>VZTH01009673.1:87810-132661 GCA_013397815.1 Aleadryas rufinucha
GTTTTGGAAAACCACGGATTGTAAAGGAAACCATCTTTTCTCCTTACTCGATAGAAAAATTCTTAAAATTGTGAATACTGACTTAAGAATTATGTGATGTTATCCTTTGTGCTGGTTTAGGGAAGAAGAAAGGAGGAGGGGGGTGTGAGTGAAAAGAGGGATTTTGCTTTGATTTTCTTATTATTTTCTTTTCTCTTTTAATTCTGTTAATAAACTTTTCATTTTCTTGATAAGTTTGAGCCTGTTTTGCATTCCTCCAAATCTCCTATCTCACAAAAGATACAGCGGTGAACTGAAACCACTACACTAATGAAAAAAAACCCTGGTTTTGCATTGAGTGGCATTTGTGGTGGCTTTTCTCCAAAATCCCTAAAGATAAACATACTTTTTGGTCTAATACAGATTTTATTTCTTTAGCTTTGTAATACCATGTGATTTTTAAATGCATTTCATAAGCTTTATGAAAGCCACACATTCGTTTCAAAAGTCTCAAAAAATGCTTGCTTTTTTAAGGTCAAGTGACTGAAATTAAACAACTTTTGGAATAATTTTAAACCAGAAAGTATTGATTAAACGTAAATAGAGAGAAGATGTTGTCTGGGGAATAATTAAATCGGAAAAATTGTCTCTTTTGTCTAGAAATGTTGTATTTAGCACTAGAACTGAAATCCTGCCTGATGCCTCATCTATCAGAGGATCAGAGGTCTGGGTCAGCATAAGCATTCTCACATGAGGATTCTCTTTACCCCCTCAGTGGCTAGACTAAATATTTTTCAAGTCAGGACACAGAAACTTTAGGAAAGTAATTTAGGAAAAAAGTGATATTTAGGAAAATTTAGGAAAAAAGATGACAGTTCACTACCAAGAATAGCAAATAATACCACTATTAGAGTACTCAGGTGAATAAAGAAACAGAAATGAAAGACATTGCATTGTCACACTTTTGACCAAGAAAGTTGATTCAGGGCACACCATGCACAGCCATCCTGATGGATTGCTTTATTAACTTCAATTGTCTCTTTGTTCTGACCAAAAATAGCCATCCTTATCAAACTCTAACTGTAGAGAAGAGCTAAAATGAAAATAAGGATATTTTATGAAAGCAACAAACAAAACTTCTTTCATCAGAATACCTTAATGATAGTTCTTGGTCCTCCAATTTTTTCTGTTTTCCTCCATGGAATTCATAAAATGGCAGAGTAAATTTGGTCAGTTTTAAGGATAGCAACTGGCCGCATTTCTGAGAGAGGATCTATGTCACAATGTTAAATTAAATACATCATTTTAAGTCTCTTGAAACCCATGCTTAGAATCATAACAGAGAATTTAAAGATAGCATAAATTCCAAAAATGTTGTGTATAAGTAATCTGTTAATAAAATAATTTTCTTTTCTCTTTTAACTCCTAAAAGACAATTGCAATATGTAAAATGAATTTTTGATATTGACATTTAGGATTAAATACACACATTTAATACTTTAAACATATATCTGCTGAACCAAATACAGGACTTCAAATGTCATAAGTTTAGGGGTATTCATGCTTTCTGAATTCATTTTGTCTGAATTGGATTATTTAAAGGTTTTAGCAGGTACTTTTTTTTAGAAGATTTTTCTACTTGTTAGAACTGCTTTATTACCTAGCTGTTCTTTAAATAGTTCTTAAGAAAGCAATTTCAATTTAATTTCCATTTCCAGTGAATTAATTATATCTTCTGCATAGAGAGCAGGATGTGTGAGAGTGAAAAAGGAATTCTATTTAAATATCCCAATATTACTGGGGAAGAGAATTGTAGTATCATTTGCCTGAACTTTACAGGCCTAGTTCTCAAATACAATCTTTTGTTCACACTTTTCTTGTTGGAAAGACTTGCCATTCCTTAATGGCTAAGGACAATTGCATTTCATTTGTTGCTTTACAAGATTTTTTTTTATTATTATTTGAGACATTTTTAAGTATTTCCTTCTCTGTAAGTGCTCTTTATAAGTAATTCCTTTCCTGAACATAAATACCCACTCATACACAGAATTCCACACAAGGTTTTAACAGTATCTGACAATATGGCACTAAGATTTCATTGCTACGATGAATATTTTGCTTAATACATAAAATCATGCAAGTCACAGCCAGTCAGTGGGCACAGATAATTTCCTCTTCAGTTCCCAAGAGCCGAGCTCCAAATTTAGAAGAGCACAGGAAGGACATCAGCTGGAGTGAGTCCAGAGAGGAACCACCAGGATGATTAGAAGGATGGAGCACCTCTCCTATTTGGAAAGGATGAGCAAATTGGCTTTGTTAAGCTTGGAAAAGAGGCGGCTTAGTGGTGACCTAATTGCTGCCTTCCAGTACCTGAAGGGAGCTACAAGAAAGACGGTTTACAAGGGCATTTACCAGGTAGTGATAGGACAAGGGGAAAGGGTTTTAAACTGACAGTAGGTTTATATTAGATATTATAAAGTAATTCTTTACTGTAAGGGTGGTGAGGTACTGGCACAGGTTGCCCAGAAAAGATGTGGCTGCCCCATTCCTGGAAGTGTTCCAGGCTGGATGGGGCTTGGAGCAACATGGTCCAGTGGAAGGTGCCTGGCCCATGGCACGGTTGGAACTAGATGATCTTTGAGGTCCCTTCCAAAGTAAGCTTTTCTATTATACTCTTATTTTTACTATTTTCCTTGATTGTTTTCTCTTTTCTGAAATAGGATAATATTAGGAACTTGAAAGTCAATGTGATTTACTCAAAATTTTCTCTGATGTTTAAAGCATAGCTGGACTTTTGACTATCATTCAAAAACGCTAGAGCATAAACAGTTCATAAGTACTTCCACTGTCTTAAAACGTATTTCAGATCCTTCTGATTTTACTAGCCCATACTATAAAGACTGTTTTTCAGTTCAATTTGAAGCAGTCTGTAGGTTTTAAACCAGCAGAGATCCTATTTCAAACATTAGAGCATTGAAACCCGTGCCAACTTCTGCACCTCTTGGACAAATCAAGAAAAACAAATAATAAAAAAAAAGTCCAAAACCCCCACCAATAAAACAACCATGAGTCATCTCTGAGTCATCTCAGTCTGTGAATATCCAATATTCAGATTTTGCATTACGTAACCCATATTGCCAACTACTTGCTTCAGAGGACCAGAGCTTCGGAACAGATATGAACAAAAATAAAGGATATCAGAATGAAAGACTTAAAAAATACAGAAGATGACAAAAGTGAACCATTCCATGATCACCTCATCAGCAAGACATTAGAGAAATAAATCTTATTACTGAAATGCATTCTTTACAGAATCCTTGCCCTATGAAAAGATAAGATAAGGCAAGTAAAAGTCCTCATAAAATAATGGATTTACTATGTTGTGTACTCTTTAGATTTTCTGTCCTCAAGGAATTGGCTGTCTCAGAAGATTTTCAGTAATTTTTTCGTTTTGCAATGAACAGATAAGTACAGGATGCTCACTTCTAACTTTAAAATAAGACTGACATATGGATGCCAATTTACACACCTCCTCATCTGCTGCAAGCCAAAGTTTTCCAGAAATGGGATAAGACAGCAGAAAGCAAGATCAATGTAGTTTCTTAAAAGGTTGTAAAACTATTCCTTATTAAAATCATAGCAATATTATTTTACACTAGTCATTTGACTCAAAGTGCTGCAATGACTAAAACAAAGATAAAAGAAAAAATGAGCAAAAGGCTGTTTCACATCAAGACCCTGATAACACACTTCATAGTTAACAACTACAAATGTAAGAGTTCAGACTGGTAATTGAACAATGTATTTTAAACAAGATTAAATACTTAATTTTTGAACTTTTTTTCACCCCATTTGTTTACTTTATGTAGCTTTAAAGTAAAAATAGTCATCAAACAAAATGCTTCTAAAACATTAACATTTAAACATTCCGGAATGCTTGTAGGAGCCTGTCAGTTTTATATCAAACAATCTGGTTTTTTAAAAAGAATATAGACTGAAAATGGTAAAAGTCCCAAAAAAGCAAAAATTCTCCACTGATTTAGAATAATTTGCTTTATAGGTAAAAATGCCATTTTTTACAAAAAGGACACAAATAAAATTACTCCAGGAAGCCTGCTGAAATCCAGATAAAGTTCACTAATAGTCATAAATTCAGGTTAAAGATTAAAAATTATGAACAGACAGAAAAGACCCCAAGGTCAGTAGTGTATGAGTGATTGAATGCAAGAGTGAAACCCTAGTGAAATAGATGATTAAGCCTTAAAGAGCAAAACAAGCCAACTTCAATTATTTAGATGCAGAAATCCATGTTTTTATATAAAATAACACTTCACTAACTCTTATATCTGTAGAAAGCATACTAACTTGAAAGCTATGGTGTTTCATGATTAAAACCAAACAAACAGAGACCATGACCAAAGATAAGTGGGTTAATAAAAAATACTAATTTTTTAGAAAAGACGTATTTTTCTGCTACACCCATAATCTCTTATCATTCTAAAGAAGAAAAGATTGTATTCCCTTGTAAAAGCTCTCCAGATCATCAGAAAACTCATCAACAGTACTTAAAATGGTTGAAAGGAGACTGCATGTTAATTCAACTGAGACACTCTTTAGATAATTCAGTTCCATATTGCAAAAAGTCTCTGTACAGAACAAGCACCTTAGACCTGGCATGATTCCTAACACAGTCTGGGGTTTTTTTGTGCTATTCCGATAACGTTTCTGTTGCAGCCATTCGGTATCGATTGTCATAGATCATTTCTCATCCTTAAGTAGGTTCATTTTCATTCCTGGTACATTAAGTACTGTTTCAACCTCAATATGAATTGCTGTTTAATAAGATAAATAATCATAAGAAGTAATTACCCAACATTTAAGCTGATTTGCAGCTGTTGCAGTGGGGCAGTAAGATCATCAGGAATATTATATACATATTTCTATTCCTTTGCCTTCTATCTTAGAGAACAAATGGTTTTAACTTGTCTAAACTTGGACTAAGAGACAGAAAATTGCAAAATTTTTCACATAGTCTAAATTTAAATATCTCACTTATCCTCAGGAAACCTATTTAGTATTTCTTTTCCAGTTCTCTAATCTGTTTATTAATATCTACTTACTATTAATATCTATTTACCTTGTGTTAATATCTAAAGATTCTGATCAAAATATCAAAAAATCTGAGTGAATCCCTAGAGCAGGTTACCCTCCTCCTTTAAATCATCAATTTCACCTACATTATTCTTGACAACAATTTGTCCAATCTTTTGTTATCACTATCATTGGTAATAGAAACTTTGCAACTGCATGATGCATTTGACTTAATCTGCAATTAGATCCTTTTCCCTATTGGACTATCTGCATCTTTATCTCTGGAATCTTAACTGCAACTTCTTGTCTCATCCACTTTGCATATTGAAAAAATGATGGTAAGTTGTCTGCTATAGCTTTTTATGTTTTAGAAGGTTTCCATATTCCATATGAATTCTATATTCTTCAAAGTAAACAGCCTTAAGTAGGTCAACCTGTTTTCACAAATAAATTCACTAACTTCTGATTGCTCTCATTGCTTTTCTCTGGACTTGCCAACAGCTGCACATATTTCTAAATCAGTCACACATGAAGTGTTAGGTATTTTTTTCAACTGAGAGCTATATTGTAGAGCTTAGTTAAAAAAAAAAAATTCTTTTCTGTATGTTTGCCCTGTCCCAAACCTTCTGGTTGTACGTCTCAGGATAGTCCTGTTTGGGCAGCAACATGGCTTTTACATTTCAGTTTAACCTTTGATCTCATGAGCCCTTTCTCGGCATCCCTTACCAGAGCGGTTTGTTGTTATGTAAGATAGTATTTTGAGGTAATACACGCTGGTTTACATCTTTTTCTCCCCTACATGATTGCTCCAGTTTGTCACGATAATTTCAAAATTGGAACCTTCCAATATGCTTCATTCTCAGTGAGGTACCTGTGATCTGCAATTTAATATGAATCTCTCTGTTCCATCACATATTGGGTTTGCATGGCCAAACCTTGGTAGCAGGGGGCTACAGGGAATGGTTTCTGAGAAGCTGCCAGAAGCTTCCTCCATGTCTGGCAGAGCCAATCTCTGGATGTGCCACTGGTCAAGGTTGCGACAAATAGAAATGGTAGTAATGCCTCTGTGACAACAGGTTTAAGAAGGAAAAGGAAAGTTATGGACCAGTTGTAATTGCAGCCAGAGAAGAGCAGGGTGAGAATATGCGAGAGGAACAACGCTGTAGACACCAAGGTCAGTGGAGAAAGAGGGGCAAGAGGTGCTCCAGACACCAGAGTTGAGCTGGAGAGAGAAGCCGTCTCTGGAGCAACCTGTCCTTGAAGGAATGCACCCTGTGGAGGAATGACCCATGCTGCAGCAGTATGGGGAGGACTCTTGGCACATGGGATTGGCACATGGACTCACACTGGAGAAGTTAATGGAGAACTATCTTCTGGGGTAGGGACCCCATGTGGAGCAGAACTCCTCCTCTCCCTGAGCAGCAGGAGAAAACCTCAGGTGATGAACTGACCATAACCCCATTCCCTGTCTCCTTGCACCACTGGAGGAGAAGGTAGAGCTGGGAAGGAGGGAGGGGTGGGGGGGAAGGCACTTTTTGTTTTACTTATTTTACTTATTTTACTTATTATCCTGCTCTGAAATTGTAGTAATAAATTCAATCAATATCTCTAATTCGAGCCTGTGTTGTCTGTGATGGTATTTGATGAATGATCTCTACCAGTCCTTAACTCATGAACCCTTACTTATGTTTTCTCTGCCCTGTTCAGCTGCTGAGGGGAGTGAGAGAGCAACTTTGGTTGGTGTCTGACATCCAGCCAGGGTCAACTCACTGCACATCATTAGATTCTTACTGAAAGTAGTAACTAGAAACAGGCCTAGAATAAGCATTTTAGAGTTCAGCAATATAGGGTCAGTGCACTCTTCCCACCTAATTAATAACTTCCCTCAGATATTCTTAGAATGTACTTTTCTAGCTATTTTTACATTTACTACCTAGTCCTATCTAGATCCTTTTTAGATTCCGTTAGAAAATCCAGACCGAAGCAGAAGATGAAAGCAGTACTGTATACTCCCTCTCTATCCACTTAACCATGCTGCATAAAGATTACAAAATCCACAGGTAGATTTGTATGACAAAACTGATTCTTACTGATCCCACTGGCAGCCATTCATCGCCTTCTTACCTGTCAGGGGCTTAAAATAATGTGAGTATTTATTCCAGAGTATTTTCTTGTCATGTAGATTTACTTTTTCTTATTTCATTCTTCATACAATGTTGCCTTTATTCCAAAGATTTTACAGCCTGGAGAAAATTAGTCTAGGGGGTTCTATACTTTAAATATATTGACAAATAAAGTATTACTTAATCCTCAGTCTATTGGGCCATTTGAAAATTAAGGCTATTCAAGAATCTAAATTGTGACAGGATTAGGCAGAAGGTTCATTTTTTCATACTGAAATCTCATTAAAAAGTATGAAAGTAAAGATTAGTGTTCAATTCTCAGTGGAGAAAAGAGTCAGCAGTGGCATCCCCCAGAGCTGAAAATGCCTAGCAGGTTCAAATAGCAATTAGAAAAAAATAATGGACAATATCTCCAGCAACAGATATTAAAATGTATGCTTAGAGATGTGTCTTTTAATACCTCTAAAGCAACGTCTATAGATGCTGAAGCAGGGAAAAAAAAAGATTACAGAAATTACCTACTACATAGGACAACAAAGTACTCTACGAAATGGACAGGCTTCTGTGCTTTTCCGAGACGGTACTTTCTGTTGCCATTAATTGAGACATGATTTGCATCAGCAAATAATTTCCATATCTTTAGGGTAGAATTTTTCCATATACAATTGAAAAAAAATCCACAGGAACAAAATAAATCCTAATAACATAAGATGATGGCCACATTATCACTCAGGAGCAAGCTCTTGGGACCAAGATAGATCACTGAAGATATTTGCTCCATACTCAGAAGTCTAAAGGGAAAACAGACACTGGGTAATTGAAACTGTGTGAAGAACAGAACTAAGAACATCACAAAGCTATCATAGAAACCCATGATTTTCCCACACCTAAGATTCATTCTGTGAATGGATTCTTTACTCAAAAAGAGTATGGTATATTTGGAAATGGCCCAAAGGATATCAGCAAAGATGGTATGAAAAATCTTTTGTGTGAGCAATGACTAAGTAAGCTACAACTATTTAGTCTGAGAAAGGGAAGGCTAAGAGGAGGCTATATAAATTTATAAAGGAAACAAAAAGACATATAAAAATATTAGCCAGAAGTTATGAAATATAACCAGCAGGAGCAAGGTCAAAAAGAAAATAAAGGATAATGTTTTATCCAGGATGTGTGCATATGCTTTCCAGAGGATTTTTTGGATCTGAGAAGTTTATGTGGGGCAGTAGTGCAGAGAACTGAGAGTGGAGAGTTGGTAAACTAAAAAAAAAAACAACACCTGAGATAAATGTGATTTCTATGCTGAAAGTGATGGCTGGCTGGAAGATCTTTGGTAAAAATGTCCCGGTCCTTCTCTAAGCATGATCTTTGGTCAGTGTTAGGGACAATGTATAGAGAAATATTTTTCATGACCCAGCATGCTTGGTCTTTTCTCACTTCGATAAAATGGGGAACCACTGCTAGAAGTGAAGATAAGGACATTTGTGCTGATGAAGAAACATAAAGTAATTTAGTGTATTATTAGATTTTGTCAAATATTGGATGTAGGATTTTTTTTTTAATTTACTAAATAAAAAAAGTTCTTTACAGTTTTTGACTCAAACAAGAAAAAGTCTTTTATTACATGCAAATGAAAATCTGTGAAAAAAACAAAACCAACCAACTAACTTGAAGTTCTGGCTGTGAGCTTTTTTCCACAATAGCCTTTGCTACTATTCATATTAACATAATGTCCCATAATACTGTCACAACAATTGAAAAACTGTCCAAGACTAAAGATCAGTGTTAGTAAGAAATCATGCTGCTGTTGCACCATGGAGATCTTAAATTTCAGTATACTCTGTGTTCTTGACATACTGCTGGAGGAAAGAGCCTTCTGAAGCAACAAACAAACAAGAAGTTTATTTTTTAAATGTACATATGCTTTTCAGCACTATACAGTGCTGTTTGCCTGCTTTCTAAATGTCTAGCAAGGCTTCAGACATGCCTGAAAGGCAGTTGGCATGTATGCAAGCTAGACGAAGTGGGAGGTAATAGAGATTGGCAGAGGGAATTCTCTGAGGTTTTGGATAAATCTGCAAGAGCTGTCTCAATTAAGGGAGTTTTTTAGCTTCTTAGCAAAATGGTTCACTACTGGAGGTCCTAAGCAAATCGGATACTATTACTGGCCTTTCAGATTGGAACCATGGAAAGGAGCATTTTTCAACTGATGCAGACCACTGGATTACAGTCTACCATCCTAGAGGAAAATCCTCACGCAGGAATACTCTGGTTCAGTGAGGAGTATCCATAAATTACATTTGTGCAGGAGGCATTAAAATGAAGCAGACTCTTGATCATTTTGTAATCCCCAAAAACTTTGGGTGTTGAACTTCATCTCAATACCTAGTTTCATGCACATTCAGATGGCACTTCTTCCCAGTAGAGTCTGGGCCAGCTGTGTGTCAGCTAGGTGTGAGGTTAACAGACATCACCCACTTGGACATCTGTATCTCACCAGGAAGCTGATTTAGAGTCCTGAAGAGCGTATAGTTTCTAAACTATATATAGCACCTTTTACAGAACTAAACACTGACACCTCTGGAGTTCAAAGGTTTAGGTCTCCAACTGTGATTCACGAGAGCCAGTTCAAGTGTGTTCTCCCAAATATCATTCTAGGAATCATAGTAGGTTCTTTGTTTTACACTTTTACTACTCCAGTGGTACCCCCTCTGGTTCTGTTGTTACAAGTCTGGTAAGAGACAGAAAAGAACTCTAACAAAGAATGGAAGTGCAATTCTTTTTTTTTTCCTCACAACTGTTTCTGGCAAAAAAATCCTGAACTGTGGAATTTGATACTGATATGTATTAAAGTTCCTAAACCCGTTATATATAAAGAACAGAAGAGTCTTCAAATTTTGGCCTATATTGCAGAATTTAGCTTAATGAGCTGCACTATACTCTTCCTAAGCATTAAGTTAATCAGTGGCTTGGTTCAAGATCATGCAAAGTGCACAGAAGAACATCTCTGGCCACGCTAGACTCAGAGACAAAAGTAGAACCCCTCTTTCAGAGCAGCATTTGCTTCAAGTACTCTTCCCATCCTACCTCCATTTTCCTACTCTCAGAGGGAAGCACACAAGACCTGGGCTTCTTGGAGCATCCTATCCTTGGGATAAGAGAAGTTACAGATGAGAAATATTAACAAGCTCTGTTCTAATACAGTTCTTAACAGAAAACGTCAATGAGATAATTTATTCCATTTAATAAGACAAGAATGGCCTTTAAAAATACAATTCCCTGATTATTTTTATGTTCAATTAAGAAAAAAAAATCAAAGTATTTCCATTATGCACTCTGGTATATATCCTATTTGATGCAAACATATAATGCATCCTTTTACATTTCTTATTAACAGAGTTATTTTCAGCGTGCTTATGTTCTCTGCTGTTCATATCCAATTTTACCACATACTCCAAAGAAGAACAAAAAGAACATATTTCAGACTTTTACTGAAGCTAAATATTTGCACAAAAGAAGGTGGAAAGTATTTTAAAGTTCAATGACTCTACTGAGATAACAGTAAGTGTCATGAATATGCAGTGTTTCTAGCAAAACCAGGAAATACTGATCAACAAAAAATACTTTGAACAGTATCCTGCTTACAAAATTTTCAGCCCTAAACCCATGGTAAATTGCTTCTGCCATCTCATTATTTTTTTTTAGCTGACTGACCCTTTCAACCTCCTTTAAACTTGGAGTTTAAAGACAGCAGCATGTTTGTATTTGACTTAGATTTATTAAATATTAAATATATATTAAAGTATATTAATATATAAAATATATAATTTATATATTAAATATATAATATCATAAAGTTCAGCACCTAAAAAATAAGAATTCTCCTTCATTTACATTTCTTTTCACATTTCTGAGATTTTATTGCTGTCAGTTAAGACTATCTTGTTAGAAAGCAGTCAGGATACAGAGTAAGATGTCCTTACTCTGTGTTAAAAAAGTGTTAACCTTTTTACCTAATTACATTCTATCTGAACTCAAGAGAAAGGATAACAACATTTTCTGCCACTCTGACTTTTGAATAATTCACCTTGGCCTGTGAGGGATTAAGAGGCAAGGCAGTTTCATGTCTTAAGTTTTCAATCTCTTTCTATGATTAAGAGCTGACAATACAGTTTTCACATACCTATTCTCATCTCATGGTGAAAGTTGCATTTCTACAAGTTAAGATAAATGCCTCTCTACACACATAATTTTGAGATTAATTCCTTAATAACCAAAAAGAAAAAGAAAAAATTAGTACAATTTACAGTCATTTTTACAATGTACTAAGGCCCTTGTGTCAGTTTTCTCAAAAACTGTACAGCCTCTGATTAATATTCCAGAAGATCTTACAGAGAAACATCTCACTGTTCAGACACACACATTCCTGTTCCAAAGAGCTCAGAGTTTAATTGCAAACAAGAAAACTGAACAGCAACAAGACTGATGGAGACCAATAAAATCAGCTCAAGCAGCTCTTGAAGACAAGGCAAAAAATGGAAGTGAGACATGGACTAATAACTTCCTTAGGAAGCTAATAAATAAAATTTGTTTCTGTCCTGTGGAAGCAGCTATCAATGTACATTTTTCCTTTTATTTTTCTAAACCCTTTATTTTTCCCACTTGTAAATAACAGAGCCATGTACACACTGCGATGGTCTTATAATAGTTGCTCATCCACTTGAATGAAAACAGACTGACTGCCTAGAAGGAGCAGCAAGAAACCTCTTATGAAAGCCAACTGTGCATCCTGTGCACTCAGCCACAGTTAGTGTTTACCAGCAACAATTTCCTTTCAGTTACACGCAGAGCTTTGGTGAGCCTACCTTATTTCCACACCATTAACTTCCAAACATTTTTTTTCTTCCCACTGTCACTCATCATGATCTCTTCTGTGTTTTTCTGTCAAATCCAATAGCTTCTCCAGCAGTCTCACTCTGTTTATCTCAGAGCAAATCCAGACCTTGCTTCTTCTAAACAGCCTTTCTCTCATTTGCATCCATTTTTCTGAGTAGTTGGGGCAATACCTTGAAAATTGCTTATCATCATTATTCTATGTTTATCCCAAAAGTATGAAGTGTTCCATAATCCCAGGTGTGGTAGGCAGAGGCAATATAACTGGGTTACTTAGAGGAGCAAGACACAATGCTTCACTTGCCCAGGCAGCAGTATTATTGTGCTAAACACCAAGCAGTTCATGGTTGTCAGTGCTCTGAAGCATGGGACTTTATCTCCTGTAAATAGGATTAGCAAATGAAAATACATATTCTAGTTTTACAGAGCAGGATTATCAGCAAACCAGCACATTTCTGTGATGTTCCTTTTAGCTCTATTTTCTGATGAGCACTAACACAGCTTTTGTTAATCTCTTCTGTGAAGAAATGCACATATTCAAACATGTTCTACATGTTAGATTGCAGGTTTAGACTCTCAATTTTAGATCATCTCTTTAGTAAGAATAATAGAAATCTCTCAGTCATAAATTTTCCTATTAGAGAAGGAAAAAGTTGTGTCATAGAGTCAATACAAATAACAGAGCAGCTTAATGAAGAAAATATATAGCCACTCATTACACCATTTCAAATACCACATCCTTTCAGTTTTAAGGTATTCATTTTATATAAACACATTTAAAAATAAAAGGAAATGTTGCTGCACAAGTTCTTTTTTATGACTCTTTGAAAAGCAGGTTTTGATGGTTAACAATTTTTGATAAGGCCCCAAAAATGGTAAATGATATGCTCACATTAATCCAATGCTGGTTCAGGAACAATGAATTTGTCATCTGAAGCTTCATAGTATGTCTCTGAAACAGGCTGTGCTTGTTTTGGCTGGGATAGAGTTAATTTTTTTTCCCTGTGACTAGTATGGGGCTGTGTTTTAGATTTGTCATGAACACAGAGTTGATAATATACAGGTGTTTTTGTTGTTGCTGAGCAGGGCTTACACAGAGCCAAGGCCTCTTCTACTTTCATGCTGCCATGCTGGTGAGGAAGTTGGGGTTCCATGGGAGGTTGAGAGGTGGCACAGATGGGACAGGTGACCCCCAACTGCCCAAAAGGATATTCCATATCATATGGCATCATGGTCAGTACATAAAGTGGGAGGAAGAAGGAGGAAGGGGGAATTTTTGAAGTCATAGCGTTTGTCTTCACAAGTTATTGTTACACATGATGAGGCCCTGCTCTCCTGGAAACGGCTGAACACTTGTCTGCCCATGGGAAGCAATGAGTTAATTCCTTGTTTTGCTTTGCTTGTGTGTGTGGCTTTTGCTTTCCTCATTAAACTGTCTTTATTTCAACCCAAGTGTTTTCTAACTTTTACCCTTCCAGTTTTCTCCCCAGCCCTACTGTGATGGAGAGAGCAAGCAGCTGCATGGGCCTTGGTTTCTGGCTGGGGCTAAACCATGACACAGGCTCATGAAAATTTATCATGTAGTCTTATACTGAAACAACTTAAGAAAGACTTCCTGTCTGTTTCCATACTTACTATAAGTTTCCATACTTACTGTTTCCATACTTAGTATAAGTTCATTCTCATTCCTTAGATTTATTTGCAATTTAAAATGTGATGTAATATACTTATTAATAAAAAAAACCCTAAATTCCTGAACTTTCATTGAACAGCAAATTCAGCAGCCTGCGCATGAATTATCTGAGTTGGTTCCACATGGCAGTTGATCTGTCCAGACACTTACTTTCCAAAGAGTGGCTGGCATTTATGGTTTGTGTGACAAACTCGTGTTAAATGTGTGAGGGAAACAACAGCACAGTCAGAATTTTTGCTTCCCTTTACAGCAGTAAGAAATAAAGGCATCAGTTACACAGGATGTAAATCTCTCATTTGAATTTGTGAAGAGTCAGGACCCTGAATTTTAGGAAACCAGAGTTCTAGCTGTTCAAGAAGTTAGTCAACAGGACCCCCTGGGAAATGGCCTTCAGGGACAAGAGAACAGAAGATCTTTAAAAATGCTTTCCATAGAGTGCAAGAGCTTTTAGTTATCAGGTGCAAAAAATCAAGCCAAGACGGCAAGAGACCGACATGGATGAGTCAAGACCTGCTGGCCAAACTGAAGGGCAAGAATGAAATACACAGAAAAGGGAGGCAGGGATAGAAATCCTGGGAAGAGTCCAGGGATCCTGCCCAGTTGTGTAGGGATGGGGTCAGGCAAACCATGACACAGCTGGAGCTGAACCTGGCAAAGGGTGCAAAGAATAAGAAGAGTTTCTATAGGTATGTCAGCCAGAAAAGAAAGGTCAGAGAAAGTGTACCTCCTGTGTTAAGAAAGGCTAGCAAACTGGTAACTATGGACAAGGAGAAGGCTGAGGTACTCAACAACTTTCTCGTCAGTCTTCAATGGAAATCACTCTTCCCACACCTCTTGTGTGGGTGGACGGCAAGACAGGGACTAGGGAAGCAAAGTCCTTCCCACTGTAAGAGAAGATCAGCCTCATTACCACCTGAGCATAAATAAATAAGTCTCTGGGACTAAATATAAGGAAGAAATCTTTAACAATGAGGGTGGTGAAACAATGGAACAAGATGCCCAGAGATCTTTTAGATGTCCCATCCCTGGACACTTCAAGGCCAGGTTGGATGGGGATCTAAGCAACCTGCTCTAGTTGAGCATGTCCGTGCTTATGGCAGGGGAATTGGAGTAGATGACCTTTAAATATTCCTTCAGGAAAAAAATATTCTATTATTCTATTTCATGATTTACTTAAAAGCTAATGCAAAGGTTAAAATTTAAAATGCATACATTTTATATATTACATAATGCAACAGTGTCTTCTCCATAATCTATTAATATGGATCACTCTGCTGATTTTTCTCTATTGTTTAATTTATTCATGTACACCTGGACACAAAAATAAGTTTTTATTTTTTATGTATGGAAATAATTAATATTTGTACCCATGATGAAAAGAATCAAAATATTTTAAAGCAAGAATTTATCCCTATCTGCTACAATATTGTTATAAAAGGAAGAAAAAAGTGTATATAAGTACCTTATGATCTGTCCTCATAATTTGTAAAACAAAAGCAAAAACATTCCTTTTCAGTACAACTAAGGGATATAATGCTAAAACTGCCATCTAATAGGCTAGACAATTGTTGCCTTCATTGCAAACAGTGTCAGATTGATAGAACATCTAGAAAGTTGTGCAGTAGAATAATAAATGGCATTCTGAGCTGTGTTGCCATCCAGTCATTAACCAGATGAAAGCAATTTCCAATACCAACCAACACTAGGATCTAAAGACTCAGGGCAAAAATTCAAGTTACCCAATTAATTGGTTTAACAATTGATAGACATAGGGGAAGAAAAATAAATAAATAAATAAAAATAAAGAGATACAGACATCCACAAAGGGAAATTGTTTTCAAAGCTTGGAATTAGAAAATTCTGTGTTCAAGGACTAACAGAATAACAACTTTCTTTTGAAGGAAAATATAGTAAGTAGACATGGACTTTAGCATATTCAACAGCCATCTAATTTCATATAATCACATCATTTGAAATATCACTTCAAACAAAGAAGCAGTAAAATACACGTAAATTCTCTATTAATTCTCCCCTCTAAAATATCTTTTCTGGTCTCTATCTTCCTCCCTCTTCTTTCTTCACCCTAGCAATGATTTCTGCCTCTCACAATCTTGATTGCTCTGGTGACCTCAATCAAAAGGCAATTATCCAGCAAGGATGGAAGGTAATTATTCCCATCAAGGAGAGATTGAATGCACCTGAATAGACAGCTGCAGTTCTTCCAGGGATTACATTATTACTATAGAAACTGCCTCCATTAATTTGTGATGCATGTCAAATTTATGATAAAGACTTGATTTGTTTGCAAGACAACTACTTTTCCCATTTCATCCAACATTCACTTTAAGGCAAGTGCAACAGTCAATTGTAAGTTACTTTAATATATAAGTGACAACTGTCAGCATGCAACCATCTGCTCAGAAGTGAATGACATAAAATCAAAAAAGGGAATTGAAGCTCCAAATACATATACATTATATAATTCCAGACAGAGCCAAAAGCATGAATACTTCTGCCCAAGCTTGCCAAGATCCTGCTGTAGGGACAAAAGTGTAGGGACAAAAGTATAGGGACAGTATATATTTTATAAATATAAAAGAAAAATGAATAGGTTCAGTAAGAAAATAAGTTTAGTCAGCCTATTTATCTTCAATTGTAGATGTGAAAATTTTTAAATCCAGGAGAGAAAAAAAGTAAAATCTGTAAGTTATGAAAGATTTATGTGTCAATATTTACAACAGTGTCCCATTTGTAAGACAGGCTGGCAACCTACCTGCTCCTAGGCTCTTGAGGACTTATAAGTCCTCAGATTTATAAGGTATATCTTAAGTGCTGAGTTTTGTTTGGAAATTATGGGTAAGGATTCTAATCACTGTAATCACTGCACATGCTAATATACTGCCTTCCTTAGGAAGAGTTATAAGATTGATAAATGATTTCTAATATCAAAATTCATTAGATTTAAAAGTGCTAAAGGGGACCATTTCCCTTACCAATGTTTGCCTCCTAAAAGGTATAAAGCACAGAAGGCTGAATCAGAATGCATTTTACTCACTTTCTGCTGAATTATGAGGCATCTTAATAGAAAATCAGCCAAAAAACCTGCAGTTACATTTTATTAAAGGTTATTTTTCTGCATAAGCTACAACTGTAAATCTTGCCTTTTAATGCCAGCAAAATATATAAAAGTTGCCATTCTAATGCTAATAGACTGTCATAAATCTTGGCAGTAAGGTCACACAACATAGTCTTAATTAGGTACGTACATGGCATATTTAATTTAGAAGTAAGGAATTTTCTATTGTAATCTTATACCCGTTCATTCTTGGAAGTATAGTATCAAGTCCCATTGACTTATTAGTCTTAAATTTATCTTTTTTCTATAGTTTCTTTTGAGACACTAAAGTTGCTAAAATCATTTGTATTATTGTTATTTTGAAAGTGTATCACATTACAGTCTCTCTTTTAACTTGTAGTCTAAGCCTCAGATGTTTTTTCAGCATCTTCAACTTTTCACCATCATCTCATTCGTCTTTCTGTAGTTCACCAAAATATGAGAAAAGAAGGGAGAGGAGGAGGGAGTACAGTGTGATAAAAAACACCTGTAAGAACAGAAGGGGACAAGTACTTGCCCTGCCTATTTCAAAATACTTTTTTCACTTTTCAGAGTAAAAGACACAGCTGAGTTTCCAGCCTGCAAGTGGTAGCTGTTCAGTTCAACTGGCTTTGCTCTTGCAACACGTTTTTCTGCTTTCTTTTTTGGTTCTTTGTGTGTTACAAAAAGTTTCAGGTGCAGTCAAAGTTCACTTCCTAAAGCCTTCTTCACTGCTAACTAAACATGCAAGTCCTGGTTTGGCTTCACTTCTTTTTTTACCACTACTTAGAGCTTTGTAGTGGTTTCTATCTTGAAATTCTCAGTGATCAACGTCAGTTCATGCATAAAATAACTTTTCTTTTTACATGAAGTGAATAGCTGAAATGCATTGTAGAATGCTTTATTAAAAGTTTGTGTGCAACAGATATGGATAAAAGAAAATGCAAAACTACTTTGCTTCCTGGGTAACTTTTGTATGTATGAGTGCTATTCAAATTATCTTTAGATTCATAATTGCTGTAATTAAATTTTTCAGGTTGCTAAATAACTGTCAGCCCATCCATTTTTAAATGATTGTCAATGTCTGATTTATCTATGGACAAACTAGTTCCAGACATTGGGATATACTATATAGTGATCCCAGCGACTGAGGCATGTTTCCCTCTATCTTAACTTGATACTGATATCAGATAGTCTCCTGAGAGACACTTTTCTTTTTGGTCTTGATCCATGTGATGCAAGCTCCTTGTCAGGATCAAGCAATTTTTGTACACAAAACCTCTCCAATCCCTCTTGGATATTCAGGGAACATGGAGGAATTGTGCACTTAAGGAGGCCAAGTGGCCAGATTTCTGGATTTGCCTTAGTCTTCAGTAAGGAACATGTTGTTGATGGGTTATCTTAAAATCATTCTTTTTTTCAGGCTAGGTTAAAGAAAAATGAAAAAAATATCCAAAACATCCAAAATAGGTGACACAGTTACCAAAAAAAAAAGAAAGAGGTAATCAGTATTTAATCTGCTTGCCCTATGATTAAATAAAAAAAATCCCTTTATCTAGCAATTGTGAACTCTGGCTTCTGCGGATTTTATTTTTCCTCCTGCCTCATACCCTAGGGGTTACACCTGAAAGAAAATTTTTCCATGGCAAGACAGACTTGGGGTTAGAATTAATTTCCATTTTGGAGCCCTCCAGTGAATCTAGAGAGATTTCATTTGTTTTTCTAAAATCAATTTACTTCTCTGTCATTCTAGTGATAGTCTTAGCATCCGATTCCAAAAAATTTTATTTCACTTCCTTAGAAATGCACATTTCTTTTTAGACCAGATCAGCTCTTATACCTGAAAGGCAAATTACACATTCCTTGACCCAGTGAAGGTATAAACTCCCCCATCTCTTTCTGTTTGGGTGACTCAGGGTGGGTTTCTACATTACAGAAATTGCAGAAGAACTCAGGCCCATTACTGATGGCAGCACTGCAGTTGCTTCTTCCCTCTGCTTTCCTGACATCACATCCAGGTGACATGGAACATACTTGGGATTCTCCATGGAATCTTGCATGTGCACATTGATGAATATAGTGAAAACAAATACCTAAATGGGATATATGGTTCATAACTGGTTCCTCACAAAGAGACAGACATGAGTGAAATTAGCTTTTCTGACATGACGATGGAATTGGGAATATCAAAGCCCAGTCCAAACATCCCTCCTAGGAGAACATTATGACATATAGTCCTTTTTATTCAAATCCCTACTGAGCTCTTGCAGTTTGCCAGTTAGCATCTCCTCTTTCCTTACTGCTCTTAAAACACTGAGGCAAGCTAGTGTGCAATCAGGAAAGTAATAGCAATAGCTGTTAGGGCAGATGACCTCTTTGAGAAATAGTGCAGTAAGAAGTTATCAGTTTGGAGCAAAGAGACAAATTGTGCCTGGGCCTCTGGAGACACCTTTTGCTGCATCTATTCACAAAGCTGAATATTCTGTTTGTTGCTGCCAAACAGTAATCAAGGTGTCTTGGGTAACCTAAACAACTTAATTAGTAATATTCATCCTCAAATAGTTATGCTTATGGATGAACTGCTTCTGATTCACCAATAAGTTTGATACTAAGTCCAGAGCAAAACACCCTTCACACAGAGACTAGCTTAATGGTAAATGAGAATAAGATGACTTCCAGGAAAGAGTACATTACCTAGTAGCACCAAACTTATCAATTTTATATGGGCAAGAACTGCTGATAAGAAAATTTTATGGCATATTGTGATATAAAAATGGAGTTGCCACTTGCATTGGATATGTCTTACAAGAGTTTTATCTGAATCTTTAAAGGTTTATACATTCAAATATTTCTTTAAAGACCTATACAAGATGTAGACTACTTTAAAAGATATACACTTGGAAATCATCAAAGCTCATAAGTAATTCAAAAAGAGAACAAGCAAAAATTAGAAATAAAACACATCAACAGTAGAAAAAGCCCAAATTACCATTTTGAGAGTTCTGTTTTTGTTTCTGACCCTTACTAACTAAGCAGAGAGAAATTGAAAGAAAAGTAACAAACAAAAGGAATACATTCTACTTTAGAAGTATTAAATTCAAAGAAGTTAATATGATTATAGGACAAATATGAACTTGTACCACACTTTATATATTTACATGTATGTTCTTTTGGGACTGTAATACAAGTCTGTTTAAATACATGATGCTTCTCCATCTTTATTGCTTTTCGAATAATAAACAATAATGAATGACTGCAAATATCTATTGCAGAAGTGGATGAGAGATGGATATAATGAACACACCAAGGGAATATATTTCAAAACCAATATGTGATTATAAGTATGCACAAGACCAATTATATGAGTAATGCCTGCATCACTCATGCTCTGTTTTGCAGATCAACAGACATTTTAAAGTTCTGATTGTTACCCAGGGAGGAGATTTCAAGCAGTCCTTTTCGAAAAAACTAAAGAGCAACCAACTTTTTTTTTTTTTTGAGCTTTATTTCCTACATTAGAAACTGATATCCTTTATAAAATTATTGAGGAACACAGTACAAAGACCGTGCTTCTTAGAGATACACTAATTCCTAGCTAGGAAGACCATCTGTGGCAAGAGCTTAATCTTCAAATTCAGTCTCAGCTTAAGTCTGAAGAGCCTAATACAGGCAGTGAGTGCTAAGTGGAAGGAGAGAGTCCGAGTCTGACTACTAGACATAATTCACTGGTTGTGCTGGTTTGAAAACAAACCAGTGGGAGACATTAAGTCAGAATAACAATTTATTAGGAAAATTTAAAATAAAGGGAAGGGGGAAAAAAAACAACAAACCAACAAAACAATCTGGTTTTAAACTGACAGAGTCAGGATACGACCTGACACCCTGCTAGTCAGGGTGGCAGTAGCAGTCTGACAAAAATGCTGGCTGCAGTCCTCCTAAAATGATGGATGTGGTTCTGTT
Source organism: Aleadryas rufinucha (assembly GCA_013397815.1). Classification (NCBI taxonomy): domain Eukaryota; kingdom Metazoa; phylum Chordata; class Aves; order Passeriformes; genus Aleadryas; species Aleadryas rufinucha. The sequence goes on from VZTH01009673.1 coordinate 108,641, forward strand.
GAAGCAGTGATCCTGTAGAAGGGTCTGGTCTTTCTCGGAATGCCCAGTGGTGGCTGTGTTGTGGCTCTTGTCCTCTGGGAATCCAGTGGGAAAAGGCTGTCTGTGGTGTTTGGAATCCCAGATTACATCCAGGATGGAATGCTTGGTTTCTCCCTCTGGGTGGAGCATCTCACAATGAGATGATAAGGCATTGATGGGCCCATTAACAAAAGATTGTCCAGAGGTAGTTATCTATGAGCCATGGGCAGGGTCCTTGACTGCTCATTAAACAAAGGTAACTCCCGGAGGGAGGAGGCAAGGAAAACACTGCCCCACCTGGTTTCAATATCTTATGAAGATGGTTATAGAATACATGCTTTTGGGCACGTCTTGCACTGTAACCTAGGACACTGGTTTATAGCAATCATGGTTTATACTAATCTATTTTCATTTGCTCTGAAGCCAGCTAAGAAAGCTAGTGAAGCCTGACTTTAGCTGCAGCCCACCTGACCATGGCCTGGCAAGCTCCTCTCTTGCCTTCATCATCCGTATGGTCCTCTGCCTATCTCCAAAAAACTACTTTTTGATGCAATATACAAAGCAAGTATTTTGCTGAACGCTATTTAAAAGAAAAGATGTAACTTCAAATTTATGTGATAATTAAAAAAAAAAAAAGCCTTTTTCTTGCACATATTTTGTAGTCAGAAGGACTTAACAGAATTTGAGCCCTCTCCAGTTGCATTAATTCTGATATTGATGTGATTCTTGCAATCTCATTCCTTGTGCTAACTTTGGAGAGAAGATACCTGAAAGTGCACAGTTTTCTGACAGGTTAGTGTGCTAAAATGCCTTGGGATAAGGGCTGAGGAGTTGCAAGGGAGGTGACAGGATTGGACACAAGCAGGGAAGGAGGAGGGATCACAGGTAGCTTGAAGCTGAGTTTAGGCTGCAGGGGAGCCCCAGGCTCCATTGCCACATTCCTGCAGAGGAAAGGACACAGGTAGGACATAATAGATTTTTATTTTTCTGTTGCTGTGCTGAAAATGAACTCAAGACTGAGGTGGCTAAAGAGACTTAAATGACTAATGAACTAATTGTGAGTCTCACGGGTGCTAATATTTGCCTACAATTTCTTCTCTCCCTTATAACACCCAAATGTGCTTTCTGTAGGATCTTGTCTCTGGCAACAAGAAGTGATAAATATGCAGTGATCCCAAAGCTACTCCCTGCCACATAACCTTAGTGTAGCAACGACAGTCACCAAAAGTATGGATATAGGGTATGCTAGATGTCAGCAGCAGAAGCAGCTGGTTTACTATATTAGAAAACTCAGTATGCCTGGAGCACAGGGTGACCCACACTGAGGGACATTCAGCCTCAGAAAATGCAGCATCAGGGCATGATAGTTCTCACATTTCACAATAAGACAGAGAAAATATATATAATGCCCCTAGGACAGATGCCTGGATGTCATCTCCCATCACAAAGGTTTTACTCACATCTTTTAATTTGAATTTCTTTATGGAGAAGTCAGTAGAAATCAAGGATAAGTACAGAACTGCCATACCTAAAATTCTGATCCATCACTGTATACATTTCAAAATCTTAAAGTACAATTTCTCCTTAATCATTCTGTAATTTCTGCAGACAGATATCATTATTTAAGGAAAGTGGATGTTCTACAAATACAGTGATGAAACAACCTTGTAAAATTTAAAAAATGTCCACATCATATTTGAATCCACATACACGAAAACTGCATTCAGAATAAATGTCATGCCCACTCTCTCCAAATATTTGCTTATTTGATGTGATAAATGAATTAAATATTCCATCAGGCATCATTAAAAAAGAGTGATGTAACTGCAGAATTATGTGCAAACTCAAAACTACTTATTTCATGCTGATTTCTTGTATAACAATTGGTTTAAACAGTGTCAGTTTTGTCATAACAACACAGAAAAATAAACAAATATTTTCTAGATTGAATTCAGTTATAAAATCAATTAGGTAGCACTACCCAAAAGAGTACTTACAAGCAGCATACTTATATATTCTGTAAAAAAAAAAAAGCAACAAGGAAAACTATCTCTAAGAAATAATTTTGTTTTGCATGAAGGAAATTGAATAAAGCCTATTTATCTACAGTTCTATTTCTTCAAAATCATGTGTCCACAAATATAGTACCATCAGCTTCTTGCAGCATTCCAACCATATTGGTGTGGGTTAAGAGAAAGCATATTCTGTGCTCGGTTTATCACTCTACATAGTAGTTTGCCCACCAGATGTACTGAACAGAATGTAGAACATCCACATTCTACCTAAATTTATCCCAGTAAAGCATTTGGAGATATTTTTTTCCTCTTCTTAGATTTTTCACTAAATTTTGATGAACAGCAACATTGAGTATTCCTTCAACATTCTCTGGAGTTGGCTAATGACTTCTGCTATTACTGGTGTGGAAGAGAAAGAATTTCCTCACAGACAAATGACTAAATTGCATAAACCTTATGTCCTGTTGAAATTCTCCAAATAATGCCGTCAAAACTCAACATTCATTTTGTCTTTCTACATATTATCTTATGTATTCTATATTACTGTCATACCTTTCCACCCTGTAATGAAGTTTATTCATGGTTCCCATCCTTCAATTACATTTGGGAAGAAAAATATGAGACTGCTTTCTCTTCCTATTGGAGAGAAAACAAAGAGAGGAAAACAAACATGCTCCATCTACACTAATCTTGTTTATCATAAACAGGAGCACATTGGGATGAGAGAGGAAAGAGATAATCCTCTTAAGTGAAACATTTAAATTATGTATATATATCCAGAAAATATGTGGAAGACTTCAAACCCAAAGGATTTCTCCTGGTGTGGTCAGAGTAAGGTCCAACAGTAGGCTTACACTGGAGTGATCACTTTTACCCCCTCCTCTTGAGTCTGCCAAATCTGTTCATCCCCCTCTTTACAATCACCTTAAAATATCCCATAACAAGATTTACACATCTGACAAAGATGTTTATCTCTTAAATATCCCAAAGTAAATTTTCTCTTACCCTTGAGACCCATGCTAATTGTGTTTCCTCCATTTTTTTGGTTATGAAGCTCTGGGTAAACCTCTCCAAGGCTATGTTCCACTGATCCTTTCCGTGTTCTGCAAGCTCTTGGTCTGTGGTAGTGTTTCTATAACTTCCTCATCACTTAAGTTTTTGTACCTAGATGTTTAACTCTTTACTTCTGCTGATTCATATCATTGTTTTTAAAGTTCAATTGCCATTAACCAGATATGATCATAACTCAAATGTCCTCACATTTCAGGTATCCACATACCTTTTTAACCATCCATATATCCTTATAATACTTTTTTTTCTTTTTTTCCAGTTATACAAGCACCTTAATTAAGGGTTTGTGAAAACTGCCATTTAGCAATCTCAAAAGAGCAGCAGTCTCATCGTGCAGGATTGCAACCTTGCTATCTAGATTATTTTCAAATTTACAAAGAGCGACCCCTCAAAACCACCATATATGTTTAAACATGGAAGAAATACACTCTCTTTTAGACTCTTCTTGACAATTAAAATATTTTCTTCCTGATCCAGAGTCCTTTGCTCATCACACCAATGAATACGAAAAATCTTTCCTTGTTTTCAATCCTTTATTATTATAATGGCTTATTAACTGTAAAGAACGACTTTATTTTCTTCTTTTCCTTCACTTGTGAAGCAGCTGGCATAGTGGACTCCTGGTCCATGACTGCTATTGCTACTGCCTTACCAACAGAAATCAAAACCAAACCAAAACAAAACAAAAACCCTGTGTTAAAGAACATGGCTACAGAGAATAGTTGAACTTCTCTCTGCAACCTTGGCCTTTGGCCTTGCTGACACTGCTCTAGTAACCTGCTGCCCTACTTCATTTAATCACTTTAATTTCCTGTATTAAGGCCCCTCAGGGTAGAGACTTTCTCTTTCTCTCTCTGGTATAGGAAGGTTTAATCCCCATCAGGTCACTCCAAAACAAATAATAGACTTCAACAATTATGAAAATGTCACTTTCCTCTGGCAGAACCATATATAACATCTTAGAAAAATGTCAAGGTTTTCACAGGGCCCTGTGTTGTTATTGCTGTTTGTATTGCACAGTAGGTAGAGATTCAGAAATTAATGATTTTATAACACTTTCTGTCAGAATGCAAAGAATGTTATCCCTCACACCAACTTAAAGAAAATAAACAAATATCAGCCTGAGTTTTCAACACAGTACAGAATTCTGTTCATCTCTGTAAAGAAAATCTTTCATCATCATTGCAAGAAGTTCACAGTATAATTTAAAAAAAAAAAAAAATCAAAGCCAGACCAGAACCAGAATACTTGATTCCAAGTTCTATAAGAACTCCTTACTTCTTTTACTTAAATTAAAGTTCAGCCATTCTGAACAACAAGCAAAGCCTGAGGATTATGGATGTCTCCAGCTCTTTCAGTGATGTGCCCTCGAAAATTTATGCCTCATCACTCCTCACCAGACAAAATCTTTGAGGATTTTCAAGGACAGCTCTAAAGAGACAGAGCTTGTTGCAATATTCTAGCCCAAAGGCACAGAGCGCTGTGGGCAGGTTTCTGTCCATTATCATCTTTGAACATTTCAGAAATTAAAATGGCTAAATAAATATGATGTCTGAACTATTTGACTACAAGGCATCACCAGTCTACACTTTCATGGTTTTGAATTTTACTGGAGATGGCATCCCTAAGTGAAACAAGGGGAAAATCGTCTGTATTGTTACATTGAATAAATAAAAATAAATAGAAGATCTTAAGTTTTTGTAGCAAACTGTAGAGGTGGAAGAGAGGAAAGGCAATCAAAATCAAGAGGAAAAATGGGAAGAATAATAGACTAAGAAGCCTAACTGATGCTGTTACAATGGATTATTCTGACAAGAAAACTTATTAAAAAGGTGCTCTAATCTGCAGGATGTACATCCTGAAATTTGTTTTGTGGTTTTTATGTATTCCATAACACTTAATTACAAATTCACTTAAAGAACGTATCATCAATTATTGTACAATCAGATTCTCATTTTTTATTACAATTTTTTAAAAAATCTTTCTATTATTCTTTAGGGTTCTTTACAAATTCTAGATCTTTGTCTGTTCATAGGTGGGTAATGTTCATTCAGGGAAATGAGATGCCTAACAACTCAACTCTCTTAAAAATATTTTTCTTTAAGAATTTATGAAGAAAACAAACTTACAAGCAAATAAACAAATAAATAAAATCCCTCTGTTTCCAGGGACAGTTGAATATGTTCAATAAAAGGAACCCAAATTAAATAAAATGCAAATTCAAAACGAAACCAAAGTCACCCCAAGGCACTATTTATTTTCTGTCTACTTAGTTTTTCCAGAACTAAAAATTATAACCAAAGCAAGTAACTAAAAATTTATAAAATATTATAAGAATTAATGAGATGTTAAAATTGGAAAATAAAATAATTTTATTTCTTAAAATATTGAAAATGTCATTTTAGATAATTTTAAACATTTTCAGCTCTTTTTGGCAGATCTTTACTGACACCAGTCCTTTCTAATAAAGTAAAAATAATCCTGAATGTTCCATTTAGACCCTATGCTACAGAAATAACTTCTCAATTGAAATTATTCATCTAAAATGCACTCTTTCAGTTGTTCAGTCTTTCAGCATAGCAGCCTGCTCAGACAGAAGTGATACAAACACCTGTTTACATCATCTGATTATCATCAGAATGTGTTCAAAAGTTAAACCTACAGAATTCTCAGTGATCTACTTGTTAACTTGACATGTGAGATTTCCAGGTTAAGAAACATTTTTAGGAAAAGGTTATACAGTAGACCAACAAAAATGAAAGAAAACCAAACACATCAATGATAGATTTGAGATACATGGTATAAGGCGTGTGACAGAAAGTAATTTCTGGCTACGTTACTGAAAGGTAACCATAACTCAGAAATATTGGTCACAGAATTTCTTTTCCCATTTCTTTATTTTATAGTGCATTGACAGTTGACACCCATTGACCATACAGTTGGGAAAAAGTTCAGCCATTTTTACCAGGTACAAATCTTCTGTCATTAATACACATTGTAAAGCAGCAATTATAGCTAAACAAGACATGCAGGAGAATAACCATCTTAGCTTTTTGAGAATTCTCTGGATTTTATTTTCCTCCTGAGTAGTTTGTAAATTCAAAGAATTTTGAGATCTTGTGAAAAATTATTGTGACACTGCCTCTTCATGTGAAATCTCTATCTGGTACTGGAAAAAAACAACTCTCATACTGATTTCAAAAGATTTGCTGGTAAATTCTACAGTTTTAAGCAGTTTGGTGGACTATTCAACACTTGGCCAAATGCAGTCATGAGTTTAAAAAAATCCACCTCTTTTTGAGGTGTATGCAGCGTTCAAAATGTATCCTGACAAAAATTAAATAGAGCATTGTACTGAATTTTTTATTAATGGGTGTTAGCTCAGGTCAAGACTTAAGAGTGGGTTCAGGCTTTTGCAAATATAATGAAAATTTATAATTATAAAGATTCTTATTTTGTAAAAATAATTGTCAGAAAGTGTCAAACTTGCTACTTGCCTTTTCTCATGATTTTCATATATCCTTGCCACTACTGGCTGCAGGTTTTTCCTCACCTGCTAAATTATTGAGAGAGATGTTTGCTCAGATGCCTTTTGAAATTAAAAATAATCAATTGAACTTGACTCTGCAGGGGTTAAGCAGCATTATACCAACTATTTGTGAAATTAAACTGCAGTTTGATTTCAAAGTAATCAGACTTTTGGACTGGATTAAGGAGTGGCACTATTCTTATACATGTGATTTTATTAATTAAGCAATCGCGAAAGAATTGCCAAATGGAACCCTGAGTGGAAAAAGTCATTGCAGTTTCTAATCATAATCTTTTGATATTCCTAGGGGCAAAATACAGTTTGTGATTTGTATTTTCTTGCATTTTAACATCATTGAAGAATATTCCACTTCCAAAAAACTTCTTTTTAAATATGTTCTGTTTCTGATTTTTAAGATCTTTCCAGGAGAATATTAATTTCATTAAAATTAATGAAGGACGGCCATGTTTAATGATCATTATCACTATATTTATCCTTCTGAAGTGTTTGAGCTTTTTTTTAAAGGACTAGTCAAAATTGTTATTAAATTGGATACATAATTCAGCAATTTTTTATGCTCATAGAAAATAAGCAGTGAAGGTTAGGGAAATACCTGAGTAGATGTACCAAACTTACCTAGGTACTTATTGGATTGTTGTACCCTGGTATCTGACTATTGAAAATTATATGAGGATGTGCAGTTCTTCTTTAGAAATATTATTTACTCTATATCAGCAATAGAGTTAGCTAAAAATATGAAAATACTTAAAATATTTAAACAATTTTTTTCTTTTTGTTTTGAGAATCTCTTTTAGCTGAATTTTTTTCATTAAATACATATTGAATTATAAATGATTTGACAACATATTGTTCTTTTTCACAAGCAGGTGATTATGGTATGTCCTTGTATGACTGACACAGAGATCATTTTTTTCTGTAGACATTTTCAAGTGTTCCACAGAAACAGCTATGCTTGCTTCTTAGGAAAGGAAAGAGAAGGTAAAATTTAAACAAAGTAGTTTATGGATATGCAATATTTTTTTGTTTTCGTTGAGCAATCTTATCACAAAAGGCAGCAAGCAAATTATATAGCCATAAATTTCGAGTTAGGAAAGACTGGCAAGGATAAAACACAATAATTTCAGTTTAAGACTGCCAAGATTTCAAAACACTGCTTTTCTCAGCTCACTTCCTTATATATTCTGGCCAAAGTACAGCTGGTAAGTTCCTGATGATGTTGCCTCCTCTACTCAGGCAAGAAACCCAAAAATTAAAGGGAAATATTTCTGTGAGCATTATATGCCAGATTTTTTGGGACCACTTTCATCGCTTTCACAGAGATACAATATACAACTTTAGCTAAGAAATCCTCTGCTAGGACATAAAACACAGTCTTTATCTCCCTATTCTTTATACAACTTTTTAAAGTATTTAATCCATTACTATTTATGAATGAATTAATCATTAATTTTTCTGTAAACCTCCTGAACTAAGCTTTCAGTCTATTGACTGGAATTTACAGTGATCTTGTGCTATCCTTTTCAGTTTTACATTTCTGTCATTTAAGTCTTTCTGGTTTAAAAGGAAATACTATCCTCAGAGGTGAAATGGCACTGGCTGGCCTTAAGCCATCACCACAAAAATAAGGAGCAGCGATAGATAATCCTGAAGTGTAAAAAGAATATTAATATGATGAAATAACATTAAAATAATAGTATTTAGTGATGGTATGTCAGTTTGCTCATACCAAAGTTATCACAAGTTTGAAACTAGAATGTCAGCAAAATAGCCTTTAGTTTCCACCAGCCATTCTGCAAACACTAGCATTGGACAAACACTTATCACCAGGCCTTACAATCATCAACACTTCTTCACCTAGAGTCACTCAATTTATGTCCAAATGATACAATAATCCAATACTCCACAAGAAAAAAAGCAAACCAAACCAAACCATAATAATAATAAAAAACAAACAAACAAAACAACAACAACAACAATAACAAAAAACCCCCAAGAAAACAACAAAAACCCAAAACAAAAAAAGACCCAAACAAACCCCAAACCAAACCCAAAACAAAACCAAAACTACTATTATGGGATATGTTTTGTAAATTCAAGGTTATGACACTCAAGTTCTTCATAAGCCTTTCATCTCTGCATAGATGAGTGCTTAAATACCTTTTCAGATTTATCCCTAAATACCACACCCCTAACTTCAGACATCCTTTGATGTTTGACTGAAGTGCTGGCTATGTTCAAGGAGCTAAAGTCAGGTTCCGTTTTCTGGAATTTCTGTGACTGTCTAGGTCAAGGTGATATTAACAATGGAATGATTTGAAGTGGCATTGTGTAGTAATGCAGTCTTCATTACTCCCAGTCAGTAAAATTCCTTTTTTGATTTTCAACAGTTCCAAAAGAGTTGAACACACACAAAATACTTGTCCATTAAGAAAGATGCATGACAACCAGACCTATAACCCTTGGCTACTCTCTCTTTAACTCTTCTTGAAATGCTTCAAACTAAAGTTGATATTGAGAAGCAGAGCATGTTTCTCTACATCCCGGCTCTAAACTCAGCCAGAATTAACCACGTAGGTAGCAACACTGTGTTGTGAATGGTTTCAGCCTCAGCATGAATTATCTCCACCCTACTTTTGCCTAACAATGTCAGAACAATAAAGAAAATAACAAAAATGTTCTAAGAAGGAGTAAGAAGGACAGACTGTCTCAATTTACTCTAAACATAACTTTCTTTCAGTCATGGGAACTGAATGGATGACTGGAATATACTGTGATCCAGCAATATCCTATTAACTTTGTAGAAAAAAGCCAAGTTCTCCCTCGTTCTTTTAATATGGCTCCCTGAAGAATTAATTTAAGTATTTCACTTTTTAATCTAAGGAATTAACATACATGATAAAGGGTCAGTGCCAGCACCTAGGAACTGTGTTACTTAGGCAGGTCTCCAGGGTCTCCAGAATCATACTTAGCACCCCTGGAGATCCAGCCTTGAAGCCAAGAAATTCTTCGAAACACCCTGCCTGAATAAAATTAGTGTTTTAAACCAACCTGAATTAAATATTTGAGCAATTAAAGAGAACTAAAATAATGTTTGAAGAAAATACTGTTTCAGAATTGTACAACATTAAACACAGTGGTCTTAAAGCACTCCTTTTTCCTTTAAGAAAGACTCACGTTCAGTGATTTCCTGGCTGGAGTAATTAATCCCCTGTAATTATTTCATTGCCATTGGTGCATTGACTGTCTCTTTGGCATTAACAATGTTCCATACTCCTTTAAAGGGTCACCATTACCAATTCCAGTCCAGGATGGATCGACTGACATGACAATAACAGGATAGAAGGGTTACTTCTTGAACATATTAGCCATGACATACAGCACTATCTAACTCAAATGAAATTTGACAGTTTTTGTTGTGCAAGTCCTCAGTTTTAGAAATTGACTATATGGTCTAATTAATTCATACTGATGAGAAACACAAGAGTTTCAAGAATGAACACTCTTTATTGATTTCATAGTCTAATAATTCCATAAGTGTTTAAGAAATACCTTAAGAAATAAATAAAGAAATGGTCAGTGCATTTTGAACCTATTGTACTGAATTGGTAATCTGTGAACACAGTAATTTAAGTAGGCTTCCATAGGAACAACTTTCCTTTTCGAAAATGTCCCGTTGAATACTCTCTTAAGGCTCTGAAAATGATCTGTCGAAAGATACTACTGAAGATGTTTCTATTTGAGAGGAAGCCATGGAAGAAGTAGAGGGAGAATTACATCACCTTCCAAACTGCCTGACAGTCTTGTTCAAGAGCAGATTCAGAAAATAAAATTCATCCCTTTTGGCAGAGGAGGCTGAAATATTTTTAAAATGAGGTTTTCTGTGGAAAAAAAAAAAAATCCATTAATTGTCACAGCAGTGGTGACAGAATAAGGATACACCCACTCAGAAAGCTGCATGTAAGCTTTTTACCTTTCAGATTCTATTTCAGAGGAGGATGATGTAAGTATGTTACAATTTTTTGAGCAAGACCTTTGTATTGTCTTAGGTAGTACCCAGCAGTGAGCAGAGTAGGAATATTGTCATTACTTTGCAGATTATTAATTTGATTTCTGAAGACTCTCCTGTGACTCTTCACAGTCCTCTACACCTATAAAGTAATGTACAATGACACTATGCTGACTTCCGTTCTTTTCCTAATCTTATAAATAGATAATTATTTCTGAACTGAGAACCTGAGTACAAGTTACTATTTGTATGAGTAACATTAAGATGTAAGGACATTACGTAGACAAACCCAGGCTGGCAAAAAAAAAAAACAAAAAAACAAAAAAACCCAAAAAAACCAAAACCAAAAAACCATAAAAAAACAAGAGACAGGAATCAGGAAATAAAATATTTCCATCTAATGAACAGGGAGTTTTTACCTGTACATTTCGCAGTAAGTTTTCCAACATTTATATCTTGATCAAGCTTAAATATCATGTTGGTTACCAAGATATCAGAGAATAATATCTAGATAAAAAAATGGAAGTATCTTTCCAGTCACAACTAACATAATATTAAAAGAAAATCCTTGGAGGGAGTCATGGAAGGCATTCCAGACAGCAGAAGTTATCTATGGAGAGATTCTGTACAGATTGTACAGATTCTGTACATTCTGTACAGATTGCTTAGGAATACAAATTTCATAAAAATAATTGTGATATCAGAAACTTGAAAGATTTATACTAATTGAATTTAGTTCCCAGAAGCTAGATGAAAATTTCACTTTTCTTAGATTATGAAGAAATATTTGCCATAGGAGTTATAAAGTAAGGAGACTGATAAACAAAAATAATCACAATGAACAATTTTAAATCAGCACTTTTTAAAGAATTATCCATGGAGCAATCTGGTCTGCTGATGCTCTGTTTCAAGCCTTGAAGTACTAAAATTCAAGGGCCATGGAACAAAGCTGATGCTGTGTCAATGAAAAGTAAAAGTTTCAAGCAGGTAATTACCAATCTATCAACCACGTCAGTCTTTTTGAAAAAAAACAGGTAGGACTCAAGTGCTAAAAAAAGATGAGGCCATGTTAACTGGCATGAATAATACAGAAGTGCTGATAATGTAATTAATAATTAAAGGAAGGAAATTAATCCAAATCATCATGGAGTTATGGAAAGTAGATATTAACTTAGATATCTTAGAAGGATATTTCTTTTTTCTACGCAGTCAGAAGGTTAGTTGGTAAAAACAATAATGCTCATACAGTATGCTTAAGTTCTAAAAAGGCAACACTATTAAAATTACATAGTTTTCATTTCTTTTTAAAAATGCGAAGTATTGTGAAGACTGAAATCAATGAAAGAATGGTTAATCGACAATGTGATTAAGAATAACGATCGTATATTACTCTGAGGGTTATCTATTTGGGTTCCATGTACTTGTCATGCCAAATATCTATTTTACATTATCTAAAAGTGACCTTAAAAAAATTCTAGTGCTAACAAATAAGATATTTAAATGACACAATAATCAGACCATTAATCCTGGATCACCTGAGGAGTCAGAAGAAAATGCAATATCACCTAACCCCCCAGTTTGCTTTTCAATGTCACTGGAGGCAAAACAATGTTGTTAAGTACCAAAACCACAGACCATACTTCTAGGATGAAATGCTCTGAATAACTTCAAAATCAAATCACTACAAGTCAATGTCACAAATAACAATAATAATAAAAAGCTCTAATGGCTAAAATACTAAATATTGAGTATATATATCAGTTCTCTTACAGAACTCCTACTCAAATATTGTGTTTAGAATTCATAGAGGATGTCAAGGAGATGGAGAAGGTTCAGAGAAGCATTCTTATTGACTTAAAAGTGTGGAAATTACACCTTCCAGTGAAAATTTCAAGTCCTTATATTACTGGAAGCATTAAAGTTGGCCTGGCCAGGAGTAAACTACATGTGGAATACAGAATAACCAATGGAGCATCTTGTATATTAGGAGCATGATGTCCCAAAATCAAATGGTAAAAAATTCTTAGGCTGAAATTAGTACACATTTAACACTCCAAGAGATTAAGCACAGGAAAGCTTTTGCAATATCTATGTCAGCAAACATGTTTTAAAACTTGATTTCTTTGTCCTTTAATATTTGCTATATTTACAGAGATTTTATAGCATCTATTGCCCAATTTAGAGAGATCAAACCAAATGATCACAATAGTTTCTTTGGTGTTACTTAAGGGTACTAGATCACTCTACAATTTAAATGCCGTTCTCATCATCATTTCTCTGAAAGGGTGAAAGGGGCACATAAAAGTCATGAGTCTCCCTGATGATATTCTACTATATGGAATACAAGTATTTTGGGGGCTAAACAGAGCAGCTTATCTACAGGTAGCATTAATTCTATTTTCTGTTTACTTTCTTATAAAAATTTCATCTGTTCTTATCATTCATTGCACTGAGACAAAAAGAAAGCCTTATCAATTCTGCATAACAGTAATGAATTCTATTAAGAAAACTCCACAACTGACTGCCTTGAGGTTTTGTTAATGCTGCTGATCCATAGGCATCCTGAAGAAGTGCAGGTTTAAGAAATCGCAAACATCATTTAAAAGCCCTTTGTCATTTTTTCCCTTTTTTAAACACCCAAGTTCAAAAAACTGTAGAGTATACACATGCTGGAACGTAATCTGTATTTTTTTTTAATATTATGGATGCTTGAGAACATTATTACTGAGAGAACACAAAGATCCAAAAAGTGATTATGTTTGGCAACATATTGTATATGGCCAATGTATTCCAGTCATTCAATGTACAGGCAGCACTAAGCTTTGTCAGCAGTTCTGCTATTCCAGGAAGACAGTTATTTCAATCAGACAAGTATTTTAGGATCTGGTCCGTCATATATGTCTGTCATCTCCAGAATTTCTAACACGGAAATAAAACCCTGCAGGCTCCTGCTTGAAGTGTTTGAATTACCAGAGTTTCTTTAAGGAAACGTTAAATTGTCAGTTACACTAATAAATTATTGTTAAAATTGTTATGGAACAGTTCAAGACCATTTTTGAGTGTGTCTTAAGAGAAAGCTACAGAAACCTTCACAGCAGGCTGCAACTTCTTGACCTGATTTCTGCTTTCATAAACCTTTAAGGGCCAGCATATCTTGTTGATATCCCTTGAGCCACAATCATCAAAGTTCCTTCCATCCATTCTTACCTGCACTGTAGGATCATCTCTGGAAATCTGTATTTTCATCTTCACTAAATAGGTACAATTATTCAAAATGCTGTAAAGTAATCACTTTATATTTAATCATATTTATACTACATTTTCACTTAGTCAGTTGAGATCATTGGCCTGGTGACATGAGTGCACATAATTCTGTAGGAAAAAAAAAGAAACATGCAAATGAAATGGAATATAGCTTTTCAAGGCATCATGTCAGATAAGATGAGATGAATTCAAGGCCAGTCACAGTAGTTTGGAATTACAGATGTGGGTATTTTAGATTGAGAAGAAAAAATGTTCTTTCATATCACACTGGAAAATTCTGAGGTACATTGAAATTAGGAATTATGAGCCCTTTAGTATTGTACTCAATCTAATTATTATTAACTACAAATCTGTTTAAAATATGAATGTTTTTATATGTTAATATGTTCTTTGGACTAAACCCTGAAGTTCTAATTCCCAAAAAAAAAATTCTATGACTTTTTTTTTTCTCTTAAAAGGACAGTTATTCTGGACAAAAATCAGAAAAATAGTAGGTTTTTTTATTATTTCACCCATGAAAAATTAATACATTAACTTCAAATTAAATTTTTCTTTCAAATTAAATGTTACCAAGAATTAAGGAGTAGCATGATGGTTGGGTAATGTAGCCTTGTTTTGTTCTATCTCTGGAACATACACACGGAAAAAATATTTTGTCCTAACTAGATTCTGGCTTCCATATAAGAGTATCAGAATGAAACCTTATATGAAATCTAGAGACTCTAATGATTTATCCTGGCTCTTAATTCAGTCAAACTGTAAATACATTGCCTGGTATTTTTAGAGTCAGAAGAAAATGACAGGTTTTGCATTCATATATGCATGGGCGAATCAGTATTTGCTGAAATACACTCAGTTCCTCTATTAATGATCAGAGAATACAGAAAACACTCATTTTCTTCCCAGTATTTCCCTGGCAATGTATCCAGGTCTCTTCAAAGCTATGTGATTTCCAAATGGTCAAGCCAGCATCGTCTCAGCACCAATGCTGCTTATTCTGTAACACATTAAAAATTTAAATGAAGTTCAATTATTAACTCCAATTTGGTTCATACAAAAGATTTGATTTCTATTTTCTTATAGCAGCAATGGTAGTCCAAGGCAATCAATACAGGGCTCTGTGGCTCTGCAGGAAATAAACCTCAATGATTTTGTCCTCCAAAGTGAACAGAATATCTCTTCCAGAGCAATCCTTTATGACTGAGGTGATGATCAATTTCTCAACTATTGCAGACCAGTCCTAATTAAGTATCTGTGCAGACCCTCTCTCTGTCTTTGTAGTTTTGTCTACAAAAAAAAAAAAAGTAATTGTTTCATATAATGTCTCTGAAATATAACTGTTTCTTTGTTCATCTGATATCTTAGAATAACCTTCACCTTCAACAACTCATCCACTTTTGTTGATTTATTTCTGCTAACCACAGGTGGCACATGAATGATGATATAAATTAATTTTGACATCTCTATTGACTGACTCATTGAAAGAGAAAAAAGCAAACACTACTGATTTCCAAATGTTATTTTTGTATGGAAAAAAATCACCCCTTATTTTTCTAATGAGTAAAATTCTATTCAGGAGAAACTGTTTCCTCTTACAAGAATTGGAATTACTGTACAGATATCTCATGTCCCTCTTCCTATTGAAATATTTGATTATGCTGAATAAACACTCTTATATTGCAGTTGCTCATAGGGACTATTCAGTCCACAATTTTACGTTTATGATGTTGTTATGTTTCGGGGGTTTTCTTAAGTTTACCGTAAGTAATTTATGAGGCATTATTGCTGAAAGTAAAGAAAGGATTGTTCTGCTTGTGCTGAAGCTCAAACTTTTGCAGTCATAAAAATCAGAAGTATTAGCACATCTATCTCATATATCTTAGACTTCATTTTTGCCAAGTGTGATGTCCAGATGCCATATGTACTTTTTGCTCATTCTTCTGAAAATGTCTATAAACTCTGCCTTTTATAAAACTCTGCATTTTCACACATAGTCAGATCTCCTAGGTATCATCAGCTAAATACTCTGGGGATTCAGCATGTTTCACTTAGCACAGCCTATATGCACTGCCCTTATTGAATATTGTCTTTGTGGAGAAAGCAAGATACTTTTTCTCCAAATGCTTCTTTCAGGGCTAAGTATCATCAAGGAACTTTGCACAAACAGATATGGAAGACCTCTGTATTTTCCTATAGTCAATAACAAAGGAAAGAAGAAATAATTTTTTGAAATATGGAAAGAACAAGGATAAGACAGAAAAACCCCTCACTGCAGAGGATAAAGCAAAGGGGCAAATATGAACAGCAGAAAGAACAAAAATAAAATATGTCTTACAGCCTGTCATAACCTCTTGGAAAGCACAGCGAATTACAAAGCTTTCCTAGAAGGAAGCAGCAAACAAATGACTGCTTTCCAGTGACAATCACTTACACACGTCTTGCTTAAGTACTTTTGAAAATCCTACTCAGAAGATGACCACAAAATTAACAGATAAAAAGAAAAGGTAGAACGTACCAGACAATATGTAACCTGAAATCACCCTGGCATATGTAGCTGTTCTGAGACAGTTTTTACTTACATGATCATGTAGTAGTTCCCACAGGATCCCTACCTCATTTAGGTACTATGTACTGGAAATAGACAGGATTATATGTTTCAGACAGATAAAGTTCAATTTGCAGGGCTCCAAAGTGTTGATAGTTGAAACTGAAATCAGTGGGAGCTTTGCTTTGAATTAAACTTCTGGGAAAGTGCTAAGAAAACTGGAAAAAAAAAGTCGTCTTCTTGGCTTCTTGCATAAAATATAAAAACTGGTCAGCATTTTTGGACATGCTGCCTAACACTGGTGACCAAGTTCCCTAGTGAAGTAGGGATAATATAACATCATCTCAGAAAAACATTGTAAGGATAAATTTGCTGACAGCCTGGAAGAGTGAAAATACTCTGAATGAGGACTCTGGAGTCAAACTCTTATGAAAACTAATAATTCTTTGTTTGCTAAAGATTTGCTTGCTATAGAACAGACAGGACAGATGTAGAACAGGTAGGTCAAGATAAGACTCCACAAACAATGAAAATAAATAATAATAATTAAAAGCAAACAAAGCAAACAAAAAAAAGTCAAAAACCATTAAATTAATCCGTTTCAGCATTATGTAGAAACGACTGCATGCAACCATCCTGGACAGAGATATAAGCAATTTCATTAGCTGCCTTCTGTTTATGATACATAGTCACCATGCTTTTAGTGCTAAGCATATGTCCCTCACAGTAGTAATTTTTCTCTGTAGATGTGATATTAACTGTTCAGGTATTTGACAAAAATTTCATAGAAACATAGAATTTTTTGTGCTTCAAGGGACTTTTAAAGATCATCTACTCCAATGTCCCGGTCATGGAGAGGGACACCTTCCACTAGGCCAGGTTGCTCAAAGCCCCATCCAACCTGGCCTTGAACACTTCCAATGGTAGGGCATCCACAACTTCTCTAGGCAGCCTGTTCCAGAGAACCACTATAGTAAAAAATTTCTTCCTTGTGTACAATCTAAACTTGCCCTCTTTTAGTTTTAATGCATTACCCCTTGTACTCTTAATACATACCTGAGTAAAAAGTCTCCATCTTTCTGACAAGCCCTCTATAAATATTGAAAGGCCACAATAAGTTTTCCCTGGAGTCTTCTCCAGGCTGAAAACCCCCAGCTCCCTCAGCCTTTCTTCATAGGAGAGGTGTTCCATCCTTGTTTGTATCCTTTTACTGGGCATACTCTAACATGTCCATATGTTTCTCGTACTGGGGACCCCAAAATAGGATGCAGTATCATAGCTAGGGCCTCACAACAGCAGAGCAGAAGTGGAGAATCTCCTCCCTTGACCTTGTCACACTTCATTCAGGATGAATGGACTTTCTGGGCTGCAAGCACACATTGTTGGCTCATGTCCAATTTTATATCCACCAGTATATCCAAGTCCTTCTCCAGAGACCTGCCACCAATTCATTCATCACCCAGTCTGTACTGATACTGTGGACTGCCCTGATCAAGATGCAGGACCTTGCACATGGCCTTGTTGAACTCCATGGACTTCACATGGATCCACTTCTCAAGCCTGCCAAGGTCTCTCTGGATGCCATCCCTTCCCTGAAGCTTGCCAACTGCACCACTCAGCTTTGTGTCACCTGAAACTTGCTGAGGGTGCACTCAGTCCCAAGGTCTATGTCATTAATAGAGATATGGAACAATATCAGTCCCAGTATGGATTCCTAAGGGACACGACTTACTGATCTTCACTTGGACATTAAACCATTCACTGTAGCTCTTAAAATGTGGCGATCCATCCAATTCTTTATCCAATAGTCCACCCATCAAACCCATATGTCTCCAATCTACCTACAAGGATGTTGTGAGGGACCATGTAAAAAGTCTTACAGAAGTTGAGCTGTATAGCATCAGTTGCTCTTCTCTTATCCACCAATGCAGTCACGCCATTCCAGGCCACAAGATTAGTCAGGCACAGTTTGTCCTTTATGAATCCATGTTGGTTGTCTCTGATCACCACTTATGTCTTGACATGATCTTCCCACACACAGAAGTAAGGCTGACAGGTTGGTAGCTCCCAGGGTTCTCCTCTTTAGGTTTTGTTAATATGTCCATGATATTTCCCTTTTCCCAGTCACCTGGAACTTTGCCTGACTGCTGTAACTTTTCAAATACCAGAGAGAGTGGATCGGAATCTGTAGCAAAAAATTCCCTCAGGAAGCTGGGGTGCTTCACATTGGGTCCCCTGACTTATGTATGTTCAGGTTCCTCAGACAGTCCAGAACTTTATATTCTCATTTGATGGGTTGGACTTCATTCTCCCATTCCCTGCCTTTAGGTTCAGGGACTCAAGAGAGTTGGGAAGAGCGATTGCTGAGGAAAAAAACAGTGAAGTACCTCAGGGTTCTCCATATCAGTTGTCATCAGATACCCTGTCTCATTTATTGAGGGGGTACAATTTATTTTCTTTTCCTTTTCTGACTGATGTAACAGCAGATTCTCTTCTTACTATTCCTCACTTCTCTTGATTTATTTCCAGCTGTGCCATACCTTTCCTGATCCCATCTCTAAACATTCAGGCATTTTTGCTGTGTTCTTCCCAGCATGCACATCCCTGCTTCCACACCATAAGCATTTACAACTTGTATTTCAGTTGGATCCAGAGGTTTTTTTTCCTCTGCCATGCTGGTGTCCTGTCTTATCATCCTTGTAGTCTGAGCTGAGTCAGTCTTCTGAAGTGTTGTTTACCACTGTGGCATTATCTATTATAAACATTTCCTTTTGCCCTTGGGACTACATCTGTAAGTTCTAACTTGAAAAAATAAAATTAAAAATCAATGTACCAAATTTCCCTGTCAGTACCAATTAGTACCTCAGATACAGAGATAAAAGCATTAAAGTACAACCCCTCTATTTCTAATCTTGCACAAGCACAGTCATTCATTGTCAATAATATGAAATTCAAATGTCTGTGTTTTGTTTCTGGGGAAATGAGCATAGTTTTCAACTTAGATGTGCTCTAAATACAAAACAAATCATCCAATTTTACAACAAAGCCAGTTAGATTTCTAGAACAGTTAAAGACAGTTTTTCAGTGCCATTTTTGCAAAGGAGATCTATGCAAATACATACAAAGAGAAATCTTCCCTAGTTTTGTTTAGAATAGGCAATAAAACAGACATCAGATGGATCTGAGAAGGTAAACCACAGCTTATAAATTTTTTCCTGGTACACCTAATGCAAGGGCTGTGGGGTGTCTATTCTATAAGCTGTAGCATATATTTATTTATCTTTATCTATATGTAGGAAGGGAATCACTAACTTCAAATAAGCTAAAAATTTCCTTACATTTCTTAATATTATCATCCATTGTTCATCTTCTCAAATTAATTTTAATCATTTGATAGTCTAAGATAGATGAAAAAATGGCAAAAAGTTCCTCTAGTCCTCTTACAGTTTGGGCCTAACATGGAAGAATAAATAATTTCATGATCCTAAAGCAGCCTGTCTGACTTTTAGCACTTCCAAAAACACCCATAAATGCAGTAGAGGGAAGGAGGATGAGGTAGTAACAATGAGCTTTGTAAAGATTTTAGCAAGCATTATAATGGAGAAGGAAGGTGAATGTACAGAGCAGGTATCTTTCTCCATCTGGCAACTGACACAGAAAGACTCCACACTATGAAGTGACCTCCCTTTGATTTTCTCTCTCTTCTTTTCTCACCCTTCTTTATCTGTAATTTGGTCATCCCCACCATCTGTTAAAGTGGGCAGAATGGTGATAACAGCTGATCAACAACTTCCCTGCTGCTTCCAGGCAGTTATTGCTCATGCAGCCAAAACCAGTTCAAAAATTTGTTCAAACAATTGCAATAAATTTTATTTATTAATTTCAGCTGAAAGCTTAGCACAGATTTTAAAGACATTTGTGGGATTCTTAAATGATAGTTCAGATTTTACACTGACTATGTACTATGTACTCCATCTTTGAACCAAGGTAATAAAAACTTTGAAAAGCCTATTAGAATTCTAAACTCATTGCATTAACCTACTTATTCTTTATAAGCACAAATTAAAGACTGTCTATTCAAATTCCAGCAGTGAAAAAAATATAAAATAAATTAAAACTAAATTTTATCTCTTCAGAAAGGATCTATACAGGAGATCCCCTAACTTCAAACTGCATTTAGATCATCTATATGTTGATTCAGTTCCATTAACTTCCATGTATTTTTCTGAAATTTTAGCCATTTCAGAGAAAAGGAAAAAAAGTTCAGAGTCTATATAAAAAGAGAAATTAATTGACAATCATCTGGAAAATGTTTTCACATTGCAAATTCCCACAATTTTCTTTCAAGCCAATGTCAAAAATCACACTGGCAGCACAGTTAAGTTTCAAGACATGGGGAAGAACCAATTATTTCTTCTTACTTCTAGTAAATTATAAGTTTACTTGCACACATATTCAACTCAGTTTTGCTCTCTAACCAGACCTAAAGATTTTTAAGCAGCCCTTGACTTAATTTGCCCATTTTTTTTTTTGTTATTTTTAACAGTCAATTTGAGTGTTAAATTTGGATACTTATCAATACAAAGAAAAATCCTTTTAATTGCACAGATGTTATACCTTGAACGGGAATTTGTTTTCATATTTTTAGGATTTGTGAAGAATTGAAGTAGAGAGGACAGGACTAGAAAAGGTAACTATTGTCTGTGCTTTCATCTAACTGCAAATTTTAAGTAAATATCAGGAGAAATAAGCTACAACCCTGAAAGCTCAAGTTGTAACCTCTATGCTATATAATTTTAAACAGTTATATTTGCTAAGAAGAGTGAAAGTGGTTTTTAAGCTTTGGGAAACCAATCAAGTTGTCTTGCAAATCTGCAGCACTTAATAGGTTTAGGGAATTCATAATCTATCAAAGTTAAGCTTACTTTCCTACATGTCATAATTTCATATCATGCCACACTGGAAGTTATATACTTCTCTGAAAGCATCATACACCATTCTGCAGTGTTTCTATAGTGTTTCAAAGATCATATTTAATTCAGAATAATGCAAACACAGCCATTTCTTTAGATACTAATTTTAACGTAAGCACTATAAATCCATTTACAGGGTGAATTATTAAACATTCTAAATTCGGATCACATCTGATATCACTTCCACTGACTGACCACGCAGGTGTTTGGCTATGTCAAAGAACAGGAAAACATAAGTCACTTATCTTCCTAAACTGTTACGTATCATGGGATTAAATCCTTAAAACATACTTCTGAACCTGATGCTTTACTTTAGTCAAGTGATTTTCAAATGCTCTCCACATAAGGCCTTGAAGTTTCAATACCTTTGAATTTCTTTAATTTTTTTTCAAGTAGTGAATATATTGTCTCCTAACGAATGGTAACTGTCAATATCACAATATGATAGCATTCAAACATTTGTTATCTGCAAATGCAGAACATCTGCTATTTTGTCACTTAGCAACAGCACTATGCAATAATTTTGCCCTCTCTGCTCCCCCCTTCATTATTATGCAAAATACGTTCAGGACAAGAAATGCTTGGAGAAAAATTGTTCCAGCACTGAGATATTTTGACACAAAAATCTTTTCTCATCAAAGATGAAAAGCACCTTGTCATTCACTTCTAATTACAGCCTCTGTTCTGTCAGTACAGAAAGACGCCAACTCCCCACGGTGATGTCATACATTGACATTTACAAAACTACATTGGACTTTGTCTTCTCTTGCTCTTTGCCAAAATCAGTCAGTGTCAGCACCAACATACACTGATAAAGGGAATTTAAAATTATGAGAGTTAATTGTGTTTAAAGTCAAGGAAACTGAATTATGCTTTCTGATATTAATAGCTGCTGAATCATCTAAAACAATGGAAAAAACTTCATTTCATATTCCTATTCTGAGATGCTAAGACATTAAACTGCAATGACAACAGAGATTTCACACTCCAAGAATTAATTTGAATAGATGTAAACTTATTAAAGATTGAAATGAACTATTTAGTGTTCTGCAATTAGTGTTAACATCCAGGCTAAAACTACCAGCGGGGAAATACCAGAATGGAAGTGGCAACCATGTGAGAATGTAAAGCCTCTGAGAAATTCTAATTCTGTCCAAAACAGCATTAGAGAGTCTAATTCAGACTAATGATGAAGCCATATTAGCATAAATCAGAAAAAGAGATAAATAAATCCCTCTGATTAGTTTTACTTAACATAAAGTCTCTTATTAATTTTCTGAAAGTAATAGAAAATACTTGTAATTGTATGAGTCTAAGCTAGAAGTTTATTTTACATCTTATTAGGAATTATTTACAGCTGTCAAGATAACCACAGTAACAAGAACTTTTTTGCTCTTGACATAACTGTCCAATAGGCGTTCTTGATAATTTCAAGACCTTGTAATTAAGAAGTCTAGCTATGGAATTATTGTAGGATCTCCAAGTTAATAATGAACCCAGCACAGATATGAAACCTATTCAAGTGACTTATGGTTCATAATACTTTCATAGAATCATAGAATCATAGAATCATAGAATACATGTTGGAAGGGAACTCAAGGATCATCTGGGCCAACCTTGCTTGGAAAAATCATGGTCTAGACAAGATGCCCTAACACTCTGTTCAGCTGAATCTTATATTTATCCAGTGTTGGGGAATCCACCACTTCTCTAGGAATGGCTTACTCTTCTTATTTTTAAAAAATGTTCTTCTTGTGTCCAATTGGAAACTCCCCAGGAGATGGTAATCTTTAATGTTAAGGAAGAGACTTTTCTCAAGGAGAGCATGAGATATTAACACTTATTCCTAGAGTATGCATGTGTATACAGAATATTTTGCTTTCAAAATGAAAAGCATCAGTTAAATAGGATTTTATAAAGGACAGAAAGGAGTTTTTCACCAAGGTAGTAATATAAAAGTTTCTACCATGATTCTATTGCAAATTTTTTTGGTTTTGGGGGTTTTTAACCTCAATTGCATCAAAATCCAAGGTTAATAAAAATTTCTAATAGATCTTTGCAGTTTTTTGTTGTTTTGTTGGTGGTTTTTTTTTTTTTTTTCACTGAACAGTGCAGTTTCCTGCACATCACACAAATTAATATATACTTTTGCTGAAAAATCTATGGCAGTAACAGAATCCCTGAAGGACTTGCACTCAAGCTCAATGATCCTTATGGGTCCCTTCCCTTAGGAAAACCTGTTCCGAAGACTATGAAGGCATAACCTTGAAAGAAAAATAAAAAGTGGAGAAAAATCAAATGTTTATTGAAGAATCACATTTTTAATCCCTATGATTACACTTTCTATCTAAATATTCTTGCTCCAACAAGAAAATGAAACTAAAATGCACAAAACATATTGAATCTGTTACATGCATGATGAGCTGTTTGGAAATGGCACTGAACAAGTGTGGGAGCCATTGAATATCTCAATCAGGGTATGAGAGAGTCGCCTAAAGGGATAGACCCTGAGAGATCCCCCAGGTTAGGGTGAGGCCTCCCAGGATGCTTTTCTCCACCATGCAAATATATCCCAGTTC
>VZTH01009673.1:132738-159912 GCA_013397815.1 Aleadryas rufinucha
CCCCCCTTCCCCTCTTAGTGCCAGCGCCCTCCTCTTGCCCCCCCCCCCCCCCGCCCACAATGGTCTCCTCCACTCCTGTATAAAATCACAGGTTTTGTATTGTTTGAGGATTTCGGCACTGGTTTTCCAAATGTGAAATACTGGAATAAACTTTGCTGCTGCAATTCCACATGGGAGTCCTTCCCGTTTTTTACTGCCGGTGTGTCGGAAAGCCTGCCGGTGCCAAAACCCGGCACCGCTCCCAACAAACAAGTCCCATTTTATTATACAGAAGTACCTGGGGTTTTTTAATAAATATATATATACACACAAATACTCCAAAGTGTCTGACTTATCATATAAACCTCACTTACTAGATGGATATCAGAGTGTCTATATAAATAGAACATAATATATATATAAGTGTCATAGAACAGCTTGGTTACTACTGCCAACCTGTATATTGGGGACAACTGCATGTAATCCAAGAATTGTATTTCATTTGGGGTTTTCTTAGTCAGTATTCTGCAGTTTTATTACATTCCTTCCACAGACCATTCCTTAGGCAAAGAAATATTTGAGGTTCTGCAGTGTAGGTGCGTGTCCTTGTTGAACAGTCACCTCTAGAGTGCTCAAGCAGATCAACACTACTGCTCAGTTTAGTGTCATCTGGGAACTGTTTGAGGGACACTCAATCCTCCTGTCCAGGTCATCGACAAAGATATTAAACATGACTGGCCCTAATACTGAGCCCTGGGGAACCCCACTGTTGACCTGCCACTAGCTGAATGTAGCACCATTCACCACCTCTGCACCACCTCTGCACCCAGCCATGCAGCCAGTTTTGAACCCAGTGAAGAGTGGACTTGTCCAAGCCATGGCCTGCCAGCTTTTCCAGGAGAATGTTGTGGGAGATAGTATCAAAGGCTTTACTGAAGTCCAGGTAGACAGTATCCACAGCCTAGTGTATAGAGCCACCCCACTGCCTCTCCTTCCTTATCTGTCCTGTCTGAGGAGATGGTAGCCATCCATTGCAGCACTCCATTCACGAGTCATTCCATCATGTTTGTGTGATGGCGACTATGTCACAGCTTTCCCACTGCACAATGGCTTCCAGCTTCTCCTCTTTATTGCCTGTGCTGCGTGGAGATGAACTTCTGCTGGACTGTCAGTCTCACTCTCAACACCAGCCTGTTGCCCATGGCTCATCTCTAGCCAACTTGATCTTATCCCCTTTCNATTCACGAGTCATTCCACCATGTTTGTGTGATGGCGACTATGTCACAGCTTTCCCACTGCACAATGGCTTCCAGCTTCTCCTCTTTATTGCCTGTGCTGCGTGGAGATGAACTTCTGCTGGACTGTCAGTCTCACTCTCAACACCAGCCTGTTGCCCATGGCTCATCTCTAGCCAAGTTGATCTTATCCCCTTTCCTCTTCAAACCTAGTTCAAAGCCCTCTCAGTAATCCCTGCCAACCCATGGGCTAGGGTCCTTTTCCCTCTTTTAAACAGGTGAATCCTATCTGTCTCCAGCAGGCCTGGTGCCATGTAAACATGCCCATGATCAGAAAAAACAAAATTCTACCAATGGACCAGTCTTTAAGCCATGTGTTAATCATGTGGGTTCTCCTTCTTGACATTCTTCCTTCATATAGAAGTGACTGAAGAAGAGACCACCTGTGCTCCTCTCTCTTTAACCAGTCATCCCAGTGCCACGCAATTTTTTTGATTGCCCTAGGACTTCTCAACTTTGTCACTGCTGACCTGGAAAACCAGAATTTTGTAATAATCAGAGAGCTAAATCAGTCCAGGGAGTCTTTTAGTAGTAGAAAGAAGATTTCACAAACACGAATCAGTCTACCCATGTCACATATATCTGATGCACATATGAAAGAAAACATTTGTTGAGATTCACACAAACTGTCGCAATTGTGAAAAATCAGCACTCAGTAACTGTGAATGGTGCAAACAGCAGTGAAAATAACTTTAGAGTGAAAATCCAGTTTTATTATCTTACAACACTGATTCTGGTTTGTGAGTGTAAACGCATTGCATTGATTTTCCTAATCTTTGCAAACAAGCAACTCAGCTGAGTTACAAGACATTTCATTTAAAAAAATAAACGCAGTTATTACATTATTAAAACCTTAAGCTATTCCCAGAACTTCTATTTTCCCAATGCTAACCATTTGGAAAGCTATATCAAATAGACTTCTTTCAATTTCAACTTCTAAAAAATGCCCAAAAGGCACTAGGTACTAGAACTTCTTAAATAAAAGTATGATTTTTTAATTAGTTTTGCTAAAAAGAAGGCTCCCAGAAGAAATGTCTATTGCATCTCTAACTCAGCTGTGGTGACAAATGCCAAGACATACACAGAAACTTTATTTGTCACCCAACATAATCAGTAGTGGTCATGAATTCTAGGGTAAACAATCTCTTGTTGCAGGGGTTACAAAGCTGTTCAGCACAGATAGCAATACAGGAAATGGAAACCTATCAACCAGAACTAATATAAGACAGTGAATTCCCTTTTCCACCTCCATAAATTGACACCTGGTAAGTTCTACCTTTGAAACTCTTTTAAGATGAATTATAAATCAAGGTAAATGTTATTCTAGGAGGTGAAATAAGGGTATGGATTACTTTAGGAGGAGAAAGGGACTTCAGGAACCATTCCTGAGAACAACCTCTCATGAACTCAGGCATATATTTTGGGTTTTGCACTAAAGCAGCAATCAGTGTCACTTAAAGACATGACACTTATCCAGACTTTTCATAGCGTTAAGGCTGTGAAGCCAGGTACTTTTGTGTGTTACATAAGAAGAAAACAGCCACATCTATGGCAGTTTCTCTCCATTAGAAAAGCTCTTTAAGGGTTACTTCAATTAATGCTATCATGGTGAAGAGAATTAGCTCTTCATTTAATAGACAAGGCATTCAAATAGCCTGTGGAAATGTCAAATTTTGCCCCTAATATTAGGGTCCTAAAGGAGGCACCAGTGCATTGCATCAGGCCGTAATTCTTGTTACTGATTGAAATTTGTCTTCTCTATTGGACAAGATCCAAATTCTGAGTGGGTTTTGAGGTGTAGAGGAGTGAAGAAAGAGTGGTGTGTTTGTCTAAAATTGGAATGTTAGAGAAAAAAAAAGAAACGTTAACTAAATAAACCAAGTGAAATTAGCTCCATGATTAAGTGGAAGCTAAATGGAAAGGAGAACTGAACAGAAAACACCCATATGAAGAAGGACTTGAGAGTGTTGGTGGATGAGAAACCAGACATGACCCAGCAATGTGCACTTGCAGCCCAGAAAGTGAACCACATCCTGGCATGCATCCAAAGCAGTGTGGGCAGCAGGTCAGGGGAGGTGGTTCTGCTCTGCTCTGCTCTGCTCTGCTCTGGTGAGACCCCACCTGATGTACTGTGTCCTGCTCCGGAACCCTGAGTACAGGAAAGACCTGGACCTGTTATACTGAGTCCAGAGGAGGGCTGAAGCACCTCTCCTATGAGGACAGGCTGAGAGAGTTGGGGTTCTTCAGCCCAATCCAATGTTGTTTTATGAATGTTGCTTGGCAATTATTTCATTTGAATTGTTATTGTTTTGCTCTGATATATCTAAAAGATAATTTGTACTAGAGTGAGATGAAATGAAGATACTTTCCACAAGTTCAAGTAGCCTCTAAATTTCCTAAGGGTAAAAGACTGTTAAAACAAAGTAAAGTTTATAAGCATTTGCTTTTTCAAAAGCTGTCAAATTAAAAGCTCTTAAATAACTCTGCTAATATAGAAAAATCTGGACACATTACTTGCTCTTCAGTGCTTTTAGTGACATTAACCTATTACAATTTTAATTTGCAGTTCAAAATAGAATTACATTTGATTAACTTAATTAATATTTTATTCATTTTTAAAAGGCACTTTTAGACATAAGGAGGCACTAATTTAGACATATTAGTTACATACAGCAATTTTAAAGTCATCTGCAGTGTTTTAAAGGTGCTGTAAATCTGTAACTGCTAAAGAATTAGAAAAAATCCCAATAAATTTAAGAAACTGAAAAATGTGTAAATGTACAAACAATGGGTTTCAATTCATTGAAGTCATTAGAGTTGACCATCTACCTATTTTCTGTTGTTTTATTGCTTTTTGTTGGTGTGGTTTTTTTCTAAATGAAATTAAAATATTCCTTTGAAAACATAAGGATTTAAATTTTAAAATGTATGTCGGTAGCTCTATTTCATTTCTTGTTGGGCCTGAATCTTCAAATCCCTTCAAACAAACTATTGACACGTATTAAAGAAAGAATGTACTAAATTGAACTCATAAAATTATTATTATTATTATTATTATTATTATTATTATTATTATTATTATTATTCATAAGAAAACATTGGCTAGACATTTATTACTCTATTCTTGAGCTAAATCCAATTACATTTAAAATGCATGGCATGTTTCAGTATTTGACAGGAAAAAAATTGCTGACAAAGAAACAAAAAATAAATAAAATGCTCTCTCACAGCTCAAAGCACAAATGACATTAAATACGAATCCCATTCCAGAGTAAATACATTTGATTAGCACAACGATTTGTTTTGCAAGATGCAGTAAATCTGCCATTTACTCACATATTGGTAATTCTAGCTGAATTGCAGAAAGAACACAGAAATTAGAGGAAAGATAAGGAAATACAAATTGATTATCACAAGGTAAATACACTCTAATGAATTCTCTATCCTATGTAAGCAACATTATCCCCATCACTCTACTTTGATCTTAAACCAGTGAATATAGTCACATAGATGCTTAAGACTGACTTTAAGTCAAAACATTTACAGAACAGACTTTTAAACTTCTCCTGTGAGACCCTAAGAGGCTCTGTAGCACCCAAATCAATATGTGTTGCTTCTTCTTTCTTGTCTACAGTGTGGCGGTTACCTCCACACTTGCTTCCAGCAGGTTCAGAGCCCTCCAAAAAAACTGCCTACATCCTTCAGCTCACTGACTTTCTAGACTCTTCTCTCCCTTGCAGGGTAGAAACTAAAATCCGGTACAGAAGCAGCAGAAGAGAATAACAGGCAAGTGGGACTGCTCTCAGACAGGGAGCTCACATGTTCCACTTACCAGAGAAAACGGTAGCTGGCAAAGTGGCAATGGGACGGAACACCATGCAGATTACCCAGCACAGTCTGAATGCCTGTTTGCCCAAAAGCTGACAGCCCTAGAGGGGAAGATGCCAGCAACTGCCAGATTAAATTGTAGACAAGGGAATTACCAAGGAGGTGAGCTTGAAAAGAAGGACAAAAAGTGCATGACAGTTTGAGAATGCTGGAATCACTCTGCCACCATTGCAATCTCTGCCTAGGACTGGATGAGCATCCTCACCACTGGGGCCTCAGGGAGCTGCCTGCAGTCTGGCAATACAGATTGCAACACAGGAACCACATCGCGTGTGTGCACCCATGGAAGCTGGATGGACTGGTATGGGTGCAGGCAAAGCCAGAGTATGCAGACAGCTGCGTCAAGGTGTCAAATTCCCCCTCCTGGGAATTAGTTATAAAAGGCTGTTCAGAAATTTGAAAGGGTTTCTTACAATTTTATGTATGTTCAGCATTGTGATTTATTTACTGTATTGTGGATACTGATCCTGAATATATGGTCCCTTGATTGTTGGTTAATTATAAGTCATTAATAAATCAATAACCACTTGGAGCCAGGTTTGATATCAACCACTATGAATTGAGCAGTTTTTATGTCCAACATTGTTATTGACTTCATGCTCGAAAAATGTATCTTTGAACAAGGTCTAAATATATAGCAGAGAAGGAACATTCAGGAGTCAGAAAAGGGAAAACATTTTATAACCCAATGTTAAATAGAAGCTTTCAATAGTGGACTGAATAGTGGCAAGAGAGCAAAGGTTGTTGAAATCAGAATAATGCAATAGAAGTGACAAATATAGCTATGTATTGATAGATATATAGTATGGCTGGGTCAGAAGGTGACTACAGCCTTGACCATACAGGTATAGTCCCTCCAAGTAGGTGAAGGCTCTAACAGTTAAACAGGATTCAAATTTCACCAGTTGATTGAGGTATGCCATTTTGGAGTAACTGCTCTTTGAAGAAAATCCAAGTGATGGGAAAATGTTTTTGTAATAAGAACTGTGAAGTTCTCTTTTGCTGACTATAAGGATGCAATTTCTTCAGTACTTTGTATTAAAAGACTTACATGATAAGGGTTAGATGCATCATACAAACAGCACATACTCTAAATAATACTATTCATACTAAACCCAGGTTGTATTTGTTAAGTTTGACAGAGTTACAACATGAAATACTGCTATATGTTCTCTGCATACCCCATTTTGCAAAACCTGAACAAGATGACTGCCACAACATGACACTGTAGTGTTGCCAAATGAAGTTTAATGTGTAATGCTTGGCCAATTCATCCCAACTAGGCATCCCAGGTTCCTTTTATTGACAGATACCCTGAGGATGATTTAGATGTTGGTTGAACTGAATTACCTTCTGCTATTTCTTTTTACTCATTATAAACAGAGACTCAGTAATGATGCTCAAAGCCAAACGCCTTAGGCATGCAGTGAAGTGTATGGAAGATGAGTGACTTCTTCTTAGAGATTTTCTTTTTAAAAATTAGTATCTTGGACTGGCTGCTTCACAAATGACAAGTTTTTGTAAGCAAAGTTAACAATACATAGATCATGATCTGTAATTCATGCATGAATTTCTAACCTTGTACAACAGGATTTGAAAAATGCACACTCACTTGTGAAAAGTGTATTTTTATACCATGTAAAATGTATATGTTATCAGCTAAATAGACAGTACTGCATATGAATCTGTTAATTCTATTTCTAAGGTCGGTACAGTTGTATTTATTTTAATGTGAAAATTCCAGATTCTCATGTAGCTGAACATTCATTTGTCTGGAAGACTGAATTTATGTGGGCACTAATTTGTTATGGAAAATGAATGCACTATGCAAGAAAAACACACATTTCTTCTATATAAGCCAAGTTATTTTTAAATTTAGCAACATGACTGATTAATTTATGTATGACAATTACCATGTTTTAAAATAGGGTAATTTTATAGTTACTTATACTGAGGTCTTAAGAATTATGAATATTTTATTTGTTTTTATCAGGAAAATCTATACAGACAAAAAGAATTTATACTGGTAGATTGCATACAAGTACAAAAATATTAAAGACAAACATTTTGGTTTTAAATGAAGCAATTCTTCATCCCCAGTTGAATTATTACTCTTTTGCTGTGTTCACAAACAAGCTTCTTGTACAAATTATGATCTACATATGGGAGTTCTAATAATGCTGATGACTTGGTATAAACTCAGTAGGATAATAATATATGCTCATTTTTCATTCTACAAAATGAAAAATAAAAATAAACAATAACATCAATGTTAAAAATCTCTTATTCTTCTATTGGTTAAATATATATTTCATAGGAAAAGCAAAGGCAGAAGTGACAGTTCAAGTCTAGTTCCTAATAATACAATACAATTCTCACACAATCCCTTAGATTTCCTGTATCACATAGATGGTAATTTGGTCAGCAGTTACACTACCACCATCTCTACGCTATGGATTTTACTTAGCTCTTAAAAGAAGAGAAGTGGACAATGTTGGCTGCTTGGAGTTGTTCAGCTACAATATGTGTCTCATTTTGTTGTTGGTTTGTGGGTTGTTTTTATATATAGATATATAGATATAGATATATAGATGTATATGATATTTTAACAGGTTAACATATTTGTTTGTCCTATTCCCCTTTATCTTTTGTGCTCTGGTCCCCACATCATTCTAGGGAGTTAAAAGGTTGCAATGTGTGGCATGACTTCTATTTGCTCAATGGTTTGGGAGATTATTTGACTGGCACTGCTGTGTATCTTTTTTCAGTTTATCTTCACAAAGTATTTATAGTGAGTCACTTGTTTCCCTGTTAACATGATGTTCTCAGACATTCTGTGAGCTCTGTTGCATTTGTCTACAGATAATGAATGTTCATTTATCAACTGATATTGCTTTAATTAGATCCTCTTCTGAGAGTTTTCTGCCACCCTTCGTTTCCTACTCCACTCACAGATCCTAAAATGGATTTTAGTGAAGGAGGGAAAATTCCAGTTGCAGAGGTAATTTTTGACTGATGAATAAGCTATCATGGAGGGCAAGAAGGCTCAGCTACAAGAAGGCGTTAAGCTGTCTGAAAGTAGGGATGCCAGAGACAGGAGGCCACTTTGCAAGGCAGTGAAGCATTTCTAAGTGCTGAAATAAGCAGCAGCCTCAGCATTATCCTGTAGCCATCCTGAAATGAGAGGGCTTAGGAGCCATGTTTAGCAGCAGAGGTGGACTGGAGGACGGACCTAAGGATGGACTGAAGTGCCTCGTATCGCTGCTCTTGGGACTGGTGCTGGTGTAAAGGTATCTAAGGTGATGTGTCTTTGCAGACTCCATGTAGAGTTGCATATTGCAGTAGTACTCAGCACATCGCATTGTTCATTACTTTTTTTTTTAATATATGTTTGAGCACAAATATGTTTAATTCACTTCAAGGCATACCACGAAAATTCCCCAAGAGCTAGCAAAGTGATTAGTCACTCTAGAGTTTTAAAGAGTTTAGCTTGTTTGTTTGTTGTTCTTGTTTTTTTGGTTTTTTTAGTTGGTTGGTTTGGTTTGGGTTTGGTTGGGGTTTTTTTGGTACTGTATTTTCTACAGCAACACAAGAAGGGATATTCTGTACGTTCTATTTCCATTCTATCTCACATTTTCTGGCTTTTCTTTAATCTGTATCTCTACTCAGTTCAAATTAACTTTGAAGTAATTTTTGCTTTTTTTATTGAAAGTTAATGTGCTCACTCCAAATTCCCTGTAGTAGCAATAGACATTTTGTCTTTGAAAAGAATACACATATAGAATTTTTATAGGATTCTGCTTCTCAGACAGACTGTATGCTGTTCTTCAAATTTCTATAAATGTCATGGACATATGCAACCCTTGGCACTACTGGAAGCTTTGCTATTAACTACAGTGGAATTTGAACTAGGTTTTCAGTTGGTGGTTTTATTGACTTTCTACTTTCAAGGTCTTTTATAACATGAAAACTACTAATTCAGATTTTCAGCTAAATTGCCTGTTGTTCCACCTTTACTCCTATTCTAACAATTTGGACTAAAGATTCTGTTTCTACAAATAATTATATAACTGCCTGTAAAATATTTAAGATTCTTCATAAGTATTTTTATTAAGTAGGTCATTGAAATAGGAGAGTTAGATCAGTTGATTTATCGACCCAAAAAGAAATAGAGAAATTGAAAGACTGTGGTTTGTAGCTACACTGTAATGAGAAAAGCATAATGCTAACTGTACTATATTACTTACAATCTCTTGAGTTCCTTCTCAGCAGTAGCTATGTATTTCCTGCAAGCAGTATTACTCATGGGACATAACAAACAGATTTTCATATAACTGCATATGCTGGCTGGGACTTGAACCCAGCTGGAAATGTTTCTGAGTCCCTAAATTACAGAGAATAGCTTTTGTACTTCTATAGCTTCTGTCCAGGGATTATTGTCCTCATCAAATGGAGTTCCTTTCCCACCTCTCCTCAAAGTTACCTAATTTTCATTAGTGTATGATTTACAGAGTAAATGAGATTTTTAATGAACTAAAATCCATTTCATTTTTATTTTATGACTGATTGCATTTATCCTAATAAATACTATGAATTAGTTTTCATCAAGTCTGTGAAATGAACAGTTCCTGCACATAGTAAAAATGGCAATGTTCAGTGATGGGCAAACTGAATCAAATAAATAGCACTGAAGGTTCTCTACCTCAAATATCAACTTAGCTTTCAATTTTAAACTCAAGAAGGCAGTGAGGAAATTCTTTTTTTACTAGTCTATGGATAATAGGAGAGAGGTCTACTTGAAAATTTGCATAACAAAAATAATTAAATAAGATCTGCGGATCAGTATATCTTGAAAACTGAACACATCTCCTTAAGCACACGTTAATTATAAAAAACAAGTGATATATTAAAAGAAAAAGAAAGCACTAATTGATTTTGTAAATGACTTTGTATAGAAATACATACGAATTCTTGATGGGTGGGAACAATATGGGTACATCAAAGTACTGCAGATACAACAGAAACAGTCAGAGGGTAGCCTCGAATGTGAGCTCAGAGACCATTTACAGAAGTTTACATAGACAATGTTCTCTTTGCTGAAACTCCAGAATTACTACCAGCAAAAATGGAAGATTTACCTAAAGGAGAGCTATATCCACCACATTTATATCTTTAGCAACTCATTCACAATAGGATGCTATCTCTATAGGGAATTAGGTAAGGGAGTTTGGATCAAAAGAATGTATTTTCCTACGCTACAGAGTCCAGCCAGTCATGCTATTGAAGATGCATCCAGCTTGTATAAAGAAACTCTGATAGCCCACCACCTTTCTTTTCTTAAATTAAAAAAAAAAAAAAAAAAAAAAAAAAAAAAAAAAAAAAAAAAAAAAATTTTTTTTTAAAAAAAAAAAAAAAAAAAAAAAAAAAAAAATTCTTTCTCTTTGGAAAAATAAAACAAGTATTTACCTCACATTCACTATGGAAAGCTAAACAAAGTTTTCTGTTTGAAGTGACTTTTGCTATGGAACTGTTGACATTTGCCTGTGCCATTCTGTTTCCCTTCTCCTTGTTCTTAGGATGTCATGAAACCTTATATATTTCCTCAAACCAAGGGCTTCAGTTTAAACTAACTAATTTGGATTGAAGGATTTTCAGTGTCAAATTTTGAAAGTGGAATTTTGCTGCATAAAACATCTGAAACACTAACTAGGATTAGTGTTACAAAATTAAGACGTTGCGTTTTACTTGCTAGAAATAGTCATTTACCTAAATTGGTTTCTGTACTGCCTAGTCCTCATAAACAATTCAAGTATAAATTCTGTAAATGATTCCTTGCACTTTAAATAAGTTAACATATCGCTTTTATTCGCTTACTGTATGAAAAAGTTATGCTGGTGTTTATTTTCAGTTTCAATTCATTAAAGAGTTTTCTTGAAGGAGAGTGGCTTTCAAAGTCTGGGTAAAATGGGAATAGAATATCAAAAGCCTTGTTTTACAATATTCAAGAACACCACTTTCTCTATTACATGCAGTCGCAGAAACTCTTGAAATCCAGAACATATTCAGCCCATTAGGTAACATTTCCATTCAGGCTATTCATCAATAGATGTGCTTCTTTCCACATTTTATTATTCTGTAAATAAAATAGTTCTTTCTTTCACCAGTAATGTTGAGACCTTGTGGTAAAAACATTTTTTTTCATCCACATAGGTGTGAGTTCTTTATCACATAGTTACGGCAGACTATTTTGAGTAATAACTAATTTACTTGTTTGTTTCTTAAATAAACGTAGACTTAAAATTTCACTTGCCATGTACAAATAAATCACTAACTGTATCATCTGAACTGGAATGATATTTAAATGAATATTCAATTACAGTACTTGAGGTAATAGGATTAAAATTAAATTTTATTTTTTGTGTATCAAGAACTTAAACCCCAGAACCCCTAGTGATATTTTAAGAAAGCTGTGGCCCTTTTTTATTTTACATTAATATTTAATTTAAAAGAATTTTGAATAAAAGAAAAGAAGTACTAAAAAAGCTACATTTTTCCTCTTTTGTTGTACAATACATGGTGAACTGCAACTTTCATTTAAAATATTGTAATACAACTTTCAACTGTAAATCACAAAGACTACACACTAGGTTTTTAACATAAAAGAGACAGCCCAAGCTTTTAAAGTTCCTTAGAAAAATAATAATAATAAAGAGCGCAGTCACTTATTCACAAGATCTGTTGACTGTAACTCTTGTGTCTCATATAGTACCACTCTTCTCCCTTTCTGTCTAGAAATAAACCTGAGAGAAATCACCCTATAAATATTTTCCCTTCTCAGATATTTACATATGGATGACACATATTTTTCCTGTGAATACACATCCTTTTCATGCTTGCTTGTAGAAGGAATACGGTGAGCAGCCCACACTTCTATCCGTTTTGGAACCTCAAAGCAGGAAAAAACATCCCCACCACATGCAACGGGCAAGAAGGAGATAAAGCCATGAACTAACAGGGAAAATGGTGCAACGACAACAAAAAATGATTATGCACTAATAACTGTGTCTCATAAGAGACAAAAGGAATAAAACCAGAAAGTGTAAAGGGAAAATAAAGGATAATAAACTTGGGATTGATGTGAAAAGCTGTATCTTCCTTTTGGCAAATCACTAATAGAAGGTTAATTTCTGATTCATGCTCCTGCAACTTAAAGTTGGTCTCACTCAAAAAAACCCAAAAAAACAATTCAATCATGTTTCCAAATATTGCCGTGTGAAGATAAAGACTGCCTAATTTCTCACTTTTCAGAGAATTTTCATATCTAGAATACTGTGTCCAGTTTTGGGCCACTCTGTACAAGAAAGAAAGTGATCAGCTGAAAGGAATACAAGGGAGGCCACTGAGATGGTGGGGCTGGAGCATTTGCCTTTTAACAAGAGTCTGGGGGAGCTGGGTTTGCTCAGTTTGGAGCAGAGTTGGCCTTGGTGGGACCTAACAGCAGACCCCAGTGCTTTGTGGAAGTCATTGAGGAGGCATAGCCAGGATTTTCAAAGCAATGCAAGCTGGAAAGATGAGAAACAAGAAATATAAATTGAAATGAGAGAGGTTCATCTGAATACAAGGAGAAGCTTTTCCACCATAAGGACAGAGAGGGAATAGCACAAGCTGAGAGAGGTTGTTCACTTTCCATCCTTGGATGACTTCAAGACCCAACTGAAGGAAGACCTAAGCAGCCTGGCCTGACCTCCTTAGAATGGACCTGCCATGATTCAAAGATTGGACTGGACACTGTCCAAGGACCCTTTTCTATCTCAACAATATGATTTCATGAAATTTGCATTTTATATAGAGCTACTTCAGTTTACCAGATTTTGTAGTTACCATTTTCATGTAATAGAAAACCCAGGCAGACATCAGTTACAAGATATTATTTTACGGTTGCACAACCAATAAATATGAAGTCTATACTTTCAAAAAGCCCCAGTGAAATCCCATAAAAATACATGAAAACTAAGGTAAAAGCCAATTATGAGTGTCTGCCAAATTTAGGAACATTAACTAATGAGACTGTTGACTTCTAAAATTTCTTGTGTCAGGTGGCAATGACAAACTTGATAAGACAGTACTTGCAGAATATCATTAAACAGTTTGCAGCTCATTTCTATCAGTGTCAAATATTAGATTAAGACAATAACAATGTTCATATGAATTTGAAAGAATTAATTACAAATCTTCAGAAACCCCACTGCATATGTGAATAAAAGGATAAAAATAGCTTTCTTTCTGAGGACTTTAAATAGGAAAATGACTCCTGCTATAATAAACAAATAACAATAATTAGTATGATGACAATATATAATACTGAGTTTTGGTTCTTTTCATCCTGTTGAAGCAGAATTAATTATTTTTTCTCATAAAACTGCTAATAAAGGAGTTGTGCTGCATATTAGGGATGTTTAATGCTTATTATCAGTGTCTCTGTTATAGTATGCAACGCTTCAATTTTTGTGTGAGGCTGTGGACTTTCTGATATTTTTAAAAAGCATTGCAAAAGACAGACATATATCTCATTTGCTAAGGCGTCTTCTCTGCAACATGTCTCTCCAACATTTGACATATGAATGTGGATTCAGGTTTGAATACATGAGACAAGATCAAGATCTGCTGACAGCCTCTTTCTCCTTCTAGTCATGTAAGGCAGCATGGTATAAGCATCTTTATAGCATTTTACAAGGGGTTTTTGCAAGTCTAGGAAGATAAAACAAGATTTATAAACATATGTTTTGCAAATACTTCTGAAAATTTGAAATGTAAATGAATGTAATACAAAACTAGAAACATGCATGGTATAAGATATTGTTCTGAAACGTTGTGCCTGTATAAACTTGTGGTAGGTTGAGCCTGAGCTGATGGACAGCTCATTTGACCAGCGGCACTTTTCAGAATTTCCATATTTAAAGACTGGTGAAGACAGGAAGTGCGCTCTCTTTTTGGGGTTTTGCCGCTCCTGCGGGAGCGGGGGGAAGATGGCTGCTGAGGCTCTGCTCCTCGGAGCAGCCTCAGCCTTTCCCCCCCTCCCCCGGTGCTGGGGGCACAGCCCCGGGATGCCAGTGTGCCGGCAGGAGAATCCCTCAGGGCTCGGCAGCTGAGGAACAACTATAATCGCTGCAAGTAGCTGCAACATCCAGCAGAGGCTTCTGAGGACTGCCTCCACCCCCCCCACCAAATGTGGCCACGGAGATTCTGGCAGNAACCACAGATAGCAAAGGAAACCTCTTTCTCCTTAACTAGTGGAGAGATTCTTAAAAATTGTGAATACTGACCAAGAATTATTGAATGTTATCCTTTGTGCTGGTTTGGGGAAGAGAAAAAGAAGGATGGGGTAAAAAGAGGGATTTTGCTTTGATTTTCTTATTATTTTCTTTTTCCCTTTTAGTTCTGTTAATAAACTTTTCATATTCTTTAAGTTTTGAGCCTGTTTTGCATTCCTCCAAATCTCCTATCTCACAAAAGATAAAGAGGTGAACTGAAACCACTACAAATTTGGTGTTTCTGCCCGGTTTAGAACCAAAACCACTACAAAACTGTATGATGAAAATCTTACACAAGACTTCAGCTTTCTTAATGGTTTTTAATTATCAATTTCAATTCATCAGTTTTTTGAGTTTTCTGTTCCAAAAAAAATAATGAAAAATATGTGTGTCTTCCAAAATTACCTCTAGCTCAGGGATTTCTACATCTGGCTATCACCCAAATACATGAATTCCACATAAGATGGTGATAGTTATAGCATATCTGGAAAGGCATGGTCAATGAGCTGTCTTCAAGATTCAGTACTTGTAACTTTGAACATTTGCATTCACTACTCCCAAAGTATGTGTGGCTAAAAATGTAAGATGTTCTCCTGCTCATTTCTTAGGAAAGGATGGGAGTCTGTGTGGTATCTTCCCCAAATTCCATCTGCCTGTATCCATCCCCAATGTGAATGAGTGGCTGCTTTGTAGCTAATCTCAGCTTGGCTGGCAGGAAACAGCAGTGCAATGGGCACAGTCTCAAACAGCCGGGTTTGAGTCTGGACTTCCACATTCACTATGTGGAAAGTAAACATATTTTAGTCTTGATGGAAATTTTGGAGCTGTTTTTAAAAAACAATGAAGTCTGCTTGGACTTTAACGGCTTGACAGGCTTGACTCATTGCTGCTTTCATGAAAAGCATGGTGCCTCCCCAGATTAGACCAGAAGTGGGGGTGAGGCCTTACCACACTTAATTATGTATTAGCTAATCCTTCAGCAGTGGGAGGTGGCACCCTCAGTGGAGTGGCTCTGCATGCAGTTCACTCCTGTTTTCACCGGGATTTCTGATGCTGTATCAGAATAGGAATTCACCTCCTCCGAAAATTAAGGCATGCTTTGTGGCTTACTGTGATTGGAAAGCCAGTCTGATAGCAATCTGCCTAGGAAAGTAGAAGCCTTACTGCCTTGAAATTTCCCTCACACCTAGTATATTGGTTTAGCCATAAAACAAAATGGAATGAAACAAACAAAACCAGAATAATTTCCACTGGATCAACCAATTAAGCATTGACTGTACAATCTGTAGATATGCTACAGAGAGGAGAAAGTCACAAGGAGAGAACTGAACCACTTCTTTTGCAATGATTTGTCATGGTTTGGCTTCACTGTAATGCCAGACTGAGCCTAAGTAACTATCTTAGGATAAATTTTTTGTTCTTTAGATCACATTGATATGTAGAAAAGGTTTCTCGTATGGAGACAGATTTATAGGAGATCTGAAACCTGCATACATGCAATTTTTCAAAATAGTATTTCTGTTTTCCCAATTGTGCATCAACAGAAGGCAGTGAACCACTATTAATATGTTACATTTTAGGTTTTCATTAGCCTGTAGTAAGCTGTAAACATATCTATCACAATTTAATCCATCAAATTATGTACTCAGTATTAATGAAAACTATACTAATAT
The DNA here is from genome assembly GCA_013397815.1 of Aleadryas rufinucha. Lineage (NCBI taxonomy): Eukaryota > Metazoa > Chordata > Aves > Passeriformes > Aleadryas > Aleadryas rufinucha. Next base: position 148,885 of record VZTH01009673.1, read on the forward strand.
CTGAATAATTCAGAACTATTGTCTAGAAGGACTTCAGATATTATTCAGAAGACTTTTTAAAAAAATTATATTAACATAAAGTCTTAATTTTGTAGTGCTTTAACCTTTGTAAACTTACAGAGCAGCAAAATATGAGATTTCATTACAAAATTAAAATAAAGCAATCTGGAAGAACATGAAATTGAAGTCAAAGTTAACGGGTTCAAGACTGAACACCTTAAATATTCTAGTTATTTTAATTGCAGACACATAAGTAGGAAAGAGGAGAATCACTGCTCATTTTAGGCCATGAAAACATGAATTTTCTCAAAATACAGGCATGCTTGTTGTCAACAAGATATCAGTCGTATAAGCCCCAAACCTCTTAATTTTTAAAACTGGTGTGATTCTATTAACACTACTACCTGTGATTGTCCAGCCTGTGCTGCTCTCCCCACCTTGAAAAAAAAGTTGTTACTCATGTGAGATGATTGAGCTGCCTGCAAAGCAGGTGCTAAACTGCTATAGTTTGCATCCAGCAGGCAAAACTTTTTCTATAAGATTGAAATTTGAGCCCGTCATGAATGAAACATATTCCAAAGGAAACCTTTTCTGATGAAAACTGCCGCGGCTACCCAGGCAGCCCGGTGAGCCTGGTAGGTGACATAGCTTCTGTTCTCCCACATGGACACTCGCCAGGTAAGTTGGGCTGCGGCGATGGAGATGAAAGACGAAGGAGGCGCTCTCTTTGCATAATCCGTGTCTTTATTTCCCTGCCCCAAGCATGGGAAACAGGAAGGCATGAAGGGAGCAACCTAAAGCCTGGCCTTAATAGAATGGCCTCAGCCCCCGGACGTGACCGGAGAGCTGGAATCCTCTGAGCCCTGCCAGGACGTGACCTGCACAGGGAACCCAGGGAGCCATTCTGCCCCGGGCAAAACCCGGGGAACCAGTTTTATGGAAAGGCTCAGGAGTGGCGATGGAATGGCACCGACTGGCCGTTGCAGGGGGAAGTTATACAGGGGGAGGAGAATGGGAGGTACAAGGATACAACCAATAAGGAAATGATAAGGAGTGACACATAACCAATCATAACATACAAGAGGAGGAACTTATTTGAATCAGCCAATGAGGGACATAACAGAACAGAACTTTCTAGACATTAATTGCTTAATCAATGAACTTATTATTAAACATAAATTGACTTAGCCAATGAGTGACTTAGGGGCTAAGAGGGTTCTGGAATCAGGGAGGAGATGAGCCTTGGAGTGACACCCAGTGGGTGGAGAGGGAAAACCCATGTCTCCTCCTCGGATCCGCCCTCGGAGGCAGAACCCAAGGCGGGAAAATCCACCCACTAGATGTCCTCTCTGATGTACAGCCCAAAATGGGCTGACGCACCGCAGCAGAAAACAATTACATCTGAAATAGATTTGATGGCATTTTTTACCTCTAGTATTTTTAATTCTATAATCAAGGCAAAGCTATTCAGGTGAATTACACGCCCCATGCAGGCTTGAATGGCCCTAAGTTAGGGAACCAATAGCTATACATGGGAAGCCTGAGTCACTGGTGTACAGCAAGTAAAGTTTGGTATTACTCTTAACATGATCTTTGCATTGATATGGAAGAAGTATGATTTGCACAGGAACTTAAATGTAATTAAAAAAACCCGACCCAAAAATACTAGATATAATTTCAAATCCTTTTTAAACACTCTAGATTAGGAATCAGTTTGAATAAACAGTAAACTTTTAAATTTTAAATCCCTTTAGTGCTTCAAAGCTAGGTAGGTAACATGAGAGAGCAAGTTATCTGAAAAGCAGAACTCCCAGGCAAAATCTTGTCTAGAAAATTACTTTTCTCTGATTGGATTGGGGAAACAATGAATATTCAAGTAGTCAAAATTTCTTTAATTAATATTTAAATGCAGGATCTTTTTTTTTTAATGGTAAAAATCACATGGTGAGTGCGATTTAAAGCTTCTTGGTTCTCAAAAAATTATGTTAAAGATAGAAATTTAAACAATAAGGGTACAATCTAAAATGGTCAATTTAGTGCTCAAAAAATCATATGAAATTCATGAAATGATCGAGAGCCTGAACACCAAGATATTCACAGGTAGTGAGACTTTCTCCTTTGCACTTTTTAAGCCCATGCAGCCCAAAAAGTAATCACACACAAAAAACCAAAAAATCAAAAAAATAAAAAAAAAAAAATCCCAGGAAAATGCTACATTTATCACCTTCAGAGCCATAACTGTGTCTTTTTTAGCAAGGAGAGAGTTCATGTGGGTAGTTTTAGCTGGCTATATGTTGAAAAAACAGTGTTGTTTGATAGGGAGAACTGTCCCCCTGAAACATGAACAGGCAAAAGGCCAGAGTCTGTAAGGAAAATTCAAAATCAGTTGCAGCAGAGCAGCAACCCAGAGCTAAAGTATCAATTTTCAAAATAATTGAGTCATTATTTAACACATGAAGTACTCAATAATACAATATATTATTTTTTTCCCTGAATAAATTATAATAACCATTAGAAGTGAATTCAGTAAACACTTTTTTCACCCATAGCTTTGAGTGAGTAGAATTTCTGGCAGGTACCCAAACAGGTCACCATGAGCAGGATAATGTGGCAATCTGTTATCATTAGCTCTGTTGGAAAGGTTCTGAACACACTAGAGAGAATTAAATGACCTGGAAAACTCAGTCTATGGAAAAGTCCATTGTACTCATCTCCATTATTTCCACCTCTATGCATCACTGGAACACTGGAACAGCAAGATTTGCAGCAGTGACAAAGATAAAGGTCATTTTTCTGGTTTTCTTTCATCCAACATGAGCAGTTTAAGGACTGTTAAACTCTACACATACAGAAAATGACTGATTTCAGTCAGGTCCTTCCGCTCCCTTGGTGTGTTAGTCTGTTGAAATTTTCACATTTTGAAGACATTGCAGACTTGTGTTTCAAAAATCACTGCTACTTTTGTTCCTGACCATCCTTACAACTGTCAGAATTTCAGATCATCCAAAATAACAATATACAACCTCCCTATACAGCCCATTTGAGCAACTGTTTTTCCTAACCTGTGCAATTTTTTCCAGCAAAACTTGAAAGAAAGAGCAGTTCTTAACATATCTATTAAATCTAATCACTATGACAAGGTCCACATGGTGAAGATAAGTACTATGAAGAGAATGACATGGCCTATTCAAAAATATGCATAAGAAATATTTCTATTGTTTATATAAAATTTGTTGCTGTTGTTCTCCATTTATTTGAGTGGTTAACTTAAAACAAAGAATGTGACTTTGACATGCATCAGCTTTTCTGATTTAATAGTTTTGTATGTAAACCTTATTCCTGGGAAATCCAACTAAAGATAAATCCACAGCAATGAAAGAAAAGAAACAGGGGAATCATCAGAATCTAAGGCAAAAAAAAAAGATGTTTTGCATTTTGGGAACAAGGTGAAAGTATGCCTTGACCTCAAAGTTGAGAAAAAAATTCAAGGGACTGTAGGCAGGGAAGCTCAGTGTTTTCCCTAAATCTGTTTTATTTCACACCGTGTACTTACTGAGAGGCTGAGGGCATGGACTACCAAATATATGGTTTTGACAGCATATTCTTCACCAATAAATAAGCAGCTCCTGCTTAGGCATAAAATTATGCCAAATCATCTTTCTTCTTTATAGAATTGTAACAAAATACAGCACAATTTGTGTTTCACTGGAAATTTATGTTAGTTTTTACATAGGAATTTCTATATTTGAGCACTTTATCATTAATGACAAATGAACCACATGGATTTAAGAAACAGACACAAGACTCAGTTCTGCTCATGAAATATTGCAACAGAGGATGAATTTAACATCTCACATAAAGGCTGGCAGGCCAGAAGTTGGTTCTGTCACTTGATATTATAGATTAATGTAGAAAGAATAACTACATAAATAATCCTGAGATATTTGTCAAAATTTGACTACCATAAACCTCCAGTCCAAAGACTAATAGAATTCTGGAACAGTATACACAATTATTTAGCCTGTAAGAAGTTATTATTTTGAGAAACAAAAATCTATGGGAAATTAAGTTCTCAAACAACTATGTCTGAAACTTATCTTTTTTGTTCTTTGACAAGAAAAATAAAATAATGATTTTTCATTTATATCTTGGGAAAAAACCCTCTTCCCTCTTCTCTTCTCCTATAATTTCTTGCTCCTCAAAACCATTAAAGACACCTCTTAGATTCCAGAAAGCCTGCTTTGCCTGCATTCAGAACCAAAATATTTTTTATATAACAAATATTCTTCAATAAATCCTCTACTCTTATAACACTTGTAGGAAAAAAAAAAATACAAGTTAAAATTCACCTGCCAATCTTTCCTATGCTTTTAGTGCAATACATTTCCAAGAGCAGGAAAATGAGTTAAACTGTGTTATATTTAAAATGACACTGTGAATCTACTCATATCAAGTTCATCAGTTCTAATTCAGTTATGTCTTTTGGAGGTAACTGTCTGTCTCATTCATTACAATGGCTTTCTGGTTCTCTGATGTGATTCTCAATTAGTTGGGTAGGCAGGTAAAACACCTGACATCCAACAATGAACTGTGTGCTTCCAAATATGTTTGCACAGCCACACATTACACTTTAGCAAGCTCTTTACCTTAACCCATTAATAAACCATAGTTTGAGGTTAAGAATAAAGACTCAACTCAAAAATTAATTAGAGGTGTTCTGAACTACGTGATCACCAGTCATTCAGCAATGAAATGATAAAGCACACCAGTTAACAGATAACCGCAGACATTTACTCCATCTTATTTCAATCTGTGGCTGTACTCATGATAAATTTAAAGTGAATAACCATCGTTCATCTATATAGTGAATATAAGTTTCAAATTACTCAAATCTACAGCTGCTGCATCGCAGTGGTTTATATCACAACAGGCCCTTAATGAACAAAGCACTTTCCACATTCACCTGCTTCATTAATACAATTTTTTATTTATTCAATACTCTAGCAAAGTATGCCCTGAGTTACACAAACCACTTGATACAAGTTGGGAAAAACTTTAACTTGTAACAGGGGGCATTATCCTTGACCTTCATGAGGTTTACCTTTGTGGAATTTGCTTGTGATTTCAGAGTCACACAACAAACCCACCATATTCTAGACCTAGACCAAGCAACACTGAAATACCTGAGAAGTTAGATGTGCAGTATAGACTTTGTGTCTTGTCCACAGAGATTCCCAGAACTAATTATATGTTACTAAATGTGACACAAAAATTCGATTTAAAAACCTATTCACTGCATTCAGGTAAGGAGTATACTGCAGTGACTATTTTAAAACACTTACAAGGAGTGGCAAACACTTTCAAAACAGAACCTTCTACAAACCCATGGTGAGAAACATAACAATATCATCCATAAAACTAGATTTGTTGTTTTAATCTCTGTTCCATTTGTAACCTTATTCAGTTTAAATTGCTCGTGAGAGCATCTGTGCTTGATTTGAACTTTATAAACTAATAAAGACAAAAAAATAATGACAATAAACATATCCCAAAAGCAGTTTTGTCTAAATATCCAGTACCTCAACTTTCCTTTGGCTGTATGGAAGTTGTTCTTCAAAACAGTAATGATCTCCACAGATTAGGTCCTGTATGAGTGAAAGCTGCTGATGATCTGGAGCTGTACTGGATCAAAATGTATTAGGACTCCTTTTCTGTTACCTGTGGGGGGAAAAAAAAAGTTACATGTATGTGTAGAGCTGTATTTGAAGTGTTATATGTCTCAAATCTTCTTCTATGTGCACATGTTCATTTGGTTCTTTATGTTTCATTCCTTGCATGTTGCATGACATGGCAGTGTTGGTTGGCAGTATGAATTTAATCTGAGATATCTGTCTTCCTTCAGAGTGGATATAGGATTCAAAAGTGGTTGTTTTATGCTGTTTGGTGGAAAAAAAAATGTTATATTTTACAACAAGAGCAAGAAATTAGAGAATCAAGAGAAATTAAGGGTTCTTTTTTATCTGCTACCCTTTAAAGAAAGGAGAGTGTTGGGAAGAATGGAAAAGCTACAGATTTACATGATTAGCCTCTTATTTTCATGTATACTCACCTATAATGGAAGGAATATAAAACAATTTCTGTTGTTTGAATTTAAAGCAGATCATGAGCATTTTTTCTAAAGATGCTTTCTCACAGCAATGTTTTTAGAGTCATCTTTTCCAGACAACATGCAATTACAACTTTGTCGATTATTTCATTTTAAAAGTACTCATTTGAAATTACGCTAGAGGCATGTGTCTCCATTTAGCTTATTAGCCTAAAAAAAATAGAGCATGACTTCCTTAAAATAATTATTGTTTGAACTATTCAATCATTAAGTTAAATTGACAGCAGAGAAATCACATCACTTTTAATAGATTTGAACACTGTTAGCAACCTCAATTAGGAAAGAAAAAACACCCCTAACCTCTCCCCCTGCAAAAAAACCAGTCAAACAAAAATCCCCCCAAAATCCAAACCAAAAAACACTGTTGTGATATTGCATGAGCATTTGGATTAATTTTCACATGAAGGCTAAAAATCAGTCTTCTTCCTGAAAAAGTGTTTATTAACTAAACAATTAACACAGTTGTATCATCCTAAAGTTTTTCCTTTTTTCATTTGCTTGTACTCAGCCTGAGTTAGGTTTTTAAATGCTTCTTCCCTTGACTTTCTCAATCTTTCATCCTGACTAAATCAGGACAATGTCATCATGTTCCAATTTACTGTCTGCTTCACCTGTTTTCCTGGGAAACAAGCAGCAGCTGGAAGTACATCTATTAAATTGTTTTGGGCCTAGTCAAACCAAACCAAACAAATAAATAAAAGGCAACAACTAACTGTCCTGGTCATACCTGTTTATGTGATTGGCAGGAAATGTATTAGATGTCCAAATTTCTTCTACCAAAGCACTGTGGTAGAACTGACTACCAGTTTCATAGCCAATTCACTTGAGAATTATGAACAATCTTCCCTCTGTTAGCCTTGGAGCTCAAAAATTTTGCCTAGAACTTGCCTTTGGAAAGGCACTGAATTCAGGGACTGGAGAGTAGGTTTGACTTATACTGCATATTTTGAAACAAACTAGCTAACTAACAGTATAAGGGAGAAAATCTGCTGCTGTTCTCATTAACTTTTTTCAGCCCAGCCTAGAGGATAAGAATTTACCTAAGTGATATTACAGCTCTGTCCTGTAATGCTTGAAGGATTCAAAGCTGCATCTGCAGTCCAGCAACCACTTACATCTGTGAAGCAAAGGAAGGCAATCTGCTCATCTTTCTTTTAGAGTTGGCTCACCTTGCAGAGAACAGTGAAATTTTATAAAGATTATGAAGACAAAGATTAAAGAAATCTAGTCATGAAGCCACCATATGGGAAGAGAAAGAATTAGATATTTCCCTTCCCTTACAGTATTTATATGTTTTTTAATTGCTAATGATTATACTCAGTGTAAGCAAATACCCATGTGAATACCAAGTATCCTACTACTCTTCTCTGGTCTATTTGTTACCCAAATCACAAAGTAGTAAAAGCTCATTATCTAATAAACCTTCAAAGATGCATTTCATAACACAACTTTGACACTTTTAGTAAGGAATGCCATCCCTGCCTCCCATTTTTTAAGCATCTGTTTGTTAGCAACTATTTAGAGACACAACCTAAAATGGGTGAAACTTTACTCATCCTTGGAAGACACAGGTTCAATTCCCATCTCTGACAGAAGCACTTCCACACAACCAGTCTTTATTTCATTTGACTACACCGTGAGCTTCTCCAATCAGCATCCAGACAGTGCAGATCTCAGCCCTGAAGCGTTTACCTAAAAGTTAGAAAAAGCCCTAGATACTTCTCTGAGTGGAACAGATTCTGTAGCCCAGTGAATAAGATATTGCCACTGCTATGAACATGCCATGATCTTTGTACAAACTTTTCAAGGCCATAAGGCTGCCAGGTTTACTTTGTCTGCACTTGTCTTACCCAAGTGAACTTATAGTTGCTAGAGCTGTAACAGCAATTTTTGAAATGATCAAGAAATTAGGTCTGTTTCATTTTGCTTTTGCTTATCCTTCCATGGTAAAATTTTCATACAGGTGATAGCAACAAGTTGTTTTTCTGTATAGAATCTAATATTTATGACTCTAACATAGCAACGTAGCATAGAGGAATATAGTTGTGGTATGGTAAAACAGACCTTGAATGGTGGGACACAGGATGCAGTGCAGAGTGGATGACACATAATGATAAGAAATAGGATACAAGCTGATGTTCATGACCTAATAGCTATAAGCACCCTACTAATGGCTAGCTAAGGCAGTACAGACCTGCTACTTTTAAAGGCAGCAAAAAGAACAAAGAACAGGCATCTGACATATGTGAAATAGGCCATAATTAGTAATTCCAGAAGAAGCAAGCAGTTGAAAAATAGTGACAAATAGCAAGTTGTGAGAAAGTTGGCAAACAGAAAAAGTCCCTGTGTACATCTAAGGTGAAGAAGAAGAAAACATCCACATGAGTACCAGTGAAGGACTAAGGACACATTAATCAGCTGCACCTTTTCCCCATGCTGAAGCCAACACAGATCCACGTGTAGGGAGATCAAACTTAATAGGATAAAAGTGCTAAATATCAGGAGTGTGTGTATGGAAATTTGAACTTCTTCTGTGGTAGTATAATTTTTGTTATTTTAAATTTCTTTTTTTTTTTTTTTTTTATTTTCCTGTAATAATAGGTACTGAACTAAAAAGGAATCTTCAAGAGACAGTTAGGATTTAAATTGTACTAACAATAAACTATTGAAACTACATACAAGATGTGTTTCTCTTTTAGCCATAAAAATACCTTGAGCGTAAAAATTCTGCTTTTTCACAGCACCTTTTGAAACTAATTCTTAGACATTATTAAGCCGATCAATCATTTGCCTGCAAAGCATATAGCTACACCTGGGAAAGAAAGACATTGCCCTTAAGAATCATGTCATTCTGTGGTGTTTCATGTTTATATGTTTTTTGTTTTGTAATGGAAATTAAAAACAAACATACAAATTGCCTTTTGACAATAATAATGCCAAATCACTTTTCTTAGTATAGTTCAAAATTAACTTTCCTGCTTCCATGAGTTTCCTTCTCTTGTATAAGTTACAGAGGTACATATCCATGACCTGTTTGAGTGTGTGTGTATAACGTAAGCTATCATTCTGTGTTCATCCATATCCATATGCCAATGCGTCATTTTTTAATTTTATTTTTAGACTGATTTAACATGAATTAAAAGGAATAATTAATCTGAAGTTTTTACTACTAATGGTCACAGACTTCATTTTTAAAAACTTGTTTTGTTATGAAATTAATATAAATATGTATTATTTTCAGCTTTGTACTGAATGTCAAAAATATAATTGCAAAAGAAATGTTGCACAGTAACATGGAAGCATGATGCATTAAAAGGAAAAGAATCACAATTTATTCAAACATTTTATTAGATATAAACATCTGCAGATCACTGAATTCCACAGAAGGTGGGCTAGCCATAGGTTTCAGTAACTGAAAGAAACAATAAATCACAGCTTTTACTTTTACAGCCCATTACACACAATGGTGTAAACCCTTTCTATTTGCAAGCCGCAGAGTACTTCAGCTGTAGAGTCTTTAACTTTCCAACTTTCTGTGACTAATAGATGCTATACTGTAGAATGAACAGGAAATTAGAGTGGAGAGAAGTGTAACATCAGTATCCTCAGAAAGGCTGTGCAGGAAGGATGTGAAGAATAGCTCACTGTAGGGCTAGGCTATCTCCTGGTGATCCTCAGACAAGACAGATTACCTTCTCATTAAGGACCATTTAAAAATCAGTGCATTTTTATATGTTAGAAAGGAGAAGCAGTTATAAAGCTGTTAAATATAGCTTTATATATGTGGAAGGGCAAGGTAGGAGAGGCAAATAGAGAGGTAATAGATTTGGGGAGATATTTGATTGAGACCTGCTGTAGTTGGCAAAAAACCCCCAGCTTGATAGTTGTATAGATCTTTCTCCTGCTTTTGACCTCACATAGGAAAGTTATGCCCTTCTAAAATTTTATTTTATGTAGAAGGGTAAATCCTTTCTTTTTCATTAAAATATCCCATCAATTGACTTGCCCTTCAGCATTTTTTAAACAAGTCTACTATTTCTAATGTAGCATGGTTCAGAAAAAATAGTTACCTTCTTCTCACTTGTCTATTCAATAATTCCACCTTATTTTCTTGAAGTGGCCAAATCAGATCTTTCTCCCATTTAGTTTAGCCTCTTTCCTACTGTGTCAAATGGGCCCACAGTCCCCAGATACTTTGAAAATGTGTCACGGCATCATCAGCTGCGTGGAAAAAAGAAGTTTCTCTAAGAAATGCAATACCTTCTGCACTGAACTAGAGGAAACTCCAGACACCCCCAGACAGATGAAGCAGGTTTCACTATCTGTGTCTGTATTACATGGAAGAGGTTCCTGCTGTGCAACCAGACTACCTGGTGACTGCAAGGCAGACAGCACCATCCTCAGCAAACAGTTTCCATTAAGATCAAAGACTACTGTGTTCCTAAATGTCCTCTGGGAGGCCTTGTACTGTAGGTTACTGTAGTGGTTTTAGTTCACCTCTGTATCTTTTGTGAGATAGGAGATTTGGAGGAATGCAAAACAGGCTCAAACTCATCAAGAAAATGAAAAGTTTATTAACAGAATTAAAAAAGAAAAGAAAATAATAAGAAAATCAAAGCAAAATCCCTCTTTTCACTCACACCCCCTCCTCCTTTTCTCCTTCCCCAAATCAGCACAAAGGATAATATCACATAATTTTTGAGTCAGTATTCACAATTTTAAGAATTCTTCTATCAAGTAAGGAGGAAAAAGGTTTCCTTTGCAATCTGTGGTCCCCCAAAACCGTATCAGCCTCAGTACAACAGCCCCCGCCCGGGAAATAAAGCTGTTACCGGGAAAACACCTCTCCCATGGATATGGGA
>VZTH01009673.1:160021-282015 GCA_013397815.1 Aleadryas rufinucha
GAGGCCGCTCCAAGGAGCGAAAGCCTCAGCCGCCATTCCCCCCCCACCTCCTGCTGGGACACCAACCCCCCAAAGAGAGAGAGGAACTTCCTCTCCCTTCACCTTTATATATGGAAATTTCGAAAAGCGCCACTGGTCAAACGAGCTGTCCATCAGCTCAGGCTCAAACTATCACAGTTACACTGAAGAATAAGCTTGCTATAAAAAACCCCAAGAATTTCTAGTACATATGTGTGTTTCAAGCCTGCTTTTGAATTCTTAGTGCAATGTTTTCCATTTAGAGTCTTTTTCTTCTACTTTTTTCTGCATTGTATTTCTGGTACTGTAAAGTCTTCACAGGTGAATATTACAAAGAGTGTAGGTATACCAGGACATTCTAATGGCAAGAAATTCCTCCTTAGACTCCTTATCAAGTGTACTGGCCAGTACTGGTCATATTTCAGTCCAAGCCTTTTTAAAATACAATTTAAAATAGAACTTAAGCACATAAAACTACTCCATGAGCTAGCTATTTCTCCCATCTCACATTATCGTTTAATGTCTGCTTTGAATTTACCCATACAGAAATCCAACATATAACACAGGAAAGGGTTTCTACTGGTTTATTTGGAAGTGTGAAAGTGTTTCTGTCCTCGTGTGATGGGCAACAGTCTGGTCAGCCTGAGGGAAGCTGTGTCTTAACTCTGAACTTAAATTTAGAAGAAAAATATCCCACTTAGAAAACAAAAGTCAAATCCTGAAGTGTTGAGAAATTATTTACTCTCACAAGGGAATTATAGATACCACACTGTGAGTGGCAGGTGATGATCCTCTTCCCTGTCTTTCATAGACTTCACCAGCAGGAAAATTTTTAGAAAGCCTGTGAGTCTAGGAATTTCTTCCAAATATATGCACATAGTCTGGAGCTCAGTAATTTCAAAACAATAATTTCATAATACATTTTTAATCTGGTAGACAGAAGTGGAGATTGTTATTCAAGTCCTTAACTATAAAACAACATATCCATATTTAAATTTAAAGGATATATTGATATTCACAATTGATTTTGTACTGCCTACTGACATATACCTTCCACCGACAAATTTCTATTGATTGATTGATTGCTGATGATATTGACTATTGCCATACTATTGCTTGATATTATATTATTGAATGCTGATAGTAATTTTTAATTGCTATATATATATTCACTTTGTTAATCCTTTTTATATTTGCTAGTGATGATTTCTGTAGCAGGATTCTTTTTAGTGCTAATTTTGGTAGTATTTTTGATACTCTGTAATAATGTAGATACATTTTGAGGAATAAAAGCATCCATCTCCGTGTGTATTACAGAATCCTACAAACCCATTGCAGCAATTTCTGTACATGCACAAGCTGTATAACCTTGGGCTACCCAGGTCACGACACTTTGCTGTTGAATTTAATCTCATCTTTTCTCATGCATGTGGTCTTCTCATAGTGCAATTTTTTCCAAGGGTTTTGTCATGCAACTAAGCTTGTTCTGACACAGTAAAACACAGGTGTATTAAAGGGAGAAGCAAACTGTGAGAGAGTTCCTTGCCCAAATTTGTTTTCCAGCTCCACTCCAACTGGATCTTCATGTTCACCTATAGGGCCACTTTTCTATCAGACGTGATGTTTCTGCTGGCACTGCTGCTGCATCACTGCTAGCAAAATAATACCCTTTGGAAAGAAGCCCACTGTCATTTCTGGTTGCCAGTGCAAATACTCATCTCATGGTGAACTCCTCTGAGTTCAAATTCTGTTGCATCTGTTTGCACAGATTCTTTTTAATTGTGGAAAAATACTTATTTTCAAGTCTAACTAACAGGATGTTTTCATTCAACTTTGGTACCACAGATGTTTTTTCATGGTTGTATATCACTCTCTAGGATGAAAGACAGAATTATGACTGTGTTTCTCTCTTTTTTTGACTCATAATGTACACAGTAATGTGGATCAGTGTGCACCGAAGATTGACTCAAGTCTTGTTTTTCAGAAGACGTGGCAAATAGCCACATTCTAGCAAAGTGAGTCTAAGTTTCCCTCTGGTCTTGTTTTTAATGCTTCCAGTATGTGTAACATAATAATACTAACATGGCTGAGGAAATCTCTCATGATATAACACAAGCAATCCTGAAAAGTTTTATAAACACTTTTAATCAACAGAACTTGTGAAGGCTATTATTTTCTATTTGCAGACAGGAAAATTAAGGAACAATATTTTTAAAGCCATCATTAAAAAAAAAAAAAAAAAAAAAAAAGAGAGCTTGAAATCACTTTGAAATGCTCTAATACTATCCTAATTGTTGAATATGTCAAGTACCTGAAGCTCTCATCACCTTTAACTGCTGTTCTCTCTGTTGAGCACTCCTCTGAACAAAACTCCATGGTAGGTAACAAAAGGAAGACATCCAAACTTTGTGCAGCTGCTTGCAAATTTGGACCTTCTAAGTCAAAAGTGACTTAGAATTTTCACAAAGTCAAACAGTGAGCCACTGTCTAAACAGTAAAATAAATTAAGTCTCCTGTCTGTCGCTTTACTTTGGAAACATGCTGCTTCTCATTCTCTCATTCTTCTTCAATTAGAAAAGAGTGGTCTATTAAAGAAGCAAGTTATTAAATAGCATTAATTAATAAGTCACTATAAGAGAAAAGGTAATGCAGGAGTAAAGATCAGACAATATGCAGTGCCTGTAACTAAAAAACAGTAAGGACAAAAGATGACTGAACTATTCTCTCATGCAAAGGCACTGAGAGGCAGCACCATGATAACTGCAGAATGAAGAAGTCTCAGTTGTTGAATAGTGGCTTCAGTGGCTTTGCCGTGTCATTCAGAGCATTTTCTACCCAAGCCACGGTGAAAGTAAGTTCCACTGGGAAATGACACATAGATGCCACAATTCTGTGCAAATTAAATATAGATGGAGCAAATGAGATAAAAATCAGAGATACGTTTTAGGGCTAGTTATACAAGAATTTAATGAAGATCAGCGGAGTATATTTCTTTATTTACTAAGTGGATGATCAGGGGGCAGACACATACTTTGAATGCTTTAAATAGGAAAATTTCTTTCTAAAAATATCAGTTTAGTTAAAGCCATGTTGAAATTGTGATAGAAAAAGTGTGATTTGGAACAGATGCCAGATTTAGATGCATTAAGAATGAATACTAAAGGCACTAATTTGTACTAAAAATGTTATTGCAACACACAAGTGTCTGCACACCGACATTGCTTTCACTGCTTCTGTAATGTGAGCCCAGATGACAGGGCTAAAGACTGAAGCCCTCTCCATCACCCTGAGACTATTAAGCATCCACAGTTGTCCTTACTCTCCTTCCCACATCACTCTGTGCCTCAAATCCTGGTTAGTTTGAAGCTCGTGCAACTCTCTGTCCCAGAGAACCCACTAGATTTTTGTGTCTCCTCATTCCTGGGGTTCTGAACACCTTCCTTTCTGCCCTCCTTCTCTTCCTCCATTTCCCCTTTCCCTTGCTTCTCTTCCTCAACCTCAGAAGTTCATCTATGTTAGAAGCTAAAGTAAAATGCAGGGAGAGGGTCATGGCTACATCTGGAAAAAACTCTTTATAAATTCAGATGAAGGTGCTTGGCTTAGCTAATCACATGCCAACATCTCTATGTGCTTCTCATGCTTTACCCTTTTTCTTTTTTAATCTCTCAATGGTTTCCAAATGAATAATGCTCTTCCTCTTAGTGTTGGAGCTCTTAAAAATTCAGAGTTGCTTTGATACGTTATTGAAAAAGTCATCATGTTATTGGTGCATGGAGAAATATTGCCAAGTAAAGATCTCTCCAGCTCATCTTGTGACACAAGTCCTAATAATATTTCTAATATTAATCTTCTAACAGCATACAGCCTACTCAGGGAACTACAGACCATTCAGCCTTACCTCAGTCTCTGGGAAGGTTATGGATCAGCTAATGCTGGATACTATTTCCAGGCACGTGAAGGACAAGAAAATCATCAGGAATAGTCAGCATAGCTTCCTGAAAGGGAGGTCATGCTTGACCAGCTTGATAAACTTGTACGATGAAATGATTGACCTTGTAGAAGTGAGGAGAGCAGTGGCTATTTTCTACCTGTACTTCAGTAACACATTCACACTATCTTTGGTAAGATCCTAGTAGATAAGCTGCTGATGTATGGGCTGGATGAAAAGATGTTGAGATGAAATGAAAACTGACAGAATGGCCAGACTCTTCTGGTGGTGATCAGTGTTGCAATACTTAATTGGAGGCCAGAGACTGGTGGTGTACTCCAGCGGTCAATACTATATCCAGTCCTTTTTAATACACTTTAATTAATGATTGTGTGATGATACTCTCATCAAGTTTGCAAATGACATGGGAAGAGTGGCTGTTACACCCGAGGGTCATAGAATATCCTGAGTTGGAAGGGACCCATAAGGATCATTGGAATCCAACTCTGGGCCCTGTACAGGACACCCCAAGAATCAAACCATGTACCTTAAAGAATTTTCCAAACACTTCTTGATCTCAGAGAGGCTTGGTGATATGACCACCTCCCTGGGGAACCAGCTCCAGTGCCCAACCACTCTCTGGGTGAAGAATCTCTTCCTAATATCCAATCTAAACCTCCGCTGACACAATTTCATGCTGTTCCCCTGCGTCCTATCACTGAACACCAGAGAGAAGAGATCAGTACCTGCCTCTCCACTTCCTCTCTTGAGGAAGCTGCAGACTGTGGTGAAGTCTCCTTTCAAACTCCTCTTCATGAAGATTCATATAAAATTATTTTCAGAAATAAGTGAATATTTCATTATTGTGAAGGAACACTATTTTTTTCTTTTAAAGAAAGAAAACTAACATACACCAGAAACAATATTTCTTTCAAATTGCTTGCAACTTCTTTTTGGAATTTGCACAGACTTTTTGCACGGTTGCTTCTAGCTTCCCTTGAAAGGCCTGGAGTAACAAATCTCTGTAATAATGATCAGGTAAGATAGAAATATTATGAAGAAAAAAATCATAGTAGTGTGTATCCTACTCAAGAAGTGAGTGCAACAAAGCAAAGTGCATGTTCCTTTTCACTGTCAGTATACTGCAGTATGTTCTAGCAATTTACCTGAGTTACAGGGCAAAGCACATAGACATATTTTTTGGCCTATTTGTGCCTTAAAAAAGGATTTCAGGACCAGAACTGGGCACAAACCCAGATATCGTTTTACACTGAGCTTACTCTGGAGAAAACACTGACTGTTAAATCATCCTCAAATCACCAGACACTTGTCTTGTGTCATTTGAAATCCAGCAGAGGTAACCTATGAGTTTTCAATGTAAAACTGCATTCATGAGCTTAACTTTTTTGATAAATGAGCTGTAACTAGCATTCATTGTCAATTGTGTGTTGTGTCTGTTTTTAAGTTGATTTACATTGCTCCATTAGCAAAAGAAACATTACAAAAATATGCTGGGTTCACACCTTCATTCACAGAACAACTGTGGGATATAGATACAAAAATCCAATTCAAAATAAATTATTATTATTGATGTTATTATTATCACTATCCTTTACTGTGTTCAGGCTTTTTCTTTTTCTCAAATCCTAAATAAACAGCCCAAAAGGTAAAAGTGAGAAAAATCCAGTGTTGAGATAAAGACAGTTTAATAGATTAAAAAAGAGCTGTACACACAAGCAAAGCAAAAGAAGCATCCACCGTTTCTCATGAACATGTGGTCGGCCATATGCAGTAGAACCAGGGTTCCACCAGGCTCAACAGTGATTTGGGAAGACAAACTTCATCACTCTGAACATCCTTCCTTCCCTCCTTCTTCCCCTAGCTTTATATTCTGAGCATCATGCCATACAACATGGAATATCCCTTGTGTCAATTGTTGTCAGCTCTCTCAGATGTGTCCCTCTTGAGACTTTGTGCATGCCAAGCACCCTCACTGCCAAGGCAGCACAAGAAATAGAAATATCTTTGACTCTGTGGTAGCTCTGCTCAGCAATAAGTAAAACATACCTGTGTTATCAACACTGTTTTCACCACAGATCCAAAACACAGCCCCAAAATAGCTACAATGAAGAAATTAATTATATCTCAACAAAAAACCAGTACAGTCAGCTCAAAATATTTTTCTCAGTCTTCCCTAGGATTAGCAAAGGCAAATTAGGGAGAAATTTACAGTACAAACTCATTCAGCATAGCATGGTGAGATCAGTATATTGAAGTGTTAGATGAGCTCCCTACAAGATACATTTGGCCCATGGAGTTTACTGTGGGGTAGGTTAATCTGTACTGAACATTCATAGATTCACAGAATGGTTTGAGTCAGAAGGCACCTGAAAGATCACCTAATTCCAACCCTTGTGGCATGGGCAGGGATGCGACTAACTAGATCAGGTTGCTCAGAGCTCCATTAAGCATGGCCTTGAACACTTCCAAGGATCAGGCACCCACCACCTCTTTGGGCATTCTGTTCCAATGCTTCGCCACCTTCTGAGTAAAGAATTTCTTCCCAACATCTAATCTAAACCTGCCTTCTTTCAGTTTAAAATCAGTTTCAGAAGCTGGAGAGCCTTTGCTGCACTCTTGGAGAGGAATTTCCCATTTTATGTCCTTGGAATCTGTTTAGTACATACCAAAACCACACTGGAAATCTAATATAAACAAGGAGAAGAAGGAAGGTCAAGATACTTACATCAAAACTGCACTTGTCTTTTGAATCAAAATACTGGTGTGTTCCCTTTTTCCTTCCTTCCTCTTTCCTTTCTTTTTCTGTTTTCCCTCTTACTTTTCCCTTCCCCTTTCTTCTCCTGAACAGGAAACATCTCATAATTGCTTGACATTTCCCAAGACAGAGAATTATCTCCTGAGTAGCTGAACTGCTATCCTGGAACACTGTATAATGTTTAACAATTATCATCAATATTTATAACACTTTCCTGTACTACAAGTTGAGTCACATTAGCAGACAGGAGTGAAAAGTACACATATTCATTGAAAGGATTAAAGCAGCAGCAGCAGGTCATCTGCTTGAAATTCGAGTTACATCCTTCTTGAAACGACATGCCTCTTTAACCAGTTTCTCTTTTTGAATGACGAATTGACTGGCTTTTAAGATTGTCATCCTCTTACTCCAAATACACAAGAACAAAAATGTCAGAATTTTTATTTTGACTTTGATAAGGAAGGAGAATGGAGAAATAAGTCAGATTTTGTTTTGAATATATTTGAGGGTGGGGGAAATAACTTTTGATGCATTTGATTCCTTTTCTTGGGGAGTTTTCTACTGAATTTTGGCAGAAGAATATTAAAGAAAATACTGCAGAAAGAAAAGACAATTTTATGAAAATACTCTTAATGATGCAGAAATTAAAACACTTATGTAAACAGTGTAAATATTTGCTGTATATTAATTTCAGCATGCAAAACTGGAATGCATCTATCCTTAGACAAAGTTGTCAGAAGCTACCTTAGCAAATTACTGTTCTATACATGCATACTTGTCCTTAATTTTAAAAAAGACATTGATCTCTCGTTGCATAGAATGAATACACATCTCTTTTCCTCCTCTATGAATAAGATAGCAATTTCTCATGAAAAACTAAAATAATTTGGATTTCTTTTGACAACACATTAGTTACAAAGGGAACAGATATAGAACTTTGTTTAAGTGTATGCTCATGCTGGTACAAAACTAAAAAAATCTTGTATTTTTTTCTCAAATAAAAATTAGTAATAGTTAAAAACAAAAGAAAAATAAAAATTGTAATAAAGGATTTTCTGTGCATTTCTTTATATAAATTCCATTAATAGAATTAATAGAAACCATTAACCACCAGAAAAAATTAGCCTGATTTTGTGAACACTTTTCATCTAAACAAATGTAGCTGTGACTCTTTGTATTAACGAGTATTATTCCAAAATCACTATTGCTTAAATAAATATGCTATTTATCATCACAAAATCCCCCCATGGTATTACATGAATTCTCAGTATTGCAACGACCAGTACATAAACCATAGCACTACACAGGTTCCATGGTAGCTAACAACAGCTGGGGGCTGACTCAGTGAATGATCCTGTGTTCACAAAGAGGTGACCTTTTCCTTGTCTTAAGAAAACATTTTGGTTATGGATTTTAGCAAATAACAGCAATTTAGTATGCACATATGAAGTTAAATGGAAGCAGTTAAGAATTTAAAATACATTCTAAACAGAGAACTGGTTATGGTATTCCTTTAAAAGCAGTCTAAATTTTGTATTGCTCTCTTCTATTAATCCTTCCTGATTTAAGATCATTTAATTAGACTGGAGTTGAAGCCGTGAAAGGACTGTCTTTGGGTGGAATATAACTCAAATGGATGAAAACATGACTTGCTAAAAATTACCTCCATAAATCTATATTAATATTACTGTGATCTTTTTAATGCTGGAAGAATCGCTTTTTTCTCTACTTACTGTAGAGTTAGCATTGTATGTATCTGTATAAATAGAACTGACTAATTAAAATATCATTTATTTTCAGTATTGGATATGTAACTGTAGATTGAACCAAAAAACCAAGATTTGAAGTATGGATCTTGTTTTGACAGAGATGTTTACAATCTGAAAGCAGGTTTGTTTTGTCTTATCACACATATTCACTATCTTTCACTCTGTCAATTGCCATATGAAATTCTCTGAATTCATAGCATTTCTCCTTCCTTAGATTCATTGTGGGGAGAGATGTTAAATACATATAGTAGCATAAACCTAATTATTGTTTTAAATTTGATATATGCACCTTATATCCAATACTGTGGTTTTTCTCTTTCAGAATGTCTTCACATTATTTGATTTTTAGGCAATAGTTTCCATAATTAATGACAGAATACTAAGAATATGAGATGAAATTTTGCACGGCTATACATTTTGCATAAAACATCTTGTATACTTAGACAGTAATTTTTAACATTGCATTCAGTTTGCTACTTCTTATGCATTTGTATTTTTTAAAGTCAAAGCTAGAGAACAATAAATTAAAATCTCCTAAATTTTGACCCCTCAGTCACAGTCAATCATGGTTAACACTGAATTCCTCTTTTCTGTCATTAACCAAGTAAAAAGATGGCTTGTAATATGGGCAACCTGCTTTTTCAGTGCAGTCTCAAAACATTTCAGAAAAAAAGAACTAAGTCTTCAAAAATTCATTTTCCAGTTATCCAAAAGAAACAGACTTGATTATTTTTATGAGAGGTTTTAGAAATTAATATACGTTTAGTTATGGTGTCAGCCCTGACGAGCTATCACCACCAAAAAAACTGATATTATGATCATTTTTAGTCTCTAAAGGGATATGCACTTAATTAGAGCAGGCTCAATGTATATATGCTGTCAGTTATCTGGAATATAAGTTTTGAGGTTTAAGTCCACGGAAAACATAAAATTTAAATAAAAAATCACTTCTGAGTTTCAAGAAACTATGGAAACTTTAAGTTTAGTTTTTCAGTTAGGTGAAATCTTAATAACTTATAATGTTTATTTTCTTCAATTTTCTTGAAACATTGCAAATTCCTTTGACCTAATAACTGGCACATTAGCTGCCATAGGCAAAGTTTTGCAAAGACAAAGAAAATGCAAGTAAAAGCAGAAAGTAACAGTGTTTAAAACTGGGAATTGTGAAAGCTTAAATATAGTCCCAGTGCATTTCTATAGCAATGCTAAATTCTTGTATTAAACCAGGTATATTTCTTGCTCACTTTTATATAGACATCTATCTCTTCATATACCTATTCTTTTTCTCTCTTTCTCTTTATGTCATATAGGACTCAAGCATTCATTGCATAGTAAAATGAATGTACTGTAAAAGTTTGTGGAGTTAGCAAATATATTGATTCCTTTTAATATTTTCAGAAATAACCTAGAATGCCGCTGTAATATGTGTTTTCAGATGAAAATGCTGCTGAGGGAAAGTTTGAGGATATTCTTATAAACTGAATAATGGTATTGTAAAACAATATAATGAAAATAACACAAATATTTGAAACAAAAGCATTTTACTAAATTATGAAACAAAGATACTTCAGTGTAATTCCTATGAAAGCTAAGCCAAGTAAAGTTGAAATTTGAAATGCAAATATTGAGTTTTGGAAAGCAAAGCCTTTGGGATAAGAAATACTTCTTAAATTTCCTGTTCTGTCAAGGACAACCTGTGTGACCTCAGGCAAATAAAGACAGGGCTGACATCTATGCACCTGTCATCTCTAGATAGACTACTGAATTACAAAGTGCAGTACTCATGTGTGGTGCTGGCATCTAAGTATTTTCAGACTTCAAGATCTATTGTATCAATATCTCATGATTTCTGTTAATTTCTAGATCAGAGCTGTACAGTATTGAGAAGCTGATTAGTCCTTATTTAAGCAGGAGATTGGTATAGATGATTTCTCTTTAATCCTAATTTTTAATATGACTCTTTGCTAAACATCCCTGTGGCTCTTTTCCCTTCTTGTATTTTCTCCCTTAATTTGACCAACAAGTTTTCTGAGATAACAGCTCTCTTTTACTGGGTTTCTTAGAGTATATAATACATCAGCCATAATTTATAACCTAATCCCATAACATACATAAACACAGAATCAAGAGGCTTCATCACTATAATGTTATCAAATGACTAGAAATCAGTTTCTGTCTTTGGAACTTAACTATAAATCAGACTCCTGTCATAAATTAATATTTCTTTTCTAAAAATTATGCAAGCTATATTAAATATACCTTAAGCTGTATATAGCTATGAGCTTCCTAAAAGTTAGCAAATATCTTTTCACCCTGACATTCATATTGGCATGTTTAGGGAAAAAATGCTGCAGTGTTCCAGGATCAGGTAATGCATTCTTTTGCTCTCTTGGATATGCATGTTTTAGACAACAGTTCTGAACATCTTTGAAATGTTTTGATTCATGTTACTTTACAATGATGAGAACAGAGAAATATCAACAATTAGTGGTCCTTGACTGATAGAAGACGGGTCAGCAGAAATGGGTGTATTTGTTCAAAAACATATTCATATTGAGACACCCAAAAAATTAATTGCGAATATGGTCAGGGAATGAAAGTGAAAGAAACCAATAAAAAACTCTCTTAAAATCTTAAATTAAGGAAAAATAGAATGACATCAACTTCCATATGTATTGGAATATTAGCGAATCTGATTCGAATTTGAAATGTAGTTTTTAAAAATGGTAATTAAATTCAGGGTACATATATCTAGTGTATCTGTGCACTTCATGTTATTCTTAATGTATGTGGAAAGATTCCTTTTGCTTGTGATGAAAAATATGACAGTGGGACGACATTTTCTTTAATTACAGATTCTGATGTGGATAATAGCAGAAAATTGGCCTCCAGCTTGAGAGTTCTGTCTCTTAGAATCAATGGTTAGACTTGAGGGCACTAGCTTGGTCATCAAGACCAATATTAGAAAAAATATATCTTGTCAAGACCTCTTGGCCTCTTATTGATTCAAATAGGGTACTGCAAAGAAATTAATAGTGACATTACAGCTGTTGACCAACAAACAGAAGCTTCTTTCATTGATTTCAGTCAAGGTAGATGAATAACACAAAAGCACAATTACCCTAGACACTGTAGGATGACTTGCTACAGAGCGTCCAAGGTGGGTGTCTTGAGAGTTGTGCTGGTCACATAGAAGAACTTTCAGGAATACTAAATTGAATTCATGCTTAAAAGAATGCAAATGGCTGAAACTGATTCCAGAGAAGGATTTTTACATTCCACTAAGAAAGCATACCTCATTTTGTCAACATTGGCAAAACCCCTTAGTTTTTGTTAGACTGCATGAAGGTGTTTTTGCTGCGAAGGTGTTCCATCCCACATGTTTATGCCAATGTAATGTAATTTTAAAAAGAAGATACTTTAAAAAATACCCCTATTTATCTCAACAATCTTTCAATGTCTTTTCCTCAAATTGAAAAAGTCAGGTATCATTCCAAAGTTGTAGTTTTAAACAAATGTACCTCGTCATTCACTCCTACTCACTGGGAAATTTAAACTACTACTTTTGAACCTTTTGTAAATAACAAAAGATTTTACAGAGCCTAGAAAGGTCTGAGCTCTTCATTTACCTTTAGTGCTTCAAAAAGAGCTTGGAAAAAATTTCCCCATGGGTTAGAGAGAACCTCACAGAAAACAGAAATGTCTCTTAGGATCTATTTTCATTTTGAATTTATTTTTTAGGTGTTTAATTGCAATAGTTTAAGAGGAATTACTTAACATCACCAGTAAGCAATTTTCTTCCAGCTTAATTTCCTTTATACTATGATAGATTTTACTTTTTAAAGGCTTGGAAATACTTTGGTAATATTTTTTAGTGATTAATATATGTAATGCTTTAATACTGCAATTGTAATAATTGAAAAAAAAGCATAAATTAAAAAAAGCTATAATATAATGGAAAATAATATTTGCTGCAGGCCTGCTATGACACATGAAAAATTCTGCACCAAAAAAGAGATAAAGACAGGAGCAGAAGAAAAAGAGAGATGCATTTCCCCTCATCTCCTACAGAGACCAAAATACTGAGATTGTCAGAACTTAAGGCCCAGAGGGGCAGAGGAATACATGTTGTTTAGTCCTGCCAGTCCCTACATGCAGACTGAAGTCAGCAGAAGAAAGTTCCTTCAAGTTCTTCAATGCTCTAATCGCAAGTGTAGACTGGGACCAATGCTGGGAGGTACCCACAGGGAACCTTCACTCTCAGAGTGCTCATACTCTTTATAGTTTAGAAGCAGCCTCTTTACACTTTCAACTCCATGCTGAAGTTAGTTTTGGCTTGTCATTTTTTTATTGTGCCACTTTTTTATTATGTCTACAAGGTACAGGAATACAGCTGTTGACTGTTTAGATTATTCTAGCACTTGCTTTGTTTAGTAAGACATATTCATTAAGTGGAACTCAGAGTCCTATGTTATAAACAGCAATTTGGGGTTAAGTTTAGTCACAGAGAATTGAAATACCACTGGGACATCTGGCTCAACATAACTTAATCTTACTGAAAAAAACCCTATTGCATAATAAAAGGACAAATTATAGGAATCTGTCTTTCACTCTGTTTCTTTCAGTTGCACCTTAAAAATGCAACAGCATTTTCCAGCCAACTATTGAATCTGACAGGTAAAGGTCCCTGGAGAATCAATTATCTTCTAGTGAAATTTACTTCTTGCTTTGCTACATGAGACTGTCAATTCAAGATCTTCACTTACTTCTCTCTCTACGTTCTATTTCTATTACTCTTTTAAGATGTATTATTATTGCCTGGTGCACCTGGAGAGTGAAACAGCCATCAGACCTTCATTATACTGAGCATTATTCAATCCAGTAAGGATGGTGCTTGATTAACAATTTATTTAATAGAAGTGCAGGCCTAAACAGCACAGCATTCCCCTTTTCCTCCTCTGCCACAGCCCTTGGATGCTCATCCAGGGCTCCATTTTGATCACGTGGACATTCCCAGTGCATGTACCGGGCAAGCTAAAGATCAACCCTGGCTCAAAAAACCTGTAGACATTCCTGGCAAATATGGAATGATCTGCCACTTCTTGCCACTGACTATACAAATTTTAGGATAAGACAAAGGAAATAGGGAATAAAATGCTACCTGGAGCTTCTTTTTCCTCTCTTCTGTGTGAAACAACATGACTAGGAACGTGCAGATTATGTTCAGGTTTTGTTTGATAGAACTTATTTCTGTCTGCAGTTTAAACCCAAAGTTAACTTTCTTCTTTTATATTCCTGTTATCCTGCACATTTTTCAAGGTAAGTGGCAAAGTTTTGCTGCTTTGACACTATTGTCCATTTCTTCTTTGTTAGTCAGTTGTCTGTTTTCCAGATACCTCCCTTTTTAAGTCAGGCACATGTGACTTTTTTCATCAGCTCTCACTTTTATTCAGTGACCCCGTTCTCTCTTTACCCAACAAGTTTGCCTCTCTGCTTGTTGCATCATTCTGTTAATTATGAAAAAGAGGGACAAGTAAGATGTGGATTTTCAGTCAGAAATGAATAGGTCATTCAGCATCAAGTAAGAAGACACAATGCAGGAGTTAAAATGATTAAAAAAAAATAAGACCATATCTACAGAGAAAACATTTGGAAATATTTTAATCTTGATTTTTCTTTCACAACCTCATTCATTGTCTCTCACTCATGATTTAAAGCATGTGGCAGAATCATAAGAAGTCATGTGACTTAAATACTGTGGCCAAATTACAATTAATGTATAGGTCATAAATAATAATATAAAAACACTCAAGGATGATGAATGTTCAGAAGTAATTAATTTGATATGTTATGGGAGAAGCTAAAACTAGGATGAAGATATGAAATTAGGAAAAGAAAAATGCATGCTAAATATTAGGGAAGACATTTTTCCAAGAATTAAATATTTTCCATTATCAAATTATCAGCATCTACTGGGAAGTTAAAGATGCTGCATTTTGGAAGCATCTACATTTGCTTGGGAAGAGGTGTAAAACACTATAGATAATTATGCTACAGTTATGGTTCAATCAGTCAAAAAACTCTAAAAATTAAATATTTATTCTAGTGACTTTGAACATGACATTCTGAATGCTCCAAATGCCAGAAAGAAAATTAGAAGAGATCTTAAGAATTTATCAGCTAATATGTGGTAATGAACACATTCTGAAATACTGCTTAATAGGTGAGGATCAACATAAGAAAATTCCTGGGAAAGCTAGACCAGATTTAATCACCATTACTTTTGTAGTGGGCAATAATTAGTCTTCAAAATGGTTGATTATTTGTTAGCAAAGCCATCTGTATCCCATTAAATACCGTTTCATTGCAACCAATAAAAGTCCACAGATTTTGTACTGACTTGGCAGTCTGCAGCTGTCTATCTTTGATTCTGGCTGAGTTCATTTTACCTTGTATTAGCTATGGCAACAACTTTCAAGCAGTCAGGTTATTTTTGTCCAATTTCTTTAATTGTGATGACTACATACTATAAAGCTACAACAAACCCATGCTGTGAATGAAAAATGAGCATTAGCCCAGGGAAACATAATTACATTGATGTTAATCAGTGCTGGGGAAGCCTATTACGTAACTTCAGTAGGTAATGGCTGAAGAGAGCCATACTTAAGATGGACATAAATGAAGGAAGATCAAGACAAGCAATTTATGTTTTAAGAGCATTAAAAAAAAAAAAAAAGGAAAGGAAAATATCTAAATGGAATCAACATTGTGTAGGAAGATATTGTTATCAGGGTCACAGTGCTTTACTTGGAAACTCAGGATGCTGATGAGCTGTTATAAGTTCCTTTTTAAGGAAATCTGAAGCTGTCAAAATGCAGGGAAAAATATGAAAGTTGAACATTATGCCAGAGTAGGGGAATAGGTACTAGGAAGTTTCTGTGCATTAGTCTTAACTATACTACTAAATACAAGAGTTTATCACTGCAAATGAATAAATAATAATACTAATTTCCGTATTATGATCAGACCATTAAAATTTTAGATAGATGAAGAATATATATAGGGAGCGTTCCCTTCTCATCTGTATCAAAGTTTTGATTGCAATATATTTGTTAAAATATAACTTTTCCTGTGAAGACATAGAGTTGATTTCTACCTCATGTGAAACCAATATACAAAACTTTGAATCCAGAGCTCATGGGACCACCAAAGTCTATCAAAATTTAGAAGAAGCCATTGGTATCAGTACATATTTCTAGCTCCCACGGGTGCTGAGCAAAAAGCATGGGCTTAGAAAAACATTATTTTTAATGCAGTCTAGAGCTTTTCAAGAAAGCTGCTTATTTTAATAGCATGTCACCTATGAAAAAGTATAGGCAGTATGTCAATCTCTGTTTTGATTTCCTTACCTCAGAAATAAACATAACCTTTTACATGTTATAACTGGAGATAGAAAATTAGTATGGAGTTTCTAAGTCTCAACGTATATGATTATTACATTCTCTGAATATTTACTGATGGATTAACTTGTTTTGCACATCTGTTTTTCTTTTTTTTTTTTTTGTTAAAAACTTTGTTACATATATGTGGTGACACTCATATCCATGAAAACAACAAATTCAGTCACCACCTTCCATGGTTGGGCAGGTGTTTAGCCATTCCCAGAAAACCATGGTCCAAGATGTGTAATAGTGACTTTGGAAGACAACACCATCACTCTGAATGCTCCCCTACTTTCTCTTTCCACACAGATTTATACATTGAGCATGATAACCTATGGCATAGAGTATGTTCCTGTGATCAGCTGGGGTCAGCTGTCCTGGCTGTGTCCTCCCAACTTCTTGTGCACCCCTACCCTCCTCTCTGGTGGGGTTCGGTGAGGAGGAGAAAAGGCCTTGGCTCTGTGTAAGCCCTGCTCAGCAGTGACTAAAATATCTCTGTGCTATCGACACTGTTTCCAGCACAAATCCAAAACAGAGCACCATATTAACTCTATTCCAGCCCAAGCCTCTACATAATCAAATGAAATTCATGAAGTTGGTTACACTGAATTTTATGTAAAAATTCCAAACTCTTGGGTTTTGGACATTTAGTTCCACAAAGGAAGCATTATACAGGTTAAGACCTAAGGTGGAGGAAAATAACTCAATAAAACAGACTTAAAAACAGGGCAAACTTCTTGCAAAATCTTCACATCTTCCAGAAATCTTTGATGCAGAGATCTTTCATCGAAATTTGTCCTTAAATTTTTGCTACACGTGAAAGGCCAAAATATACAGAAATATTCTTTAGTTTCATTCATATTAAAAGATGAATATATGAAGACTTGATAGAAATCATTAGTTGCCTAGAAATATATTTTCTGCATTATATCTTTAATATTTTGCATCTCAAGACCACATAATGGCATATGAAGATGTCACTTGAATGATAGCAATTGGCTGAACATTAGTGTTAACATCAAACTCATTTGCACAATCACAGCCCAATTCAGTGCTTATCCATTGCTATTTATCTACATTCTGTAGTTTCACCTGCTTCTTTCTTACTATGAATATATCATTAGAACAGATGGCAAAACCTTACTAATAAAAGACACTCTTACTTTCAGTGTACACCCACCACACTCAATGCACATATATTTGCTAAAGAAAAGCAGCACTTCCATGTTTTGGGAATGTATTCTGTTAGAATTGCTGATCATATTATTTAAACAATTAACCAGAAAGAAAACCATTCATTCAATCTATAGAACTAGATCCTTTCATTGCAACCTTTAGTTAACTACAGATGGCTTATTTCACTTTTTTGAAGGCTATGCACACACAAACCACACAGATAGAATAT
Organism: Aleadryas rufinucha; assembly: GCA_013397815.1. Lineage (NCBI taxonomy): Eukaryota > Metazoa > Chordata > Aves > Passeriformes > Aleadryas > Aleadryas rufinucha. Next base: position 177,360 of record VZTH01009673.1, read on the forward strand.
CATACCCTATGGTCAGAGAAAGTGATTCATTGTAAAGCATCCAGATCTTGAAGAGGAAACATTACTGAAGCGCAGTAAGACTATTAGTCAAAGGTCTTACTCATGTGTGATTGCTTATGGACAAGTTCAGCTGCAGCTCAGGCTGACAAACTTGCAATTGTTAAAACTTCCCACTGTCATAACAAAGTCAAGAGTGAACTAAGGTATTTTCTGCAATCCTTTCTTTCTATACGTAATATGAATGGTGTAGTTTCACCATTGATCTAAGTAATAATTTTTTTTTTACTAAATTTTCTTACTAGTGCTCACACTGTAACCATCAGTGCAGTATAAAAATGTAGATATAAAAACTTAATAATATAAAGATACAAAAGTAAAGACTGGAATACTAGTCTTTGCTTTATCTGTAAAACACTTGAACTGTCAGATTGCATTTCCAACCTCTGCGTTCTTTTTTTATGATTGCTGTTTCTGCAATTACTCAGATTGTATTAAGACACTAGCCTGGAGAATCAAATTTCTGTTTACAATTAAGTTTTCCTATACCCCATTCAAGTCACCAGCTTATCATCCAGAAATCATAGGGTGTTAGTGAATCAGTACAGACCTTGTTTTATATGGACAACAGCACACTTTTCTACAATACTAACAGACAACTTGTTAGTAAAACCCACAAGAACAGCCCATGAGTAAAAAGGCCTGGGCATGAATCTTTATCTTAACTTGCCATAAAGTGAAAGGAATAAAAAATTTGCATACCTTGCTTTCAGGAACGTTTTTAAATCTGACATATTGTGAATTTGTGCAGAGGTCAAACATTTGAGCTTTTTGATTTGCTAATTTATATCTTCTATAAAAACTCAGTGCACCCATTAAGAGTTAATCATTCTTCTATCTCACAACCTAGATTATAATGAAATGGGCTTATTTCATCTTCTTCAAGTGACATATTTCTGAAATTGTGAATAGTGTAAATAAATTCTGACTAAGACTAATGACATTACTGAAAAAAAAATCCTTCTGATAAGTTTAAAATGTTTTAATAGAACTTTTAGAAAGCTTTTGAAGTTAATTTAGTGAAGATCAAAGTGAGAGATTTGACAGTCCTAGAGCCCAAACTGAAAAAAAAGAAAGAATCCTAATGAGCATGTTGCATTAATCACAGACTGAGGCACTGTGCTTCCACAGTGCCAGTGTTATTATCCTACTAACTGAGATGACATCGACGCAGTTGTGGGAGACTAAAACATACAAAGGAGATAAGTATTGCCTATGCTGAGCAAACGCTGATGAGGAAAATATCTAAACAAAATAGTGTATACAAATCTTTTATTAATACACTAAATGGGTAGTTGTTATTCATTATATCCACAGACATTATGCCACTGTATTACTTTGTAGTTCAAAGCATTTTAAAATATCTGCATGTCAGAGAAGTTTCCATCTTAAATCCACTACGGACCATTAAACTATAAAGTGTGACCTCATCTATAACACAGGCATTGTAATTTAACCCAGTTACTCTTGCAGTGAATGCAACAGCCTGTATTGTTATGAAGCAAGACTTTCCTTCAAGAAGTGAGGAATCCATCACTCCAAATAACTGATCAAGTATTAAAGTGTTATGCCACATTTACGATTAGAATTACTCTGTATTTAAATTCCAGATATTGTCTCTCATTACACTTTATTTAGCTAAATTAAAAAGTCTTTTGATATTCATTATTTTCTCTCAATGAAATCATGACTATGGGAAATGTTGAAGAATGTGCTTGACTAAATTTGACTAAGACATTTAATACACTATAAATGGGGTTAAATGATAGTATAATCTTAAAAAAAATGCTTATGAATACTGAACAATTACTTGCAGATATTGGACCACTTAATTTCCCATAAATACTTGGCTCATTTATATGCATAACAATACTTATATTTTAAGCAAAACTACCAAAAGACAAAAGATTAAATCTGCTTCTTCTAACCATTCAAATACCCCCTTTACCTGCATGGAAGATTTTGGGATGGAATTCTATGAACATGAAAAATAAGGATTTACAAAGCAGAAACTGGGATCAGGTTAAAAATAAAAAAAGAAAAATTGTGTTCAAAGCCTCTAAGTGAAATTAAAACAGTATAATGAGTATGCATGAACATCAGTATGTGTTTGATAATCATAATTTTTGTTGTCATCAGAACACGAGTTATAGGTCTGTATCTATGCTTAGAAATTGATTAAACGAGAAGTTCCAGTGGGCTGACTCCGGTTGAATGCCAGGCACCAACCACAACCACTGCATCTCTCCTTTCCACAAGTGGACAGGGGAGAGAAAATATAACAAAACATTCATGAGCTGAAATGAGGAATGGAAGAGATCACTCACCAAATACCATCACAGGCAAAACAGACTCATGAGCTTGGGGATATTTGTGGGAGCCATTGAATACCCCAATCAGGGAATGAGAGAGTCCCCTAAAGGGATAGACCCTGAAATATCCCCTGTGGTTAGCGTGAGGCCTCCCAGGATGCTTTGTTCTACCATGCAAATATATCCCCGTTCTGTTTCCCTGACTGGCCCATTGATTCCCTGCCCCTTTTCCCCTTATATGCCAAGGCCCTGCCTATGTCCCGCCCCCCTGCCCTCAAACCATTGGTCCCCGATGCGCTGCCCCGCTCCCATATTAAATCTTCGGTTTCCCCTGGTTCGAGGCTTTCGTCACTGATTTTCAGCATGGAATAAACTTTGCTGCTGGAATTCCACATGGAAGTCCTTCCCATCTTTTGCTGCCAGTGGGTCAGAAAAGCCTGCTGGCGCCAAACCCTGGCACGGCTCCCGACAGATATTAGTGGAATTTATTGCTAAGAAAACAAGTGAAATATAATGAGAAGTAAACCCAAATCTTAAAAATACCTTCCCTCCATCCCTCCCTCCTTCTCAGCTCTACCTTGTCCCGCAGTGGTGCAGGGAGACAGGGGATGGGGTTTACGATAGGTTTATGACCCGTGGTTTCTCCCACTGCTCAGGGAGAGGAGTCCCCTTGCTCCAGTGTGGGGTCCCTCCCATGGGAGACAGTTCTCCATGAACTTCTCCGATGTGAATCCATCTCATGAGCAACAGCTCCCTGCAAACTCCTGCAATGTAGGTCACTTCCACAGGGAGCAGTCATTCAGGCATAGCCTGTTCCAATGTGGGCTCCCCACTGGACCACAAGTCCTACTAGGAAACCTGCCCCAGCATGGGCTCCTCTCTCCATGGGTCTGCAGGTCCCTGCCAGGACCCTGCTCCAGCACAGGCCTCTCATGGGGTCACAGTGCGCTCTTAGGCATCCACCTGCTCCAGTGCAGGTCTCCTCCAGGTGCTGCAGGTGGATCTCTCCATCCCCCTGGATCTACATGGGCTTAGAGCACAGCTGCCTTACCACTGTCTGTACTATGAGCTGCAGGGGCATAAATCTCAGCTCTGGAGCACCTGCTGCTGCTCCTTTTCCACTGACTTCGATGTCTGCAAAGCAGTTCCTCTCACATATTCTCACCCTGGTCTTCTCTGGCTGCAATTAATTCATGGAATAATCTTCCTTCCTTCTTAAACGTGTTATCACAGAGGAGTTACTATCATTTCAGGTAGGCTAAGCCTTGGCCAGCAGCAGGTCCATCCTGTAGCTGGCTGGCATTGGCTCTGCTGGACAGCAGCTTCTCATAGAATACACCCCTGTAGCCCCCCACTACCAAAACTTGGCCACACAAACTAAATACAGCAGTTGAAACAATTTGAGTGTAAAATATTCTGAATTTTAGTTCAAACAGTTAGATTCACACAGAAGAGAAGAACTGCAGAGGCTGTTCAGAAGAAGTTTCAGCTGACCACAGACTGTTTTTCTGATGTGTTACAGCAAGTTATAACCTAGCTTCAACTGTGAGCATCATAGGGAGGAGACTCTTAGTATAGTTTTCTTACAAAAAGTTGCAAAGATATGATCATTATTCATGAGTGTGTGTTTCTGCGTGTGGTTCTTTATTTCATATTCATATGCCTGTTTTGTCTCCCATGCACCCCATGGTCAATATATCTCAAATAAAATAGATAAGTAAAAATCTCAGTGTTACTAAGAACACACAAATTTGTCAAAATCAAAATTCCGTAGGCGAAGAGAGTGGCTTTGCCAGTGAACCAAATGAGAGAACCTATGGAGGAAAGGTGTTGTGGAGATTTTTCTTGACTGACCTTCAAATACTGTAATAAGTGCAAAGGTGTTACAAATGTTTCAGCAGCAAGAAAAGTTGTCGGTATCAGTTAACACCTTTACAGACATGTTTAAGTTTGCATAAGACTCAAATCTGTGAGAAAATAGACTTCTGTAGCTCAAAAGATTGTTACTTTTTCTTTGGAATTTCTTTTCAGTCCTTGTCTGAATTTATATTCTTAGGGATTGGTTATGTGGAGACAGCACTAATTATGATAGCATAAGGTTTACTAGTTGTACACCTCTGCACTTTAGTCACTACATTCTAGACCAAAAGTGGCTTTTCTGGTTTTTCTTTTTTTTTTTCAGGGCAGCAAAAACTGAGATAGAAATGGGAAGTGTCTGGGGACTACAGGTGTTGCACAAGGAACTTCCTTTTAATCCTCTAGTCCCTAGTTCTCATACAAGCAATTGCAATGTAGAACACACTACTTTAGTCCAGACTTGTATTGCAAAGATGCAGCTTCTGATTTCTGATTCACTCTGACATAGATATATGTGGCATAAGGGCTATATCTCATACCTCCTGTACTTACAAGAGTTTGGATTAAACTCTCACACTCACCAAAAAAAAATATATAGTGATGGAGAAAAATGTGCCGTCCTACATTGTCGTATAACAGAGTAAAGAATTATTGATTGTGGAATTCAGATGAATAAATATGCTTTCATTACAGTTTGCTTAAATGCTTCTTTTTGTTGTTGATGATTTTTAACCTGACTCTAAACATATTGAAATTGATCATCTTATTTAAACAGCTTGAGAATTTGATCCCAGGTAAGGTTTTTCAGAAAAAAACTGCTGCTCAACTCTACACATGACTACTGACTACTAGCATTTATAAAATTCTCTTTATGAAAATTTCTAGATAATGTGCAGGCTAAATCATAGTGTACTGAATTATTCATAACCAAACAGCACTCTCTGGAATGGTTTTATGTTTACAAACCAGATATTTTAGAATTAGCCCAAATCAGCAACCACACAGTTCCGTGTGCTACATATAATGAGGAAATATTGATGCTAGACTTTGATTAAGAGACTCCAAGCTGACTGTGAATAACAGAAGTGATTTGTTCAGCTGATTGAAGGAAGAAAGCCAATGGATTCAAGCACTTTCATCCAACTACTCATAAAATTACTACCAAGGTCACAGAAACACCTCTTGACTGTTCACTCCGTAGACCAGGAAAAGATACTTGGCAAAAAATACCTGAGGCAGCAGTACACACATGCTTTTATTTTAGTCTATTGTTATTATCTTTTACACATTTTGGTCAGAATGTGGTTTTTATCATTTGTTTCACTGTAAGGCTCTTATTGGCACTTTCAACCAATCAATACTTGTGTTTCTCAAGCAGTCCAAGAGCCATACTGTAAAAAAGCAACTGACTTTACTTTTATTAAATCATTACTTTTTGAATTGAAACGTACTGTTCAGTGAAGTAGATACTGGAGTGCAATGTCCCTTCCAGAAGACAAAATGAAAATGGAACATAAAGATTGCCTATTATTCTGAGCTATATCCTGTCATTATTTCTTTCTATATCCATTCCTATCTGTCCATTTCCTGCCTTTCACTTTTACATGGTGGTTATGTGTAGAATATGATTATATATTACATATGTTCAATATTACAAGCTGTATAATTTTCATATTTTGAATAATTATATTAGTTATATATCTTTTTCCATATATGTGAATACGTCGCATAAAACCTTTTTCATTCTATTACATAAACAAAAATTCATGCAAAAGCATGACAATGAGCTCAATCTTTTCAAACAGTTTGGTTCTTTGGTATATAAAATCATTGAACTTACTCAGTTTTTGAATCCAAATAAAGATGAGGACATGTCACAGATACAATTAACAACAGTATTGCAAGGAACTTATTTAAAAGAGGTGATAGACAGCTAAGAGGGAGATGGAAAAGTTAAATAAAATAAGTTTCAGTAGATTTCTTTATTTGTTATTGTCTGTCTGATGTAGAAAGTTCGCTAAAAAAAGGTGAAGGCAGAGGGAGAATTTCACACATGATGAAATACCTGGTTTGATAAATAAGTTCAAAGAAAGCAGTTCATATTATATCAATAAAGAAAAAAAAAGTAAATTTAGTTTATGAGGCAAGAAGAACTCTGACTGATAAAGGACAAAGTAACTTTCATATTGGTAGGAGGAATCTAAAAGGAAGCTACAAATCTGCCTCTTACAATGGTCTGGATATAAAAAGAATACATTTACGGAAGAAGAAAACCAGTTATGAACTTTTGTAGTTTGCAGGGGGTTTATTATTTGGGGGGCTTTTTTGGGGTTTGGTTGGTTTCGGTTTTTTTGGCAATGTTATTGTCATGAGTTCTTTTAGAGAATTACCTTTATCTGCTTCTGAAAAGAAATATTGAGATTTCTGTTTGTACTGTCAAATGTCTGCTGTGTTCTTAAGGATAAATTTGTGCAACAGCGTAGGGAAAAGAACTAATAGGAAAAACCTTTCAAACAGTACTGTATGTTTCATGTTCTCCTTTGTATTTGAAATCTAAGATAAAAGAGATTTTTCTTTTTTCAGTCAATACCCTATCAGCAGGATATCTAGACTCTGTAGGTTATCTAGATATTATGAAAGAACCCACTGCCAATAAAAGTACCTGACATCATATATTCAAAAAGAAATAGATCAAAACACTGGAGGATTAGCATACACATTAATGAAATTTATAACTGACAAAAATTTTGATAAAAATCCAAAGATGATAAGTAATGATTCTATTAGTCATAACACAATTAACTTCCTCACCCCACACATAAATGTCCTGCTCTAATGGAAATGCATTTCAGAAACACTGACAAAGGTGTTCTCCTTTATGTTAGTCTCTTCTTTATTAGGTTGCATTTTCTTTGATGGCTTACTCTTCTATAGATGAGAAAGCAAGGTTTTGATAATTTCTTTTCTTGTTTTTTTCACATCACAGACACTGAACTATGTTACATATTTTTTTATCATTATTTTAACTGTTTCTGCATCTATTAAAGTGCATCTTTGGACTTCATTTTTATTAATATATTTTGTTAAAGAACATGTAACTGAAGAAAAAGAAACTGAAAAGTCAATTACCACAGATTTTCCTTTTCTGATAGGAGTTTTTTTTCCATTACAGCTTTTGCTTTGTAGTTTGCTTATGCTTCCCTCAAGTCCTTCTATCTAACTTATGCCTGTTCCAAGCTTCCGGCCAAGCTGTTATCTGTTATTCCTTGTTATCCTTCCTAAGCCAATTACTTTTTTTCTTTAGTCAACCCACATCCCCAAGACTTAAATAAAGGAAAGTAATATTGATAGTGCATTATCCAACGCAAAACCACTGCAAGTGCAAAAGAAAAGTGTGTGTGTATATGTTTCCTTGGAAGACTTAATTTATCAGAGGAAATTTTATATCTAACGAATATAGCTTTTCAAAATTAGTCTTCTTACTAAGATATCAACAACAATTAACTGTTAAACATTTCTGTACTAATTTCTCTGGAAGGGCTTTTCATGAATTTGTTTCAATCCTTTTTAAAGAGGGGCAGAGATTTTACGACTGAGAAGAACAGCTGCAGCAGTAATAAAAATTCGGACTTCTCATGGCTTTTGATTTGAGTTTACCACATAATGTAAGGTATTTTTGTTAAAACATGGATTTAACATATACAAAATGTTAGTCTATGTTTCCCTTTAATTTATGATTGCTATTTGATATTAGTTTGTAATTACTTGTATTACTTAGTTCTGTATAATGATATTTTGTCACCAAGAACAATGAATAATATGAACTACAATATTTCACCCTACAAGGTATACCATAATTATTTTCCAGATAGGGATATATAGTGTTTGGGGGCACTTTCACCCATCAACAGCTACAAAAGGGATTTTGTTAAACTCTGTGGAAATACAAGAGAACTTCATGTTAAACAATATGAAAAATTATACTGAAATAAACAGCCTATTCATGCATAACTTGATTTAATTTCAATTCAGTTCAGTTAATCTGAATTGAAATAAGAAGGAACACAATTTTGAAACCCTTTTATATATGTCAAGTCTCTTTCTTTATATTTTTATTTGCTTGTTGACTTGATAAGTATTTAAAACTCTTAGGCACCCACAGACAGAAAGCCATGCTAGGTAACAAGAAAGAATAAAGTGTAAAAACAGATATCCCAACTTAATTTCTTTAAAATAAAGATTCCTGATAAAGGCAAGCTGTATATATAAAATATTTTCATTAAAGTGCTAGTTTTCATATTAACTGAGAGTTTAACCACCCACATGTGTGCTTTACAGTGTCATGTCACTGTATTTTCATGAAAGACAAAGATTCCTACTTCAGAAGAGTCAATATGTGTGAGGTTAAATTACTGAGACTAATATGGTGAATGTCAGCTGCCATCATTTACAGCATGGCCTGAAAGTCCAGGCAGCAATAAGCAAGTTTTTTAAATTCAGTTTGGAGGAAAATAACCCAAAACATCAACAAAACAACAAGGTTTCTTTCATGCAGGGGGAAAAAAAAAAGAATGACAAAAGCTCATAATTTTTCAGGAAACTGAAGATTTGACTTCTAACCAGGAAGAGAATGACGTATTGTGATTGATAATGACTGATGAGAGTCAGATCTGCTTCAAAATAGACCAGAGGTCATATATATGACTATATTACAACAAATGCTCATTCTTTGGCAAGTTCAAGTAAATGAATGAACATAAAAGGTTCTGTAGTAAAAGGTCATTAGTCATTAACTAGCAGAGCACCAGTGAGTTTAAGAATGGTAGTTTTTTCTGATTTAACCCATCTGAAGACCTAGCCAAGAGGTTTGTACATGTCACACGTACATTGAAGTACTTCTTTCAATTTCTTTGTTTTACCACAGTTCCTTAAGATTTCAGTCATCACAAAGAATTGAGAATTTATTCAATTTCTGTAGAAGAATGGCTTGTCTCTCGAGGGCATTCGGAATCCCTAGAGGGTCTGCAGGGCCTAGAGGGTCTGCAGGGCCTGCACAACCAAGACTGATGCTCTCGAACTAACAAAGAACAATACTGATATTCAGAACTAACAAAGGATAATACGGGTATTCAGAATTAACAAAGAATAATAGGTTTATAGAAAAGTATAATAGCCCCTTGAGCCATATATCCTTGGGGAAGTAGATACAAATATATTATTTGGGGAAGTAGATATAAAATATACTAACATATTGACAAAAGCACAACANCAGGAGGAATATTTAAATGCTAGCCATTCACAAAATCATATCTTCAAAGCTTTTATTTTAGCATGAAAATGCAAAAATGAAAGAAATGCTCAATTCTGTTATCATAGGTATGACCACTGCACTTTGAAGCATGAACACATACTTCCATAAATCCAGAATTAAAGGTTCAGAAATTTGCTCCATTTGTGAATTAATAAGTAGATACTTCAAATATAGATGTTTCATAATTATTGTATCTCCTATCCTTTGCACACTACAGAACTCTGTGTGCAGAGCTACTTTATTAATTTGAGGTGAATTTTTTATCTGCTAGATGGGGAGGGGATATTAGGAAGAGACAAGGTTTCAGTTACTTAATGGAAAGTAGTGGGATTTTTTTTAAGAAGCTTGTTATGTATTTAGGGAAGGTACATATAAATTAATCCTGATGACAGATTTTGGCAGGGGTAGCAAGGCCGAGGTCAGTTCAGTTAAACATAGTCATTAAAATACAGTGTTCTAAATATGCTCTTTAGTCTCTTGTCCATTGAAAGCAATGCATTTCCTTCTTGTTCCTAGTCCCTACTTACTTCAACATGTCTGTCTTTACAAAAAAGATGTAATTTTTTCAACTTTGCTTCCTTTTATATTAGCACATAATAATAGCACCAACTTTGCTTCCTCTTATATTGCCACATAATAATAAAAGGTTACAACAGCACAGATATTAACACTCAAAACATAAGCAAGAAGTGTATAATATCAATAAGAAAGGAAGAAAACTGAGAACTGAAGTGGAGATAAGAGCAATCAGTCATATGGATTTTCATTTCACGGGAAGAATTGATGCATAAGAACGTGGCAGAGTAAGACAGATTTTCTAGTTCTGCTCTATCATTGAGTATAACTTTGAGGACCACTTTGACAACTTGTATTTAAAATATTTTCACACCAATAATGCTACACTGAACATTTCCTTTTGAATTGATCTACACTATTGCAGTGATCCTTTATATCCTCTTTAATTTCTTGTCATAGAAAACTGATAGTTACCATGACTTTAAGAATAGGTATGGAGCCTAATTCACTGCAGACTGAAGTCTATTAAAGACTCTTCTTTGTCTAAAATGGGCTGTATCACAGCAGTATTGGTTTTCAAATAAAAATATTTGTGAAGGATTCAGAAACATCAGGCTAAAAAATGGACATGCCCATATAATTTGTTCATTCCATTATTTGTTATAGCTTCTGTTCTGTTTTCAGTTATTTCCCAGCTTTTGAAATGTTGAAATTAAGACAGGAAAGTAAATATTTACTGGTTTCTATGCCATGCCTTCGCACTGTGCCCTCAAAAATATGCTTCAGCTTTTCAGCCAAGCACAGTTCAAACATCTGCATGACTTTGCATTAAACCTTTAAGTAAAAAGTCATGTCTAATGTGGGATTTGAAATATAAAGGTACAATTTCCACCAATCATGCTTTTATTACACTTGATTTTTAAATTACACTTGTAGTTTAAATTACACTTGATTTTTTTTCATTTCTTAATAAAATATTTATGAGAGAAGAATGTTTTATATGCAATAGAACTTAGAAAGCTAGTCATGATCAACGTTAGCCACCTCCAAAGAATGTACCTTCTCTGGACCTTCTCTTAATCACCCTGTGAAAATTCTTACTTTGGTCTTCTGACTTTAGAAGAAACCTGAATAATTCATATTCCTCAAATAGAGGTTAATGTCATATGTTAACAAGTAAATTACTAAAGGAGCAAAAAAAATATCATTAGTGAAAGAAAAAAAAAACAAACCCTGTGCTCCATTGTGTAGCATGCCAAATAAATTCCTTCAGAAAAAGGCTAATGATGAAGGTATGCTGTATATTATATTTGAAATATCCCTATGGTAAAGAAACAAAAGCAACAAAAGCAACAAATGCAACAAAGCTATCAGGATACGATCATTTTCAGTTCAATAATTCAAGAAAAGTATAATCCAAGCCACAATGCCCAGAAAACGACTGTAGATTGTATACTGTTACTTTAAGTGTCTCTAAAATCAAGTAAAAGGGGGTTGATGGAATTTTTTCATCCACATTTTCCTATAATGACTCTTGTGCATTCACTGAACATTCATTTGCTTTTACCAAGAAAAAGAAATAGACTCTGGCTAAATGAGAAAGAAACATTAAGAATAGTGAATAGCACAAATATGAAAAGAAGAAAAGGACAGAAAAGCAAGTTTGAAAGAGCAATTCTTGCAGGTGTTTGAGGCCTATCACTTCAGTTGCTTACTTCTGAGGACAAGACTGAAGGAAGAGTGCATACACTGATTCTTTGAGTGAAGGAAAACCTCTCTGCATAAGAGATGCTACAGATCATTACTCACTGCTTCTAAGTGCCTATTTCAATAAAAAGAATTTGAAAAATTATATCAGCTAGCAATTCAGGCACACTGCCTGTTATCAGACCCCCTAAGTATGGTAATGAATGCACTTCTCAAACAGTAATCAACTTCTTCCTTCTTGACCTGCACTTAGATCCTGCTCATAAGGAAAGCTTGTGGACCATGCTATTTCGGGCTTAGTACAAAATCCACTTCAAGGCCTCAAGTTGAAGAGTTCTACTTATTAATTTCTTGCTGAGGAAAATATTTGACTAATTTTAAACACCAGAAACTCTTCTTCAATGAGGTAGCTACCAGAGCTATATATACTACAGCTTGTACTAGCCTGTATCACATAGTGAGTTTGACTCTTTGCTGTCTGAAAATATTATTAAAACTGAACTATCAAGAATTTTATATGCCTATAGAAGCTTTCTAGAACATTTTGTTCCTATGGAGTACAGGGAATAAAGAATGCAGGAGAAAGAATAAGGATTAGATAAAATAGTTCTGTGGACCCAATATGTGTTTTAAGATTATTTTCACCAGCATGTTTAGTAGTAGGAGAAAATATCCCTAGTCTTCACAGTATCCTTTTTCTATGGTCTATGTATTGCAGACTTCAAGTGGGTGTTAGTAGTTATGGATATGGCTATGTCTCTTTTTTCCTTTCTGTGAAGGAAGATATTAATATATTAAGCTCCTGCAATGTAGACATATGGAAAAATAACACATAAATCTCTTTACCATAATATTCTGTTGTTTTTGCAGATTTTGAATCAGCCTCGTCTGTAAATAGCAGCTGAACTTCCTAAACTTCAGATGAGAATAAAATAAAATTTTAACCTGAGTATATCTAAAACTATTTTGTGCATTGCATTTTTTCCCCTCACCCCCAGCTAATTAAAAAGCCTGTATATGATTTAAAAGACTTTCCAGCTGGTCCATGCAAGAGGCTGTAAAGCAAAAGTATGTAATTTCAGGCTGTTGAATCTAGCCAATGAAGCTTGGCAATGTCTTGCTAACTTCATCCTGAAGGAATCACAAACAGAAAGAAAAACTTTCATCATTTTTAAGCAAAAAAAATTTTCTTGTCTAGCCTGAACTATACTGATCTCTACCTATCTACCTGTATTACATATGTATTCAGTTATTCTGCTGTAGAGATCAGATATTCTAAGTGCACATACTTTATGATTTAATTAACAAATTAGTTAACACTGTAAAGTTGACCTTCACAGGCAGAGAATTCTCTTTTTATAATTTTCCTTTTTAAACATAGACCATTATAAGTCTATGTTATTAATTCAAAGAACATATAAAGAACTTGTCAACTTGGGAAGGGCAGGGGAAAAAAGGAAAAAAAGCAAGGCCCCTCACTACAAATTCAAATGTTGAAACTCACAGAGCTTGGTCTCCAGACAGGCCATACTGTGAGCACTTGGGTTATCAGTGCTGATGAATCAAAGAATATACAAGATACAACTCTTTTGGATTGATAACACAAATTTATTTGCTTTAAATATGTTAGTTGGCATTTTTTTTTCCAGTTTTGAAGTCAGATTATTGTTTCAAGACCAATTGACACATAAGAGAAAGGAGACAGGCTGTAGTGACAGTTAACAGGAGAGCTAGACACATTTCTGGCACAACTGTTGAGACACCGGGTGGAGATCTACAGGGGACAAACAACATGTGGAAACTATGGAAATGAAACAGTGATGGACTTTGTGTGATTTCAGTTCCTTAAATGAGAAAGCAGTGAAAGAAGCAGCTTCTACATCAAGAGGGAGAGCATCAGATTTCTGAAGATGTATTGAAAAATGCAAAATTTTCAGGCAATTGAAATGTAGATTGCAAACAGAGTTTAGACACATCATTTGAAGGGAGAGATGATTAGAGAGGTGACTCATATACTGAACCACTGAATTATTATACAGTTTGTATGAAAAAAACTACCCAAAACCCTAAGGCGGTTACAGTAGGATCTGAAGTAGACACTGTGCATAAGTATTGACTATTCAAGAATTAATCATTTATATAAGATTAACACAGTGACTCTAAAGGCTTTGTGTCTCTGGGACTTAGAGGAAAGAGAAGAGGGAAAGTATTCAGGGTGAGATAGATCTGGTGGATGTAACTGCGAACAAAAGGGGAAAAAAATTGTACCAAAAATATTTCTATGTGAAAGTAAGAATTGAAAGTCCATGTGTATATCACTGTTATTACTTACTTCTAAAGAGCCTTAGAAAAGTCAGAGAAAAAATAAATCACTATAGGTGACTATTATCTCTGTTGCACACATGAAGGTTGGCCTATAACTCTGGGAATTATGCTGTGTAAGTATTCATTTCTGGTTTAGAATAGCTGCTCTGCTGTGACACTGGCAACTGCATGATATTTATGGAAATAACTACAAGAGAATGCACCTTCCCTTCCTCTCACACAGTGGGAGTAGACAAAGCAGAAAAATCAGGCAGTACATTATGTAGAGACAGAAAGGCAGATGTGTGGGGTTTCTAACATTTTTAGTGTACTGGCATACTGCAGCATGTCCTGGTTCCAGCCAGGATGAGGTTAATTTTTTGCAGTATCCAGGAGGGAAAGGTTTGATTTTCTTATTGTGATCTTTTTCCACTTTTACAAGTAACAGCAACATGGAGAGGAACAAAATAGTAAAGAATTATGAATCTGTAGTTTTAATATCCACAAAAAATGGTCTCATTCAAGAAATAAAACCACTATTACCATGATAAGAATGCTGACACATCTATCCAGGTTTTGGGTATACTTACAAGTACTTTATTTCATTGCAACTTTTTAAATGTAGAATTTAAGTATCATATGCAGACCTAATGTCTTTGTCATCAGTCAAAATACATTAAGAAATTAAAAATTAAAATAACTCATCCAGTAAACTAAATAAACAAAATTACAAAGTGTGAGGCTTAGCTTACTTAGGGGAAATACCCTAGAAGACTATACCAAATTTAGATTACCCCTGAATTTTAAGGTTGCTCACATGTCTTTTTAGACCTGACCAGATATCTAGTGAAGAGATGTAAATAAGAAAGAGAAATTTAGATGTGGATGATACACTGGTCAGTTACTGAATGTTCATGACTTAGAATGATGTTCTACAATTGACAGTTTATGGCTTTGGTTTAAAGTAGAGTGACAGCTTGGGTAAACATCTCTGGTTTTAAGTAGCCCTGTTTATTATAAAGACGAAATTAAAAAAAAAAAAAAAAAGAAAGAAAGAAAAAGCCTTATTCTCTTTTTGGTTTGGCCTCCTTAGCCAGTATTTGAATAAGCAATCACTATTGCTGTGGATGCACATGATAGCTATAACTAATAGCATGCTGGCTTTGGGTAGAGTTTGCCACATAATTTGCTATAATAGGGAAAAGCAAAATGGAAAACTCAACAGCTCATAAATAAGAAGATAGGGATGGAAAGATGAGTAGAAAGGAAGGCAGCTTGAAATACTTTTAGATTCTATACAGGGTTAATCGTGTTTGGAATGACAAGGAAAAGGTGGCTTTTACATTACAACTAAACAGAATTTTCCATAACTGTTTCAAATTGATATATTCTTAATTTTCTATATCACATGGCTATGAACTATTTCCTACTGAAGCTGGCAGCATTCTTGGAAAAGCGTAAATGATATAGACAGAAAAGGGAGGATATAATGTCATTCATTTCTACAACATGTCTCATGAGACAGTACTTTTGACAGCAAATTCTGTCAAAATAAGACTCCTGAATAAACAACATGAAGTCTGTTCTCTGAGACCTTGCCCTGGAAAAAGATTGGATCATCAAGTTCCATCCCCCCTGCCATGAGGAGGGACACTTTCCATTAGACCAGCTTACCCAGAGCCCCATGGTTTAGAACACCTCCAGGGATGGGGAATCCATCCTCTGTGAGCAATCTGTTTCAATGCCTCACCAACTTCATGTAATCATAGTTATAAAACATGTATAAAAAAATCCTAAGTTATAAACCCAGATCTGTTCTGACTTGGGGTGTATACTTCTCAGTATCAAATATGTATTTCATGACTGACCTAAAAAGCCACAAAAATCACAAATCTTCATAGAAATTAGGCTAATACATATCCTGCTTTCATAAGTGAATTTCAGAGTGTCCATGATAGTTATGGGTTAAAACCAACACTTAGGGCTGCACTCACAATTCTTCCACCTAGGGCCAAAATGACCCGACTTCAACCCTCATAGAGAAATGTTTGTCTAACCTATATCTGAAGGCTGTTACTCTGCCTTGCTTCAGTCTTTCTCCTCTCTAGACTAATCTGAATTTTATCTTCTCCCACTGGATTTAAGTGTGCCCCTTCCAAGGTGCTGGCATTGCAGAGAATTCAGGGGCAGCCTCTTTGAGGAGAGGCTCCAGTGGAACAACCTCCTCTGAGAGGAGCTGGTTCCAATGAACCCATCACTGAGTGGACACAGCTGAGCCCCTTACTCTAGGTGGTGGTTCTTCTGGGAAAATTTAATTAAGAAAGGGCAAAACCGCCACACAGCAGTGTGCGGGGGAAACGAGAAAAGGAAAAGTGTCCAAAACTTCTGCAGAGACCAGGATGAGGGAAAGAAGAGAGGAAGAGGAAGTGCTCCAAGCACCAGAGCAGGGATTCTCCTGCAGCTTGTAGAGCAGATACCCACACTGCAGCCTGTGGAGCACCCCACACCAGAGCAAGTGGATATTCACTGATTGAACTGGAGACCACAGAGGAGTAGGGGAATAGTGTGAGCAGGAAGAACTGTTATGGACTGACTGTATTTCCCCCATCACCCCCCACTGCTCAGAGCAGGGAGGTAGAATCCGAGATGAAGAAGTAACTTCAAGTGTGGGAAAGGGAAATGAGGTAGGGGGAAGTGTTGTATTAATTTGTCTTTGATTCTCACAATTCAAATCTATTTTAACTGACAGTAAATTAAATTTTGTCCAAGTCTAGACTGTTTTTCCCCGATAGTATTTGATAAGGCATTTCCCTGTCTTTGTCTCGCTTTGCAAGGTTTTTTTATCTGATTTTCTTCCCCCTGTCCCATTAAGGAGGAGAAGTTAGTGTGGCTGGGTGGGGGTCTGGCAGCTTGCCAAAGTCAGCTGTCTACAGTAAAATGTATCAGAAAAATGGGGTAGAAAATAGGAGAAAAATCCCAGCCCCCACAAGAATAAAATAGTTCTGGATTATATGTTCATAATACACAGTTTGGCATTGAAGCACATTTCAGGTAGAGGCTATGAGAACATATATATGGTTTCAGTCTGTGCCTCACTGATAATATTGATTTGTAAAGGTAGATTATCACTTCTGCTACATCTCCATCATCCCACAGTCCTGAAATTATTCTGCTCCTGCAAATCCATTAGTGCTAAAAGGATCAGCATACATCATGTGACCTGTGTCTGTGAGGAGGCACTTGCTAAGAAAGTTATTTTGCTGTCCAAATCTATGCTGTTTGGGAGCTGCTAATTTTTTTGAAGGAAGGTGAGCAAATTTTACTTGGCAAGCAAGGATTTCAGTGACTATATAACTGTCCCTAAACTTCCTTATACAAAACTAATTTTCACAGCCAAACTGGACTTTGGAATGGCAAAATCATCATTCAAATTTATGCAAGTATTAGGTTTTGAATGAAAAAACCATAAAATACATAAACTGTGTATGTGTATGTGTAAACTTTTATTTTTTAATACCAAACATCATCCAGGAGTCAAGCTTGTATTCCCAAGCCCCCATAGCCAAGTTTCACAAGAGAAAGCCTTTGCACAATTTCAAGAAGATTGTTGTCAGTAATTGAAGCCTATGCGAGAATAAAACAAATTGCCCTTGTGAAGGATTCTATTCCAGATGCACAGGTCAATTTTGTCTCTACAATTTTCATTTGCTCCAGTGTAGGATTCAGGATTGTGTTAGTCTTAATGGTTTCTGTAAGGATTTGGTTTAGGTTACAGAAGCTGCTCTTCAAATTTTCTTTGTTTGGGGCTTTTAATTTAATTTAATTTAATTATTTTTTTTTTTTTTTACAGATCAGTATTTTATTCTAGTCTTTTTAGGTTTTCAAACTGTGCACATCACTGTAATCATCTGAACCTGGTCCCCAAAGCCAAAGTGTTTTCAGCCATCTCAATCATTATCATTAGGGTGTAGCTATGAAGCTACTGGGGTTTTGTTTTAATGAGCTGCTTTTCTTACACTAACAAACCTTAGCGACAACTCTCATTCAGTCTTCTGAAAGCAGAAGAAATGCAGTGCTGCTGGAGGTTTCTGTTTTCTCTTTTGTTGTTTGCTCTATTCCTTAGTTTTTGATGGTCAAATGCATTTCTTTTAAGTATTACTTCAAGGCCCAGTGACACACTGCAATCAAAAGTCAGGGGTGTATGCTCAGTTAGAACAACCTGGTGTAACTTTAGTTGCTTTGCTGGACTGGCATAAGTTCTTATCAGATGCAAAATCTCAGTGATAATCACTGAATTAGAAACCACAGCAGAGTCCAACTGAAGCATCAATTCTCTGTTTTTCCTTAAAAAGTTGCATATAGAAAACAAGTATTATATTTCAAAAAGTATTATTTTAATATCACAATTGCCTTGAATGCAACTCATTAGACACACACAATTTATAATGACATTATCAAAATGTCTTCAATAAAGGAATAATACAGACCACCACAGTGAATTAACACACTTGAATAAGAAATGCACTGCCTGCTGCACAGAACAACAGTTGGATTTGGTTGCATGTGTCAGATCAAATCACAGTTAATAAAAGCATTCACTTTTCTGGTATGAACAGAGCAGACGAAAAAACCTCCTTGAAGATGTTTACCCCAAGGATAAATGGAGCTAGAGATTAAGACACTGAGGAGCAGGATATCAGTGAGCAGATGTTAGGTGATGGCAGGAATTAGGGACGCTCATGGCAGAAATGCCTACTGCCAGCTGCAACCACCCTAATTACTTTGAGACAGGGTGCCAGAAACATGAGAAAATGTAAACAGGGGTAATCAGGCTATATTGAAAAGGGTGTTTAGGAATAACTGTCAGATTTAGAGCAGCAAAAAAAGACTGAAAGTCACTGAGAATTTTCAAAATACTCTCTCTTAAAAAGGTCCAGATTATTAGAACCACTGTGACAGAAGGATTTCGAAAATGATCCTTCACTGAAATATTAGGCCTGCAGTAGGATGCACCACCAATGACTGCATCATTTCTGAGGTCTTTAATATAAAGACAAGTCTGCTTATACTTGAATCTGTTTTGACAGTTCAACTATTTCTGCTTGAATTTACACTTCAATTTAAGGTCAAAATCGTGTTTGATTTCTCTGTTATGAATAGCCACCCATAAATCACTCAGTAAAACACTGAACATGCAGCTTTAGACCAAGGTATGCATCACAGAATTTTGCTGATTGTGGTGGTTTTGGCTGGGATAGAATTAGCTTGCTTCATAATATCTAGTATGAGGCTATCTTTTGGATTTTGGACTGCAGGGGTGAGCAGGCATTTGTGTGGGGCTTAGTTGCTGGCTGGGGTTAAACCACAACACTGAAGAGCTGAAGACCAAACCTGAACGTTGGTTGTTTTATGGACCACGGACATCCGTGGGAGTGGAAACACATTGTGACTTCGACAAAGATAGTCTGGTCAAGTCAGTCATCCCCCCACACCTCCACACCTCTGATAGGCAATGAAATTTGTCTTAAGATAAGAATGCCAGGTGGATAGTGCAGGAAGAACTGTCTGAATGCCTGCATAATTAACATATTCCAGACATAGGGGAGCTGTGATGCATTGGCAATATTTAGATACTGTATTAGCAATAAATCTAATCGTAATCATACACATAATCAGTCATACTTCTTGTGCTTGATTGAGAGTCTTCTCTCTATTATTCTGTCACACACATCTATCAGAAATCTCCCTCAGTTGATTCCCACTACACAATTGCATGAAGGTACACACTTTTTCCATTCATTTATGGTGCAATATTGGACTTATTTGTGGGTCTACAGAGAGAGAGGGGTGTGTTTTCACTGTGCTGCTCCTGCCTAGGTGAATCTCTCTGTAAGACAGCACCCACAAGCAGTGTTCTTGCCTTAGATATTTTCAGCTTCAGTTCAGTACTCTGAAGTATCTACAGCTATTTGAGATTTCCTACCGTGCCTAAAACATCCCCATTGTGCTGATATATACTGCTTTCTACATCTCTGACGGTGGAATTCAGGTCTAGCTTTAGGCGTTTATACGTAGATATCTGCATGCTCAGTAGATGTCTGGGTCCCAGCCAGCATGAAAATGAGAGTGGTTTAGCTCCTCTGCAAACAGGTGCCAGCACTGGCCAGACAAGTGCATGAGTATCATCAAAGCACTCACTTTGTTGCCTTGAGAATGTTTTTGCTGCTCACCCTTGGGCACCTGGTTTCATCTGAGACTCTCCAGAGAATCTCACCAGGCCTTCAGACACCTCTCCTAGCAGGCATTTGGGTGCAACTTCTGCATCAGATCTGCCAGCCCCACAGATGTCTGCAGTAGGTATCTGGGATATCCACACTGAGCATGTCAAATGACAGTAGACACATCTGTGTGGGCAGTCATGCTCTAGATTTGCATAGTTTGTAATGCAAGACAAACATGTAATGCAAAGTTGAAGGTAACAGCTCAGGTTTCTTTATCATTGACCAAATTTCCATACTGGTTCTAGTCACATCAGCAGCCAAATAAACCTGAAGTCCAATTGATGTCTACAGAAAGAGAAAATAAAGAATAAAGACAAGGGATGAATTAAATCTTCAACTAGTAGTTCCTTTGAGGAAGGTGTCTGCAATCAAATGCATGCCATACAATGTAAACTGGGTAAATAGAGCACTCCTAGATATTTTTCAGGAGGTGTCAGCAGGTCTAATTTTAAAAGGGCAGGTCAGATGGTAATGGAACAGTTCAGCTTTTATTTCCACCATAAGAAGGTTAATACAGTTTTAAAAGGTAAGAAAAGAAAGAACATGCTGTAACCTTTTACCCTTGTCTTTAATCTGACACTAACACAAAACTGAGGAAACGCAGCCTGCCACCTCCTCTCACATCACCACGGGCTGCTGTGTGCCTGGAGTTCCCAGAAAGCAGCATCAGTCGCAAATACATGCAGATGGGTGGACAGATGCTCCCAGGAGACAGCCATACACACCAGTACCTTCACACTGCATGGGAAATAAGAAATTAACTCTCAGGGGAGCAGTTGCATAGATAGAAAACAAAGTTGCTCTCCCATGATTTAAATATCCATTGGTACTATCAGTGTTGTTAATGATCGGGTATTTGGAATGAAGCCTTTATTGTGTCTAAAAGATTCTATTTAGGTCAGTGGTAGAGTTCTGCTACTTCAGTGACAGTATTGTCATAATGGTCCCACCTGTATCTCCTCACAAAAATAGTCTTATCTTTATGGTCACAACAGAGACAAGCACATTTCTTCTGTGAAGACATCACTGCTGGGCTGGGGGTGGGGAGAGAAGATCTGGAGGAGACAGAAGTCACTTTTCATTGGAAAAATTAGTTTCTGTAGGCCATTTGGCATAAAGCAGCAGTAGAAGCTCTGGAAGGATAAAGCTATCAGATACTAAAGAGAACTCCCCCCCCTTTTCAAATGGTCAGAGGCTGGGAAAGATTTGTTATGTTTGATGGAGCTCCCTTGAGGTTACACCATTCTGTTGGTTTTAGTAAGAGGCCTGGGATAGAGAACAATACTTTTATAGGATAGAATGGGGTTTAAAGGCAGGCATGATTTGCAGGCAAAGTACCAAGGAGAGATCTAACTAACTGATAATTAATGTTTTTGATCATTCCCCCCCCAGTGCTTTAAAAAAAAGATGCCACAAATCTCAGTGAGTACTTTAGACGAATTCTAACCTTATGAAACTCTAAGTTAAATGACAATTATAAGACTAGATGCAGTATTGCAACCTGCTGCTCTGCCAACTCATACCTGGAAGGAAAAGAAATAGATAGAGAGGCTGCTAGGCACAAGGGGAAGAATTAGAAGATATATTTGTAGGTAAAAGTCGTGAAGCTGTCTCCCACCATGCTTGTTAGCACAGCGTCTACTTCTTGCCTACCAGAGAAAAGTGGCTTTTTATTGCTCCCTACTGGACCTGGACTTATCTGCATTTAAAAAAGCTAGCTGGAGGCTGTGAACACCAAGAGAAATAGAAACAAAGCAAAGATTTAATTAGGAGATTTCCCGAATATTTAGGAAACTTTACTATGTAGTATTTATTTGGCCTGTTTAACTTTTGCTCATTTACATAAATGCTAGCCAAAATATAGAAAACTCATGAATATGTAGGAGGGATTCATAAAATTATTCTAAGAAAATACAGTTTCACTATATTGCCTTCTCATGACTTGTCTGTACTAACTCAGCAGGGCAATGGAAAACAAAAGTCTATCTCACCCAAGCTTCTGAAAATGCCATCATTTTTGCTGAGAAAGATCCCAGCTGACTGATTGCAGTCAGGATTTGTGGAATATTTGAAAAGCTCTAGCTCTTACCAACACGTTGACTAAAAGGAAGAACTTTTATGTCATAAACAAAATTTGAACTAAGAAATTTTATTTTTTTGCTTTCCATAATCATCTTGGGTATTGCACAAATCAGAAACAGCAAATAAAATCATTACACTTCAGCCTTCTTTTTTTCCTAGAATTCTCAATGATATAAGGTCAATGCCAATCAGGCAAATAGGATGAGGTAACTGCTTAGAGAGAGCAAATAATTTGCTAGCTGAAAAGATTTCAATTTTTAAAAGCCTAGACATTTCACACACCAGTGTTAACATTGAAAAAAGTGGCTGATTCCTTTTATCATAGCATAATACATATTTTATACCCCTGCCAGTTGTAATGAGACCATACACAGTAAACTTAAAAGTGTAAGCCCATGCTTTCCCACATTGTTTGTAGCATTATTTTACACAAACACTATGATTGTGCTATTATTGTAATAACAATCAGGTAGATGACCAGAAATAAAAATATCTACTTTAGCATCCTAAGGTAATACTAGATGGAAAAAAAATCCACAAAACAAAACAAAAAAAAAACAAACAGCAGCAACAAAAAAAAGTTAGAATTAGTTTCTACAGTATTGCCAATGTAATACTTATGTCTAGAAATGTAACTACACGCAGCTATGCCCCTTCCCAGTCACTTTCTTGCGATTGCACATGACTGAAGGAGGATAAACACAGATATAAGCAAACAATGCCATGAAAACAGAGGTGTTCGGTTTCGGGTTTTTTTCCTGTAATGGAATATGCATGAAAAAGATGCATTTTATCCAGCAGTCCTGAATACACTTACTGCAGTGTATTTCCACAGGTAAACAATATGTCACAAGTTCTCAGTGCTATGAGAGAGAATTTATTGACATATTTTTTATTTCTTATTAGGATATTTTCTCACTCCACTATCTACCTGCGATAGTTGTAAAAACTGACTTCATTGCAGACAGATGTAGAAGCAAATTAAACGATATATAGAAAACAAGGACTCCAGTCTGGCAGAGCTTCCAGTCTCCAGTCTGAAGCTGCTGCCAACAAGGTTCAAACTTCACAGAGCTTCTTGTATAGTTTCTCTCAGATTTGTTCTTTGTTATAAGTTCTTCTTTTTTTTCCATGTCCAGAAACAGTAAGCCCCAGGACTAGCTGTATTTTCAGAAGCATCCCTCTCCCAGTGCCACCACAGTAAAGGCTTATTGCAAATATGTGTGGATTTTAGAAAACTAGAGGTGTTATTTATTTTTCTGTGTGTTAGGTTTGCATGGCAATGTTTTGGTAGTGGGGGAGCTGCAGGGGTGGCCTCTGTGAGAAAATGCCAGGAGTTGCCCCTGTCAGACACAGCTGGTTCCAATGGACCCACCCCTGGTCAGAGCTGACCCCACCATGACACCGATGGTGCCTCTGTGATAACTCATTTAAAAAAGGGTAAAAAATGCTGTGCAGCAGCTGTGAGACATGAGTGGGAAAATATGAGAGAAACAGCCCTTCAGACAGCAAGGAAGGGTGGGGAGGAGGCGCTGTAGGCAGCAGAGCAGAGATTCCCCTGCAGCCTGTGGAGAATACCAAGGGGAAGCAGTTTGTACCCCTGCAGCCCATGGAAGACCACATCAGAGACCACTGAGAAAATATCACAGTAAGAAGTATCACTCTACATGTGCTATTTCTTACATTGCACTTCTGAACATTGGCTAGTGCTGGAGACAGAATAGAGACCTACATGGACCTTAGGTGTAAAACTGTGTTCGCTTTTATCTTATTCTGCTACGGAAAGTGAGATCTCAGAAATCTTAAAAGTCTTAGCATTTTCAGAAGACTTAGAAAGACATAGTAGGCTTCAAACAGAACTGATAAGTTAAAGGTAGAAATTTCCATGCAAGTCTCATTGGGATGCACTGTGGGGAAGGTCTGGAGAGAAGGTTTTTGGACTTTAGAACTGCTAAAATATTTCTCTGCAAGTAAATTAGATCTGATTTTTGGAAGATGGTATTCAGATAATTTTTAAAATGTTTAAGGAAGCAGTAACTCTGAAGTGCTCAACACCCTTCACAGTTTCATATTCACTATGAGAACTAAAGCACTCAGTATAGACTCAGATCCAGGAATAAAAACACTTGTTTGAAACAATTTTTATACCAGAATATAGTAAGGACCTTTTATAAGACTCTCTAGGTTTTAATAGATAAATATTAGAGACCTTAATGTAGTAGAATATTATAATAAAACAAGATGAGTTGTAATATAAATGTACATTAACTCATTTGCTAATGATCAACATCGGCCACAGGAACAGATGTCAGTGGTTTCATGTCCTTTCATCCAAAGGGAGACAGAACCTATTTAAATGTTTTAATTGTTGGGAAAGAAATGGATTTGCTTTTATCCAATCAATACTACTTTGACCAAGAATCAATTAAACTGACAAGGCTTCTGTTATTGAAGTAGGGGCTTTAATTAAATTCCATTCTATAGTTTAAGCAAGGCACTGGCAGACAAGGAGAACACAAAGGGTACTTTGAATTTAGTGTGTATTTTGGAAGTATGGTTTTAGGAGCAAATAATAAATTAAACTTCAGAGACATTAACACTATATCATACTGTACTTCAAAATGAAGCCACAGAGAGTGGCCCCATCTATTACAGCATGTATTTCTATTCTGAATTAGCAGAAAACAGAATGCTCTGCATGATCCTTCATTTATTACAGTGACATAGTAAGTACAAGGGCATCCTTCTATTTCCTCAGAAAACATCATTAGTACTAAACAGTCTCTCTTTGCCTATTTCCTTAGAAGATCGCTGCACAAAAGTGAGAGACTGCAGAATAACAACGGGCTCCATTTAATTGTTGCAACCCTTCCCCCTTCCTATCAGCAGCATAACTCAATATTTAGTCTGGGGCAAAGAAGTTATTAAAGCATTTCAAATGATATTTTCAAAGGGAATTTTCCTTTTTTCTTATTACCTCTTCAAATCTGAATCACTGGGTGAGAAGGGAGGCCAAAGAGATTAAAAAAAAGCTTACTTCCTAGGAAATTATTGAAAATTATGTTGCAAAATCAAACAGGCTTTGGTATAAAAAATCTTCAGAAGAGAAGATACAATTTAAGCAAAAGTCCTAAAATACAAAGTCTTTCTGCAAGTGGCAACACCTCAGATCACTTAGCCTGGAGCTTCTATCATTTCAGTCTCCCGATGTGATGCTATTCCAGCTTATTTTCCTCAGGCTGCCTTGCTCACTAAAGCAAGCAATTAGAGTAGTAAATAATAGATCCAGAGTCCCAAATTAACTTTCAATATTATCATCTTTTTGCTAGTGGCTAAAACAATTCTAACATTAGTAAATCTATATACCTTCCTGCTAAACAGCTACTAAAATAAATGATTTAGTAAAAACCATTTTCAGCATTCTTGTTCTAAAATATGCTATTTTTGTGCAAATTAAATAGTATAGTAAGTGATCAGCAGGTTCCTCTGGTTAAATATTTTTTTTAATTTCTCATTGGTTCAGTCCACATGCGTTTTACCTACAGAAGTTCTTATGTCAGGGAGTGTCTCCAACTTGTGGCATGATGGCAAGTTTTCTGTTTACATCAATAGTTTTGAAAGATTAGTGGGTTATTCTCAATGTGTTGGACAAATTAGCACAAAAAATATGATCCTTTTTCATTGAAGGAGAATTTTCTTTTTTCTTTAAAGTGTGATGGCAATTACAATCCTCAATAACGAGCTCAGTGTTTTCCAGCATAACAGTTTTTTCTGCTTATAAATGAAATTTGCAAATAATAAGCTTCTCGATGTCTTTCTACAACCGTCTGTACATGATGTAAGAGTAGACGTCATGTTGCCTACTTCTCCCAATTGGTGGACAAGTTAAAACTGCTCCTAAAACAGTGTAATAAGGGGCTGTGATCCATACAATGTTTATTAACTCCTGCATAGACCCTATTGAGCTATTGACTTTCTTATGAAGAGTTAAATACTTTGTCACTTACCATAATAGCCATAGCATGGGTTTTAACCCAGAAGACGTCATTATACAAAGTAGTCTGTAATATATTTTCAACAGGAATGATCTGTCATGCCCTAAGAAGATTTAATCAAACTCTGGTCCAACTGTGAATATCTACTTTTGAATTAATAACTTGTCAGTTGCTTTGCCAAGCAGTGCATAACAGGCAGGATGAAGCACTTCTCTCTGTCTACAGCACCTTTGTGCTGATAGCAAGGAAGCAGCTTCTTTGACACCTTTTGAAAGATTTTCTGATCTTATTAATAATTTTCTGTATACGGATCACGAGCTGCTTTAGAAAACATGGTATTTTAGGATTTATGCAGAGCCAACCTGCTTTTTAGTACCTTATTACTTTCCCAAGGAGTGCACAAACACATCAGAATGTCTGTCCCAGCAGCACCCTCAATGTTCTCCTGTGTCTCTCCATTTTCTAGCTTATATTCTACATAACGGACTCGAAGAGTTGATGAGCAGGTATTACACAGATCATGCTAGAGAAGATAACATTTTTTAACTACAATCCTGAATTTTTTTAGACTTAAAATGTTGCATAAAACCAACTCTATTTCAACTAAATGTCAACAAAGGATCTAAAAATTACCGAAGAAGCTGTTTTCCGCATTTCTCTACTTTTTTCTCTGTAAAGGAAATTTTTTTGAACATATGGGTGTCTCTTTACCAATTAAAAACTGAACAACCAAGTAAATATTTTAATTCTATGATAAACATTCACTCTTTTGATCATCTTGTGAAATATGTTTTTCATAATTTTGCTGAAAGGTAAAAGTTGTATTTGAGTGCTATCTCAGAACAAAGTATTTCGTAACTGTAGCCATTTTCATGTTATTAACGACCCATGTTCCAACATTTCTTCATTCCTTAAACATCATACAAAAGTTCTTCCTTCCTATAGCAATTTGTACTTATGTTGAAAAATAAAATATTTTGGAAGTCTTAAGTTTTTGCATAACAGTTGCATAAACACTCTCCTTTTTCCTCAGTGATGTCACCAAGATGTCAGTCATGAAAAAAGGAAACTTGGTTTCCTGTCATACAAAATTGGTAAAAGAATCCTTGTGTTTTTCTACCTCACTCTCCAGTAATATTCTTTCAATATCCATTTTATGGTCTTTAGGCTCATGTGTTGAAGGGCAGTTTTTGCCTGCCACTGTGTTATGCAAAACGGTTGTATGGACAGTTCTGGTTTTCTGAGTTTTTCTCTCACACTCTTCCTTTAAAAAGGAGGAAATAAGCAAGCAGCAAAATCAGCTCCACCAGTTGCAGATGTTTTTGAAAGGGCGAGGGCCCCTGTCAGAATCAGTACAGGCAAGCAGTTTTTTTTTTTTTTCTTTTTTCATCTGCTTATTAACAGGAGTTCTAGTGCAAAGAAAAGGACATGTTTGGCTAATAAATGCTCTGTAACATTGCATTTAATTAACATCACGTTACACTAATTCTAGAGCAGTCATACTTTCTTTTAGTAGTTGGGGGATCAAAATTTCAGGCTTTTGTTTGACTGCCACTTCAATTTCAATAACTCACATTAAAATACATTGCCAGACATATCAGGCAGAGCTAGCCAGAGAGGTGATGTCATGGCATGGATGACATCACGATGGCCAACAAGGGTTGCATGGGAGACATCTCAGAAAACTAGGGAACTGTGAAGGTTGGATTACTTGTCAAGCAACTCAGGACTGTCAGGCCTTTGCAGAAAGCCTCTGTGTATGTGTTTTTCTGTCCAACTAAGCCCCCTAGAGATTGGTGCACAGTCTTGACACATGCAGACACTTTTCAAGTACAGATGTAGAAGTGAAGAAATATTCTTGTTAAAAAAAAGCCTATTCTTACTTGGTGGTGGCAGTGTCTAGAGTGGGTCACCTCTCATTTGTGTCTTCTGAGTTCTGTTCTCCAGTTTATGAATCATTTTGTCATGATTGAATGACTTAGGCATATCTATAAAACTTCTAGAACAATTAGCATATTTAATGAGGCTGAAGAAAGCATCAGTTTCCTTTCTGAGAAGGGAGGCTGTAGAATCAACCTAAGTACCTTTAGATTCAAGGTTAAGTAAGACCACAGAGTGATGCTTCATCACAGTTGATGGATTGAGTCTTTTAGACATGGGAAAAAAATTAAGATTTAAGTGTTACATGAATTTCAGCTTGTGAGCCACTTATGCCATTTTCGAGGCTATTTTTTGAAGACCCTGGAGGTTTTTTGGCTTTCTGTTTCTAAACACTTGGTTTATTTGTCAGTGCTTCCTGACAAGCAGTAGAATTTTCTGTCATAACTAACTGATACCAGGAAAGAATCTCTAACTGCATTTGTCCACATACAGTCTTTATTAACCAGTTTGTAGGGTATCATTGCTGGGGCTAACAAGGTTAGCTGCAGATCTTCAGTTAGGAAAAGACCATTGAAGCAAAGCTTATTCAAATTAAAATAACAATCTAACAATAAAAAACCCCAAACCTTGTATTTTTTTTTCCCGCCAACATCAGCTAGAATATAATCTGCTCACCTCATTGCTCTCTATTCAAGCGCTAATTTCACAGAGTTTCCCATTTTTCTCAGAACATAGGACATATGATTTTCCCGACCATTAGCACTGAGTTTGATAGCTTGCTAGCTTGCATCACGATGTTTTTTAATCGGTTGATTACGTATATGCTCCAGGCAAGTCACTATGTTAACATCTGATGATTTAGCAAACTGCTCTGATTTTATTTATTTATTTTACTTCTGGCTGAAACATTTTCTAGTATCAATGTTCAAAGTGTAATGTCTTAGTGAAAGCAGCCTATTCACAGCTTCTGGGTATTTGCATTAGTGGTAATGGATGCCTTGAGCCATGGGAAAACAAGATGGGTTTTAATGTACATCCTTAAAACTTAGGGCTAGTTCCCTAACTTTAAGAAGCCCAGCTTAAATATTTATGAAATTCCATTCTTCATTTTGAATTGAGTAACAACTGATTATCTTTCATAGAGATATCTGCAAGATCTGCAGTCAGGTTTCTATGCTGAGTTGTAGGGCTGTGGGTGTTGGTTTGACTCTCGTGGGCCAAAGGATTCAAACTACACTATAGTTTTTCAAATGAAAATTTAATTGAAGCTATAACCAAGCTGTGGGGGATAGTTCAAATTGGGTTAATGAAGTTAGAAAATACTGATTTAGGGTGGTGTGTTCAGAGCTTGTCATTAGATAATTTCCTGAATTTATTTGGCATTTGCTTATAAATTGTAGAGATCTCCACATCCAGAATGTGCCTATATAAATTGTATTGAAAGTATCTTTTTACCTTTCAGCTCTCAAGACATAGGATACTCCAAAATAAGTCTACTGACAGGTTTGTTTGTTTGTTTGTTGGGTTTTTGGTTTTTTTTTATGTTTGTTTGTTGGGTTTTGTTTTTGTTGGGTCTTGTGGTTTTTTTTTGTTTGGTTGGTTGTTTCTTGCTTTTGTTTCTTAGTTTTGTTTTTCTTTAAGCTCTCCGGTCCTTTAAGAAAGGAATTTCTACAATAAAGCCTGTTGGAAATGCATTGGATATAGATGTATAGACAGGCTTAATCGTATGTCACAATGAGAAAAGAGTTATTGTGCCTACATTTCAAATGGTGACATGAATGTTTTGTAAACACATTCTTTGACATGAGCAGGAATTTCCAGTATTATCAGCCAAAATTGAATCTATGGCCCTTTGGCTGGAAGAAAAACTCCAGTAACTCAGTCCCTGTGAGGATAAAAATTACTGCATTAAAAATATTAATGTTTGTTTGATTTTATTGAATAATTACTTTTTGTGCCAGTATATTACTGTTTACATAGACATTTCACCTATGCTCTTCTTTATTTAATTTGATTGTAATTCTTTCCCCATAGACAAACCTGTCTATGAGGAAAATATGCTTGACTGAATAGTAGCGAATATTTAGATAAGGTACCAATGGCTGGAGGGTAATTGCAATACTTAGCAATTATATGTACAATACTCCATGCCCCAGTGGGATTTCTGCAGAGAATGTGCTTTACATTGTGTAGGAACAATCAAGGACAGAAAAGAGCCACAAATATTCCCATTAGGCAGTTTAGTGTTGAAGACTATTTCACAGGTTAGGATTAAAATAATAGATACCAGTGTAGTAAGAACTCTGGGAACAATCTGAGACAGCCCTTTCCTGAGAAACAGAAACCTTTCTGTGCAACTAATGTCATCTGTTACTTCTGCTCTATTACTTCCATACTGTTTCCCCTCCCCAGACCTAAAGGAGAAAAATAGACTTTCTTGCCAGAATTAATTTAACTTAAGTCAGTAAAGTAATCCTAATAATTCCAAGTTCCACCACGGTTACTTGGCCCTCAGAAGAGCACAACATTAAGTAGCAGATATTCAAAAAACAACCTTGTATATGGGCAATGTAGTGAGAAATATCAAGAAAATGGCAGAAATATTTTAACCACCTGACTCAGAGATTAAAAAAATCCATTGAAAAGGGCTTGTTGGACCCTATTATTGCCATCATGAAAGGCATATTTAATGAAATAAATAAATTGCTTATTACATGTACACTGGTTATCAGCACAGATTACACGTAAAACACAACTGCTAAACAGAAAACAAGTTCTGCAGAGGGCATTGGGTTGATGATCTCATTACAACTAATGACCTTGAACACCATTCAGGCTTAGTTTAACACTCCAAAACCTGTCAGGCACTGCTCTGGTTCTTATTTAATTAACTCTCAACATTCTTACGTGCCACAAGATAAAGGACAAGAATAAGTATCTCAATTCTGCAAACAGCCTTCATTGATTTCAATGTCTCTTATGGACACTGGATTTAGAAATCTCAGCCAAGATACTTGAAATATCATTATGAAGTGGAATATCTAATTTTATGATGACACAGAAGTCCCTTTAAAGGCATGGGAATTATTTACAGTCCAATAAATATCCCAGCATCTTTGTATGAATAAGGTGTGGTTAACTGTGAATAATTTTCTTTGTTTACTTGTAACTTATTTTCTTTCCACCATCTATTTGTTCTTTTTTTAAATTCTGTCTTTTCTGCAGTTTCAACTAAAAGTTTTGCTCAAGACTGCCCTTAATCTGGCTCCCCAACACACCCCAAAATGCTACCTTGAATTCCATAATAGCTGCAATTTATGTTAGCTTGAATATCACAGGAGCTGCGCTGAATCTTTAGTGCTGCAGAGAAAGGCAGAAGTAGAAATTACAATTCCTGGGGTGCCAAACCTAATCATTTTGTTCTGCTCATTCAGCCAAGTTCTACTCATGCAACCTGACTACAGAGTGGATCTGGCCAAGCAGCAGCCTAGATCTGGCCCAGGGGATGAGTTAACCTATGTCCCTGAAACAGAACAGCAAAACTTGCAGTTTAGAAGTAGAAGAGATCTGTCAGAATTCCTACCTTGTTAAAATTGCTCCCAAGGAAGAAGAAAGAGAAGGCAAGAGAAGGGATGGGACATGGTAAGAGTGTCATAGGGCATGTGGCAGTATGGGATCTGGAATGTGGAGCCAGGGACATAAAGAAAAGTGGAAATGTAATGTGAAAATAGGGGATGTGAAATGTAAACTGGAGGGGTAGGATGAAAGAATAAAGAACATTAGAATGTGAAGAATGAATATAGTTATAGGAAAAAGGACTTAATGGAGCTGTATACCTCATCCTCCCCTCAATAACATTCGGTAACTCCAGGTTGTCCACTATTACTTTGTCTGTATTACAGTTTAGCTGTACTATGGATGAAGTGGACCCAATATCAATCTTTGCAGGGTTGGTCCTCACTATGTTTGATGCCAGATAATCATTCATGCTTTTTTCCAAAGCGAATCTAATCTAGAGAGCATGGGTCTGCATGGATCCAGTTTGGTTTTTTGTTTTGCTGATGCTTGATAGCACTGATACATTCACATATTTGAGTAAATTCTTATATCACATAATAAACTTTTTTTCTTTCTATAGAGCTATTTGTAGAAAGATGCTCTGCCTAAGTGGGGGTAAAACATCTCAAATTTGACACTATATGCAAAAGTTATCAGTGATGGTTGGAGAAGGTGGGTCATGCTTCTTTTG
Source organism: Aleadryas rufinucha (assembly GCA_013397815.1). Lineage (NCBI taxonomy): Eukaryota > Metazoa > Chordata > Aves > Passeriformes > Aleadryas > Aleadryas rufinucha. The sequence goes on from VZTH01009673.1 coordinate 209,912, forward strand.
GTGTTGAAGAATGCTGAGACCAGATTGACTGATTAATCCAAAAGTTAAACATTCTGAGGACGTGATGAACAATGTTTCCTGAAAGAATCTGGCATTGGGGAGTGCGAGGTAGACAAAGTTTCTGATAAAGGAACGAAGATCATTTACTGCTAAATGATCTAAAGGTGGCTGAGCTGACACAGCTCGAAATCAATCACTTTATACTATAAAAACCCAGTCCCACTTTTTAATGCTGGGAACTTCTAACACGCTCCTTCTTAGAGTGTGTGGGGACAGTCTTCTCATGAGTGGGAGACACCACTCAAGGTAATCCTCAAGGCTTAGAGAAAGAGACTTGCCCACAGTTGTTGTTATGGGTGAGTAGCATCAATCTCTACTTAATAATTACTAAGCTAGCTTTGAAATTATTGATTTAATAAAGAATGCACTGTATTAGTGGTTATAACTATCTAAACTGTATAGTAAGTAATTCCAATTAAAGTATTTTAGTCTATTATCATTGCCATCATCAATTTTAAGAAATACCCTATTTGATTCATATGAGTATGTTTGGCTTCCTCTCCTTAATCCTGTAGGACCGTCATATAGTGGCTCATCTACGTCTTTATAATAATCTAGACATAAACTGTTGACCAAGTCTGGTACTAGAATTGGATCCAGCTGCCCCTAGACTCCTCTCTGAGAAGCACATTAGAAAACAAGGGTGTTCTTTCTGAACTTTGTGACTCAACAGCAGGGTATCCCTGATTAACCTTTTCTGAAGTTTCCATTTTGCCAATGACACTACCTCAGACTATGCCCAGATAATGCAGAACAGATTATCTACAGGCTATTTTTCTTACCTCTAAGTATCCAGCATGGAGAAAAACATCCATCAATAATTCTAAAATCCTAAATGCCACAACTTACCTTACTTGTATACAGGGTCTCTCCAAATTGAAGAAATGAATATTAAAAAGAAACATTTCGACAATTCATGCAGGTTGAATGCAGGTTGAATTTCGACAATTCATGCAGGTCCCTTGTCAAATTCCCATCAATAAACATTACCCTGTGTTACTTGCATACAACATGGCTACAGTACAGAGGCCAAAATTCTCTTGCCTTATTCTGGACAGTAATCCTTTTTAAGCTGATATGACTGAACTAGGACCTGAGGCTGCAACCATATGAGCCTTACCTCTAAACATATCAACTACCTAGGCTGTAATCATAAATAAGCAGAAAACCCAAGCTTTGTATTATTCAAAGCAAATTATTAGTTCCACATTTTCCATGAAATTTTGGAAAAGATAGTGAGAACTGACACAGATATATAGTGATGCTAGTTTGCCTTCAGTCAACTTAATGTAACACTTTCAATTTAGAATTCTCTCTTCTGTGGGATTTTTAAAAGTCTTCTATTGATGCATACAGCTTCTTATTTGACTAGTTCTGTACAAGATGGGAAAGGGGAAAATTTGCTATTCAGTTTTGCTGCAGACTGTAGAAATTCATTTCAGTATGCAGTTTTTGTCAGTGCTGCCTTCTGACTGTGGTTTTCTCTATTGCTTATGTGTCTCTTTAAACAGACAAAGAAGCACACGAAAATGAAACACCAAAACCCATATGAGCTGTCTGTCTGCTTATAGTTCCCAACTCTATTAAATAGAGTTTTCATCTGATAGGAGTCAACCTGAGGTCTGGCATCACTTCCCTGGACTCTTTTTATATTATATTACTGGGTAAAAAAGAGCTGATGTTGAGACCAATGTTTTGGTCTGCTGTCTGCTAGCTGGATCTCTTAGCCACTTAGCTAGTGAGTCAAGTTTCCAGCTGTTTGTCCTCCTTTTGTCCTCCAGGCTCTTCTGTTGTCTCTTATACAGCCGTTCAGATTGAAGAAAAGATGAAGCATGTGCCTAAGACTAGGAGTAGAAACCTTGCAGGAGCTATTTTACCTTTCGGGCCAAAAAAAACCCCCTCAAAGTCTCAAGTCTCTTACTTTGTAGTTTAAAGACTTTGTCTTTGGATTTTAAGCGAAAAGTCCATGCCTCCTCCTTTTCTGATATTTTTAAATAAAAATTATGGTGATGCTGTATCAGATAGTGAACTTAATTAGTCCAGTAAGAGGCAGGCATACAAAACTAATTAAAGACCTTTATTTAAAGGGCTCGTAAGAAACACTGCATCCATCAAAGGGCTTAAGACCTGAGGGCTTAACACTCATTTATGAATGAGTTTGTAGGAAATATGTGCAGAATAATGAACTTGACTGATTCTTGGATATCTACAGCAGCAGAACTTTGAGTAAGCAAGCAAATGCTATAGCAGAAATAGGTGAGCTATAGAATCTCAGATAGTTACACAAACCTTCTGTGGAGTTCATGTCTTCAACTAAATTGAGAGAAATCTTAAATAAATAGATATTTATTTACATTTTGCTTCATCTTTTTTTTTGTGTAAATCTCAGCCTTGATCTATATGTCTGCATGAGAAACTTAGTCCTTGTGAACTCTGACTAGCTTTGGTTAGGAAGGTATATTCCTGGAATAAATTTATAGCTACATGACTATGTTTGGACTGCTTTCACCACCATTGTGGTTATCTGGCATTAAAGGGAAAAGTATATTTGTGTCATAGATGCCACAGGCCATCTAAGCTGACATTGGTCCTCAAGGTTTTATGAATCAATTTGGACTAAGGTATACCTAATTTGATTCCTAACTTGATCATCTAGGACTTAATAGAAAAACTACTTGGTGCAATTGTTCCAAGTGGATAAGAGAGAAGAATGAATAAGAACTTTCTGTAGAAAAAAAAAAATTTTTTTTGGACTCTACCAAGACGGTTCTGAACTCTTCTCAGAGGCATTAATTATTAATGTAGAGGTATAAATACAGCCAGGTTTGTAAGATCAAAACTCAGAAAATAGTGTTGGCCAACTTTTGGGTAGTCCATTGCATCTGGGAGTTAATTTTCAACAAAGACGACAATCTGCCGTGTTCAGCTAGAGTAGAATTTTGGAAGAGAAACAGAAATTTTATGTTACCTTTATAGAATCAGGAATTACAGGCAGATCAAGAAGGGACTTTCAGCTTCTGAGTGACTCATGGCCAGGTTCTCTCAACAGATTTTTGTTTCATATATTTTAGACAAATATTATTTTGGAGCCTTTGATGTGTGGACACAAAATCCTCTGAGGCAACCTCAGCAGCTCAGTTCATATGCCATACTCTTTACAATATCATTCTAAAACGCCATGAGGAGCTCTACAATAGGAATTTCAGTTGAACAAATGTTGAGGTTTGTCTGCACATTACCACTGAGTAATGGTGACTCAACTGGAGTGCAAAGTTCCTGAACAGAAAAAATGAAATCAAGAGAGTGACACAATAATAAAGGGGTGGATAAGCAAATATCCCTATTGGACTCATCTAGATTCTTAAAATTCTTTCTTATTTCTTCCTCAGTAAGACTTTAGTATACATCTGCCCATCTAGGGTCACCGTGTGATGACCTAGGCCATCTCTGTGCTTACTCTGAATTTTCACTGTGCTCTTTTCTTCTTCCTTCACATTTCTCCTCGCACTCAAGAAGTCCCTCAAGCAACTTATGAATTTCCAAATGTTTTCAGGAAAGAGTTGTGTTTCATTTGATCCTGGTAGCAGGCTACCTTCCTCTCCACAGACACCCCTTTCTTAATAGAACAAAATAAAGCAGACTAACACATACAAGAAAGTGAATAAACAAATCACTCAATGTGAATTACTACAGTGACTGGACATCCCTGGTCATTGTTAATTCCCTCATACAAAGGGCAAATAAGGTGCTGGCAGTAAGGGAACTCTCCTTTTTGTTACCTTAGGAAGACAGTGATAAACTTGGAGACTTGCCAAGGCTGAGCTGCTAATTTCAAAAAGGGGATCGTTGTCCCCACAAATCCATAACTTCTCAAGCACACTAGAGGATCTGGGCTTTTCAGAAAGTTTTCTACTTTGCAGACTTTTTTGTCAGAAGGCATTTTGGGATAAGTATCACTAATGTTCCTCCATCCCCTTTGTCTCTAGAGTTTCTCTGCCAACACTTGACATTTATGCATACAGATATGAATTTTTGCCATTTTTTGATAAAACTGTGATGATTTTCTTACCTTTCTAGCTACAAAATTTAGGAACAAATATTATTCTCTTTGGATTTCTCTGCCTTTATCCATTTACAGTAGAAGCTTATTTAACTGTATGTCTTTGACAATATTATTTAGTGCCAGAGCCATTATTATTTCCTTCCCTTTAAGCTGACGCACATATTCAGTTAAAAATCAATTGTGTGCCACATCCGCAAATATACACTCAGTCTCATTTCCTCTCATTTTTATTTTCCACTCTTTGCTTGGATAGTTAAACTTCCATTAATACCACTCAAGACACTTCTATGGTTTTTTTTTAAATGTTCCATCATTTCACAGTCCAATTGCCATCTGTGGCAAGATGACCTCCTACATAATGTTCATAGAGCTATCTAACGAACAAAGCTATAACCTCAGTCTATAATGGCCCTTCACTCTTAATTTCATAAATAAATTTTGATAGCTGTCTCAAGTGCATCTCCAAATGCTTTTTCTTGGATCAGTTTAAGAAAGCTAAAGCCCTCATAGAATTACATCTGGCCAGACATGTCAAGGGCAACAAGAAAAGCTTCTGTAGGTATGTCAGTGATAAAAGGAAGGTTAGGGAAAAGTCTTCAAGGCCAGGTTGGATGAGGCTTTCAGCAAGCTGTCTAGTGGAAGGTACCGCTGCCCAAGGCAGAGGGGTTGGAACTAGGTGATCTTCAAGGTCTCTTCCAAACCAAACCATTCTATAATAAATTAGAATTATAATTCTATAATTCTATGTAATAAAAATATTACTTCATTCTACAAATATTTATCTAGCTATCTGCTGAAAACAGCTTGGTTACAGCAAAGGATTGCTCAAGTGTGTTTTGGGTTTGTGTGGCAGGATTTTGGTAGTGGCAGGGCTAGAAGAGTGGCTTCTGTGAGACACTACGAGAAGCTTCCTCCGTGTCCAGTGGAGTCAATGCCAGCTGGCTCCAAGACAGACCCACTGCTGGACAAGACCAAACCCATCAGCAATGGTGTTAGCATGTCTGAGATAAGAGATTTAAGGAGAGGCGAAAAAATCTGCTTCAGAACAAAAGCTGCCAGAGAGAGAAATAAGAATATTTAAGAGGATCAACTCTGAAGACAACAACATTAGTGAAGAAGGAGGGAGAGGAGGTGTTCCAGGCACCGAAGCAGAGATTCCCCTGCAGCCCCTGGTGCAGACCACGGTGAGGCAGCTGTGCCCCTGCAGCCCATGGAGGTCCATGGTGGAGCAGAGATCCACCTGCGGCCTGTGGAAGACCTCACACCAGAACAGGTGCATGCCTGAATGAGGCTGTGACATCATGGGAAACCTGCACTGGAGCAGGCTCCTGGCAGGACCTGTGGCCCTGTGGAGAGAGGAGCCCACACTGGAGCAGGTTTGCTGGCAGGATTTGTGACCCCACTGGGGACCCACGCTGGAGCAGCCTGTTCCTGAAGGACTGCACCCCACAGAAGGGACCCATGCTGGAGCAGTTCATGAACAACAGCAGCCCCTGGAAAGGAATCATGTTGGAGATGTTCAGAGACCTGTCTCCCACGGAAGGGACCCACTGGAGCAGGGGAAGGGTGTGAGGAGTCCTGCTTGTGAGGAGGAAGGAGCAGCAGAGACAGCATGTGACGAACTGGCTACAGCCCCCATTTCCTATCTCCCTGTGCCACTGTTGGGGGAGGATGAAGAAAAACCAGAAGTGTGGTTGAGCCTGGGAAGAAGGGAGGAGTGAGGGAAGTGTTTTTAAGATTTGTTTTTATTTCTCATTCCTCTCCTCTGATTTCGTTGGTAATAAATTAAACTAATTTCCCCACGGTCTGTTTTGCCAATGAAGGTAATCAGTGAGTGATCTCTCCCTCTCCTAATCTCAACCCATGAGCTTTCCACTATATATTGTCTCCTCTGCCCTGGTGAGGAGTGGGGGATAGAGAAGCTTTGTTGGATACCTGGTATTCAACCAGGGATAACCCACCACAAAGTACTGTGTCAACTTTAATTTGGTTTCCTTGCTTTTTCAGCTTCAACATGTACAAAATAAGAAGGTAAGAAAAATTGAGAAGTTCATGTTTTGTATGCCTTTTGACTTTCCTTCTTATCGCCTAATTTTCTTCTGAGAAGCAAGACACAACCACTGTATTAGAACTGTGTTAGGTAAAGTGATCACTGGTTAATTCATCAGCAAATATACGTGCCAATATTTCCAATTAACGCTGCTTTTCCTAATTTTACACTATCAACACTTTTACATATAAGAAAATATTTTGGCTCTATAAGCCAAAAAAATCAATATTGAGTACTAATATAATAAATTCTGCACAGTGGTACCTACCTATCTTCCTTTGAATGTATCAGGAATACACCAGTTTGTACAGAAGTCTATAATCAATGTGCTATTTTATTCAAATTAAAAGAGACTTTTTTCCTGAAATTGCATTCTTTGTTATTTTTATCACTGAAGATGTTATTTGAAGCTTCTTTTCTGAAATTTTAAAACAAATAAGTAAGCAAACAAGCACTGTGATTTTGCTTAGTGTTACGTATGTTCAGTTTTCACTTGGCGCATATAGAAATCTTCCAGTTCCTCTAGGAAACAGTAAAGAAAGAGTATAGCAGCAGTAGAAGCAAACATCATCTACAATTTATTGTTTCTGGGGACCCACCAAACAAGCCTATGAAAAGATTTATTAATTCAACATGCAACAAAATTCTTTACGTAAATATGACTGGCTTCTCTCTGTCTCCTTCACACTCTTAACTTCATGAAACTCAGCCAGTTCCAGTTATTCCTCAGTTATTGTGATCTAAGAAAGAAGAATCCTGTGCAACTTCTGTAAATGGTGTCTGTCAGTCACTTATATTTTTGGAAATAGCCACTGTTTCTTTGTTAGTTTGCAAAGCAAATATTCCTTTTAAAATCACAGAATTCTAGATGCAGGCATCAGTGGCAATTGGGAAGCCATGTGTATTTGGGAAATAAAATTGCAAAAGCCACATGAACTGTATTATTAAAAAAAAATTATTTATTTTTCTTAATCGTCTATCCATAAAGACTTTCATTCTTCTCTTCTGAGGTCCAGAAAAATCAGGATACAAGATAATGAAATTTTGTGCTGAAAGGATTTCTGTTGAATGCATCTTTAACAAATTCCCTTCATTTCAGTAAGTTTGTGACACTGGTAATTGTTATTGTGTAGTAAAATTTTGAGTCTGGAAAAAATGGTAAGCAAGGTTTCTTGGTTTTTTTTGTTTGTAATAGCTTTTTAATCATTATAGACTGGGAGTTTTCCCAGTAGTCCAGAAAAAAAAAATCAATTAACATCTACTGCCTATTAGAGGCAAGAATAAAATTTACAAGAAAATCCTGACTTTGTTTCTTGGTATTTGCAGGACTCAGTGACTGATAGTAAAAACCACAGTTTTGACTGTGCCTATCAGACAAAGTGCCAACTTCTTTAAATGAACAGAGAACCTTTCAGTTACCTGGTATTTCTGCTTGAAATGGACCTGAAATGCATAGTTTAGGAAAGAGACAGTGACCTTCTGATGCAAGGAATTGCAAAACAGATCCTCCAGTGCTTTACACAAACCAGTTATTTTGCCACGCCTTACTAGAGTGTAGTGCCGGTATGAAATATAAACAACATAACTTCTGTGTTGTTTGTTCAGGGTCTCTCTCTGATGTCATAAAACATGTCATAAGCTCCAATGACACCACACACTCCTTGCTGCTAATGGTGGTGGCACTTCTGAAATAAACTGGGTGGATAATATCAAAAGGATTTCTCACTAAAGCTTGAGTCCTTGCCAGCCTTTTCTGTAGCCTGGGGACACCAGTGATGGATGCAGTTTAGAACAGTTCTCTGTTTGCTTTCATACTAAATATGAAAAGAGTACTCTACAAGACTGTCTTGGGATGAATTCAAAGATAACTTCACTCACTGAATACTCACTTAGTACTGCATTAAAGTCACAAACTGGGCTTTGACACATATTATGCACCAAATTTGTCAGTTGTGTAATTGGCATTTACACAGGCCACTCCCATCCAACTTTTGGGATGTCTAAAATGAGCACTGGAAAAAGCACTGGCTTACAAATTTAAAATGTCTAAAATGAGCACTGGCTTACAAATTTATGACATAATAATTTTAGAATAACCATACTTACTAAAATTAGATTTATTAAGTAGGTAACAAACATCCATGCTATATTTTTGAGAATAGTCAGGATCATTATGCACTGCTTTATCAGCTAAGTCACCAATTATCTAAACCTTTTCTGCTATTTAGAAGTTTCTTGTTCTTTCTTTGCTAATATTTGAATCACTGGGAAATGGTATTACATATATACATAGAACAGGAACAGCTGAACCTGACAATGCCAAAACTGAATGCTGTTCACAGAGTACACCTAGGTGGAAAGTACAAAAAGCCAGAGCACAGGAGCTTCCCTTCCTTTCTCGTACTCTATCACAAACTGTAATATCTCCATTTTTTGTTTCCACCTATCAGATTGCTGCTGCTACCACTGAAAAAAAACCCATGTCATTGAATTTCAAACAGGGTTATGATTTGGAATCAGAGATTTTTTTTTTTTTAATACAGTTCAACAAATTTCATTACTTCAAAAGATTGCTACTAGCTTAGATCAGTGTTGCTTCATTCTGGTTAAAAGAGGGTTCATACTCTAACTAGAGCTAAAAAACCAAAAACAACAGCTGTTCTGTGTGATTCACTCAGGAAGAGTTCCCAGGGCTGAGTGGTGTGGATGAAAATAAATAGCCAGGATGCATCAGAGGCATTTACACACCCCCTTTTGGTCACAAATAATTAACTTCTGAAGCAAGCTTTAGGTATAGACCTGTTATCTTGACTGCAAAGCATCTTTTATACTTAACCTTGATCATTAAAGCTGCCAGATTTCACTGCAGGGAGCCACGGGGTGACTTTTTTTCAGTATAAGCTGGGCAGAAGATGTTAAACTATATCAAGTCAATATCTTGAGAGGAATTCAGATATTTTATCTCATACAATCAAATTTAAAATTTAAAGGCTCACTTTAATAAAGACTTTATGGTGAAAAGCAAACTAAAAGGCAAAAAGAAGGTAATTTTCACATTATGTTGTATCTTTTCTGTAATATTGTGAAATAAGTAGATTTTATTTTTGTAAAAAAATAGAACACAAAGCCATGACACAAGTTCCTTTTACATAGCAACTCAGCAGATGAAAATTGCTTTAAAAATATACACTTTTGTTTTAATGCTCTTGTGCTGTCAAAAACTTTCAAAGGTCTTAAAAAATTACTGCCAAATTAATCCTGTCTTCCATTAGTTTTGTCTAAAATATCAGTTGCTTTTACAATCAGGTACTGCCTGTGTTGCTAGTTTATGCAATTGTTGCTCGAATTTTTTGCTCCATGACAAACTGATGAACAAAATTTGTTCTTCTGTAATATAAACTTTAAATGAATAAATAGCAGTAAAGAAAAACAAACAAAAAAGCCACAAAATTACCAACCACGAAACCCAGAAGCTTTGCAGTTACAACTATTTTAATTTTCTCACGTTTCCTGTTGGTGGTACATTGTTAATAACGGTTTGTGGTTCTGGTGGTTAACAACACATAACAGATATTGCTCTCTCTTACTTAAAATCAATGTTGAGTTTGCATTGTAAGGAAAATATTTGTTGGGCCCATACTGTAGACTGAGTAATACCAGATAGGTATTAGAACCCTATTGACTATCCTTATTTGTGAGTTACAGAATAGCTCTGTTTAATGAACTTCTACATCTAAACCCATTCATTCCTAAATTCTCTATGCCACAAAATGTTGTAGACAGTGAGTCCATGGCACCAGGCATTATAAGAACCCCCCGGAGCTAAGTGGAGAAACTCTCCCCAGGTTAAAGTAACTAAAAAGGCCTCTCTCACAATGCCCTGTTCTGTTACAGAAAAGTATCTTGGCTCTGTCTCTCCTATTGGCCCATTGGCCTCCCCTGCCCCTTTCTACCCTATATGGCCCGTATCCAGAATGTTCTCCCTTCCCTGTTTCCCCATTTACCCTTGTCCCTTAGTCCCTCCTTCACTAGTTTCCTATTCGTCCCCATACCTTAGCCCCACCTATGTACTGCCCCATACCCTCAGCTCTCCTGACCCTTGTGTTTAAGCTTGAATGCTGTATGTTCCTGTTGAGGAAGCTATCCTGTGTGTGTGTGTGTGTGTGTGTGTGTGTGTGTGTGTGTGTGTGTGTGCAGGAGCTGCTGAGCGACTTTCAGCCAAAGTTGGTTTCGGACTCCCAGCACCCCACCCAGAGCACCCCCGGAACTGACAACAAAATATTGTGCATCACAAACATTTGGGGAGAATCCAATGTAAGCAATAAATTAAGATGTAAATTGTCTTGCAGTGAAGTTTTCATTTTAGAAGTTAAGATCCAGAAAAGAAAAATTCATAGGAGTATTATGCCAATGTTACCCCATTAGTGTATTGCTGAGGTTTTTTTCCCATGGCAACACTAGCATTAATTATAGTTTCTGTTTATGATTTAGAAGAAATTCTGTTTAGAAATCAGAAGAATTAATAATTCACTGCAGTTGAGGAGCACTTATTAACTGTTTAATTGCCTAAGTAGTTAGTTAGTAGTGTCAGAATGGACTTTGGCTCATTCTTCTTCACATACAATCCATTAAATCAAGTTTTATTAAAAGCAAGACTGCAAATCCATAATATTGCAGACTAAAAATACACTATTTAACTATACACATGGCCTTATTTTATGTCAAAGTGACCCAAAGGCAATACTGAAATTTTCTGATCAGAAATAAGAATAATTTTTTATTGTACCATATAAAATTCTAAGCACACAAAGAAAAGTTTGGAAAAATATACTGTTTTCTACCTTCTTGAAATTTTCAGTGAAAATTGGTTTCCCAGGTATTACTGATCAAGACAGTTGAAACTTCTTGACTGAATAGAGAAATGGTTCATTATTAAAAAATAATTCAAAATCTTCTCCATAATTATGTCTGTCCCTTCCCTTCCCTTCCCAAACCTTCCCTGTCCTTTTCCTTTCTATCAGAGAGAGAATATTTATAATCAGCACAGAGTAGGCAAAGTATAATGATAAATTAAAATTCTTGAGATCTTTACTGAGTTTTATATTTCTTTTGGTTTTATACCTCTAGTGATACATTTAATCAATATTTCAAAGTCTAAAATAAGTCAGGTGAGTTGCCTCCTGGAGGTGCTACTCTCAAGCATTTTCTTCAATTCTCCAAAAAAAAGTCTACATGAACTCAGATTTCTACACTCTTAATGTCTAAAATTAGGCGAAATAAATGATTCATCTCAAGCATTTGAGGTGATCTTGCCAGTTTAGAGATGTCTAGATAACAGAATATTATCTATTATGTAATCCTACTTAAAAATGTGCTCAAGTCCTCAAAATGTTAATGTAATGACAGCATCATCACTATCAGAATCAGGATGGAAAACTCACTACTATGCTTTTCATGAACTCCTGAATATGAGTCTGAGTCTTCACAGAGAGTTCAGAAAGCCCATCAACATTTTAAAAGCCTTTGAGATGATGAATTTACTGTCCAGTACACTTTTGTTGATCTTCAGGGCTGAGACCAACAAAAATCCTGGAAAATTTGGTATCTTATACATTCTGTGTAATTTTTTCTTGTTCACTCAATTTTCATGAGTAGTCTTTGAGATCTTTACTCAAGCCCACAGTATCAAACTGCACTCAGTCAGTGTGTGATATCCATGTCATAATAACCCTCACCTCTATCAAACACACTCTTAGAGCTGGTGACATTGTCTTATCTATCAATTTTCTAGACACAGGTTGTGTTTATAGTGACACTTTCACTTCTCAGTATGACATGGATGTAGCCACATGGAACATATGTATGTATTAGTGAAACATAAGCTTGGGGCTGCGCACTTACAGACTTGGATTCGTACTGTTTCTGAGCATCCTCCTGAGACAATTTTGGCCCATGACAATTAGTATTCTACGAGATAAAGCCCAGTTCCAAGGTCCATTCTTGACAGGCTAACCTGTGCTGGGGGAAGGAGGTTTACATCAGAGGTGTTAGTGGCAATGTGTCTTGGCTATTAGATTTATTAGTCTAGGAATAACCCAGACCTCTTTGGGAGTAGAAGTAAAATGTTAATTAGTGTGAAACCTGAAATTGTAGGATTAACCTGAAATAACCAATTTGAGGTAGAATACTCCAGTAACTTTTCCAATTACTCAGAAAATATTAACAATTGAAAATACATCACATGTAAATGTTTTATACATTATGCTACGGTATCCTTTGAACTGGACCACCCAGGTATCCATATTCTCTAAACATATCCAAAATTTGCAGAGAACTACATGAGAAGAATATAAAATTATTCTGAAAAAGGTAACAAAACCCCTGCATTTAAAATTATGTAACTTTTTTTTTTAATTGATGCTTATTTATTTTTCATTTACTTGGAGTTTTCCGATTCACGAAGTTGGCATTTTGTTCATACAGTAATATTTTTTGTACTTTATGAGAAATCAATTAAATTATGATTTAGACTTTGCAGGGAGTTAATGGATAGCAATTTAAAGAATAATTGCTGTGCTTCAAGTAACATCAAGTATATTATTCTGCCTACATAATTTCTGTGTTCCTACTACTTAAGCAGCTATTAGGAAGTGCTCCTGACACAGTCTTATGTCGTGTATCCGCAGAATTACACCCCATTGCTTCAAATACCGATGTTCTATGTTGGTTACCATAGAATTTAAGACGTGAGGTAAGGCCATTATATAAAAGTAGTGTAGTGTCATTTATTTAGGGAAAAAAAATCAAGCCCAAGACAACAGATTCTAAATTTAAAAGGTATGAAAATCAGGATTAAAAAAAAAAAAAATTAAGTTGCTCAGGAAGCTTAGGAATAGCATTATTCAGTCTAACTCAGCCTGGAATAATTGCGTATCTGAAGGTATTCCGTATGCTAAAAGCAGCTGTGATCCAAATGGATGCATGAGCTGTGTGGGAAAGAAATGCTTATGGTTAGATGCAAGTACTAAAAGAGTGGAATAAGCACCACTTCCCATGCATCAAGGAAGGGGTACTGAGGTGTTTTTACTGCAAAACACTACTTTGGTGACTCAAAGCAGCCATAAACTTCACATATGGATTCATTAACCTGAACATGCCAGGGAATCCGACCTTTTTGAATATGAAGCTGTTGCCAGTTACAGTCTCTTTGCTATTTAAACTTACTTGTTAAAAAAAATTAAACATTTACTGGGATTTTATTTTTTGGCATAAAGTAGATGATTATTTTTCCCAATAAAGAATTTTTTCCCCATTTCACAACTCAAACCCTCCAGAGAGACTATGAAGGGAGAGGCTGGGTCTAGATGCCTTTCTGGCATTTCTTCCACTGCTTCATGGTTGCTCTTGTTCACTTTGCAAGTCTATTATAATTATACTACGTGTGGCCATTATTACTTTTTCATGGAGTTATAGTCACCTGCTCGCTTACTTTCATCTTTCACCTGCAAAAAAACCTAAATGATGTTTAGCTTGTCTAGCTGTAACAAAAATATATACATTATGTGTATGAATATTCTGGTTTATGATCCTTTCAAAGTTAAATGTGTTCTTCAAAACTGTATCTAGCATATGGGCATTAGTATAGACTTTGCTTTGTCATGGCTGGGCATGGGTAAATGGAACTTATGAGATCATAACTGAGTCTGCTGAGTCCTCGTTAATAATCCAAGTGGAAATGGAGAATCCATGATCAGCAACCCTCCTTGGCTTCCATATTGCAAGACAAACAAGAAACATCATGATTCACATCTCACCCCCTCATTGTCTGGAGTAAAGATAAACAGTTGCTGCACTGGAAATTTGAATTTATCTAAAATGTACAAAGAGAAAAGTCTCTCAATAATTTTTGACTGTCTCTAAATGTTTAGATTTGTACTTTGTTGCTATGAGTAATAATTATTTAACTTCTCTGTGTAAAAGAGGACCTTTTACTAATAGGCTTCACGCTGCATCCTGACATTTCACAAGGTTGCTATATTAGTTCTATCATTCAGAACCATGAATTATTGAATCACCTACATATCCCCCTTCAAACTACTGAACTACTCACCATTGTACTGATGCAAATATTTAACAAATATGCAGAATGTAAAATATCTTCATTCAGCTTGAAAAGAAGGTTATAAAGTTTTAGTAGAGCCAGTACTATTACTAGAGCTAGGTAGTAAATTTTGTTTGCAGCTTTCAAAGTATGCCATATCCAAATTAGCTTCGGCTTCATATTTTGTGGAGATTATACATTAATTTGTAAGGTAAAAATGCTGCTGTCCTTCCAGTGGTTCTTTGACACCTTTGTATTCTCAAACCTCAATATCCTCCTCCAGGGAGCAGAGCTGTCCTTCACCTTTCTTTTAACAGATTCACAGAACATTCTGAGTTGGAAGGGACCCACAAGGCTCATCAAGTCCAACTCTTAAGTAAATGGCTTGTACAGGGATTGAACCCACAATCTTGGTGTTATTAGCAACATGCTCTGACCAGCTGAGCTAATTCGCTACACGTTGTAATTACTTTCTAAGTTAATATTTGTGCAAATCAGGAAAAAATTGTGGCGACAATTGCAACTGCACCATGGAGAGAAGTATGGGGTAGTTCTATTTTCCAAAAAGCATTTGTTATTGAGATCAATAGCTCTTAGTTACAAAATAAGATAATAAAAGACGTTCTAACGCATACCCCCTGACATTAGCTTTCAAAGGCATTTACAGTCTGCTGTAAAGGCTGGAAACATTACACAGGGTGTTTGAGATATTGAAAATGAACTGTAGAGCATTCTGACAGAGTAGCTTCAAAATACAGATAACCTGAAAAATTTTGATTGCAAAAGATCCTGCTGCAGTGGGGAATTTCTTTATCAAAAATATCAAAAGGTGTTTTGGTCAACTCATCCTGTTTGCTTTTGTTTACTGGGCATAGAAATTTAAAATTTTTCTTTTGTTGTAGGAACTATAATAGATCGACTACTCAGATACTGATACACTGTGCGCAGCACAAAGACATTCACAAGAAGATAAGGCAGTATTGGAATATTTCCCTGTTGTCCAAACTCACACAGAAAAATAGCAAAAGCAGTAATTACTTACACCTGGGCCATTTTCTCTGAAGATAGACACTCTACTATAACACACACTTAAGACTTATTTTGATGATAAAGAGTGTTTTTCACTCTCATTAGATCATCCACACACATTTTTCATTTGAGAAGCTTTGAATTTTCACTTAGACAAACTAGAAATTTACTAAGAATGATCTCACTAAAATCTTTTATTTCTCATGTTAACATAAAAAACCCCACCCAACACCACAGTGGTTTTATGAAAATGAAGTTTAATGGAAAACTTAGAAATCATAGAACATCACTTGCACATTTTAATACATGAAAACAAAATTAGTGTAGAGATCACAATCAATTCTTTTGTTGCCTGGAAACATTGCGGTTCTTAAACAGGCTGAGTTTTAAAAAATTTAGCTGAGTTTTTGAAAATCAAATGAGTACAGACATACCCACTCAATAATTTGGGAACACCTGTATGGAAACACCTACAAAACATTAAAAATTCCTTTGTTCTAGCTCTTGGGAAAGTGTGCATGTGTCCTAAAGAATTCAGCTTGGCAACTCGGCACTGCGTGGATGTCAGGTCTGGGAGAGGAATGAGCACTAAGGGCAGCACGTTGATGCCTGTGAGACTCCCAAGAGGATGCAGATTCAGCATCAGCCTCTCCTTTTGCACTGCATTGGGGTATGGAAGTCCTGAAGTGACCGAGCTTTTGGTGGGCAAATTTACCCGTGGGTTTTAGAGCTTAGGCTGCAGTCCTGGCTTTGGAGGTTGGCTATCACACCTGAAATAGTCACCTCAGGGCAAGCTGAAGTGTATTTGTAGTAAACTCTAGCCATTTCTGTGACTGCAGTGCTGAAGCACTTTTATTTTTATCCATTGCACCAAATTTTTATGCTTTGCTCATAACTGGCAAGGAAAAAAACATTATCTCATCCACAGTTGTTAAGTGCCCTAATTACTTACTTCAAATGACACAACTCTTCCAGAAAACTTTTAGAATAGCTTTGAAAGCTCTCAACAGCTTACACAAGAAAGCCAAATGTACAGTCTATAATTCATTTACACTTTGTAAAATTATGTAGGTCCTCAATAGGTTCCACAAATTATTTCAGTATGGTGTGGTCTCATTTAAACTTCATAACCTATGTGACATAAAATCCTTCAAGTAGGAATTTCTGGGTTTTTTTTATTAGCATAGTTCCAACCTGTAACTTCTCTTGTTCAAACCTTTATCAATATCCAGTTTTTTCACAAACTATTCCAAATAGTCATCTTATTTCATGTCTAAGGACCAAACCTTGCTAAAATGTTTTAACTGTCTCAATTTTTTTTAAGTTACAAAATCCTCTGTTCATTTAAACTGTAAAGTTCTGGGGCTTTTTGGGTGCGTGGTAACAGCCATCCTGCAGCAGGGCTGTGTGTATATAAAGAGATTTAGGACGTTAATTACAGAGAGAAGAAATGTATGAAGAATATTTCTTGAATGTTATTTTTATCCAAGAGATTTATAGGATCCCTTTCTGCTAAGCATTATGGTAGTAACTAATTATATGATGAATTGGGGGTTCTTTCCCCATAACATCCTTTGTGTTCAACTTCCTAATGCTTGAGCACTGCAATTTTCAACCTTCATATAATTTTGAGGTAATACACAGAAGTAAACTTTTATGATAGAGTAGAATGATCCAATATCATGTGTAATTATCACCTAGTTTCTTTTGGAATATTATTGATTTTTAATGATTTTATGTGTCCAGTGCAACTATAACGGTTATAGAAGATAATCACCTTATTGATTTGAACTCTCTGCTGTATTTTCAGCCCTATCTTTCTTTTTATCCTGTTTTAAAAGTGGTCATCCTCTGTGATAACATTTCTTAGCATTCTCTTTTTGTTTTTAATGAAGGTTACTGTTTTTTCATAAAGTTTTGATGCATGCCAGTTAATCAGAAATTAATTAATGTAAATACAAATATGCATCAGTTGAGGTAAGTTTGAAAAACAAGCAAAAAACCAAATTATACTCACAGAAGTGATGGCAGATCAGTTCTCTGTCTGTCTCTCCATCATCACTCTGACAAATCTTTGTTTTGGGGTTCTATTTTTCTGTGGGAAGCTCTACACATTCATTTACAACAGTGATTCACAAGAAATCTGGACTATTTTAGAGAATTTCTGTGTGAATGGGATGGAATGGACTAAGTTAAAGCCACTTCCAGAGGGTTTCAGGATTTATTGTCGTTTAAGTGTCTCTATCTGCATTTTGACAATTTTCACCTGTGTAGAAAAATACATTTTAAAAAATAGAGTAGAAGGCATTGGCATATAGGTTTAGTATGAGTTCATACTTTGCAAATACCCAACAATACTCTCAAAAAGTGTACGTGAGAAAGACAGGTACACAATATAGAAATTAATTTAGTCTCCAGGAACCAAGTTCAATTTGCAAACAATTTACATGTGTTGTGTAGAAAATGCACCCCACAAAGATTTTCTCAAATATTTAGGTACTATTACATGGTATTTATCCTACCCCTGAGATTTAAAAAAAAACCCAACACATTATTCTGAAAATCTTTCAGTACAATATGTAGATTTTGTCCGCTTTAAAAAAATTGTTTTCAGGAGAAAAGGGTAAAATGAAAGATAATCCCTGCTTTTTTCTGTACATTGGGAAAACAATCACACCACTATGTAGCATTGTGAGCCTTATTAAGTAATTTTCTTTCTATTTTCAATTCCCATAATTTGCTAGCATTTCATAAGGCGCTCTGGAACTGAGCCAGTAAAGGATGCAATCACATGCTTGGCTTTGAACATGTGCAAAATCTTCTGCATGTACTGCCTTTGAGATATATTTTAAAATTACTTCCAAGGAGAGTCAGGGCCAACTTATCTAGTCAGTGCATGCATAGTGACTTTGTGCAGGTAAATGAGAGCAAAGAGCAGTGCCACCAGCAGCTCCATGGCTGGCATAGGCTGGCTGTGCCCAGAGGGGCCAGGCACTGGATAGTCTGCCAGAAGTATCCAAGTCAGTATGATTTATTAAATTAAGAAAAAATAATGAATAATCAGAATTTATATGATGCTTTACAACATTAGAACCAAATACCTCCACCCACAATGATTCCACAATACATCTTAATACAACTAAAATGTTCTGAAAAGAAAGAAAAATGCTCATAATATCATGTAATATACTGAACTATATGTAGACAACAAACCTGAATTTTGAAAGTACCCTTTCCTTGTAGAAGGGCTTAATGAAGAAGTGGATATAAGCTTTTTCTAAAGTTCAAAATTTTTCAAAGAACAGGAGCTACAGCTCAGAAACTATTCTGAATCTGAGAATTGGAGACAAGACAAATTATTCCGTAAACATACATACAAATTCTTAAATAAAATACAGACCAACCCAAAAGTTAGGCTACATTAAATTTAGGCCATCATTATCAAAGTAAATGATGGCTTTAAAATACAGGTAGATCATTTTATAATAGGAGAAAGATTAGGCCAAAGTAGGAGGGTGAAATAACATCGGGTTTATTTGAGACCAAAAGCCGAAGGCAAATATACATCAATATGAACAAGGTTTGTAACTAACAGATTGCATTTCTTAGTCTTCTGAAGTTTGATTCAGTTTAATAGACAAAGTATTTTCAATTTATCATCTTCTGTGTGCAAATATATTTTAATTACTTCCTGAGTTTATAATATATTCACCTGGAGGTCAAGTACTTGATATGAGTCAGATTGGTTTCACACAGGTGTTTCAAATCTGCATACAGGCCCCCAGTAAAAATACTCCTTTGTGGAAATAGCCATCTTTGCCTTTTTCACTGATGCATGAAAAATCTAGCAATATTCCCATTTTTAAGTAATGAGACTACATGTAATTATTTTTGCTATACATGATAAGCAGTACATTTGAAGGCATATGATTGCAATATTTTCTCTGCAAATCTAGAGTGGTTGGAATTTTTTTAATTTGTTTTTTAAGATCAGTTTATCACTTGTCACTAAAACCATTGTTTGTATACATTTTAAGCAACTGTTTCTCAATGCTGGATCAGAAAAGACTTTCTAGAACTGCAGCAGAGTCCATGAGATTGTTCTGTGATTTTCTCAAGACCTTTTATGTATAATGAGATTGTATCTTCAGATAACATGCCATATGTTTACAAGAAAAACTACTTGAATCCAATAGTCCTTTATTGTTTAAATGTACCAAGGGCATTGACCCAGTGTCATGTCCTTGACTTCAGGAGGCTCATAACCACAGCGGAAGACAACACCTCCTATAACAATTCACAAGGATGAAAGAACTTAAATTAACTAAAGCTTATTTTGAAACACTGCAATTTTTAGTAGATGAGATGCTTTGCAGAAGGCTACTTTGTTGGCCTACAGTTGGCTCCAGAATTTGAGTTCTGCTTTTGTTAACATAGCACTGATGAAGAACATAAATGTTATGGAATACCAGCTAAATCATTTCAGAAAATGAGGATAAAAACAACAAAGAAGCAAGCAAAAAGGTCCCAGCACTTAACTGAAATTATTAGAACAGATATAAAGGTGGTAAAAAGATGCCAAGTTTGAATATTTTACTCATGTTGAACTAGAAGTTTTTTCTCCTCTTCTGCACTCCCCCTGCTTCCCCTGCCCCCATCAGGAGCAACATCTTTGGTGGAACCATATTCTAAAAAGCAATTAATAGCAATTTCTAAAATAGTAGTCAGTACACTGCACACTGAAAGCTAATCCTTTGGGTATTAATTTAGCTTTATCACAAAGAAGACAGAATGTCTGTATTCATTTCACTGCATTTAATATGTTATTAAATTAAGGTCTCTATAAACAAAAATAGCTTTCTTTGAAGGCAGTACAGCCTAGGTGGTGCAAAAGTAAATACAGTGGTTATTGCAACCGCTTCAATACACAGCATGAGAATGTACATTTAGTAGATTAAGAAAGTGAATCATCTGCATCATTTGAAGAGTAGAGGCTCTCCAGCTCTGCTATATATTTATACATGCCCAAGATTACTTTGTGCATACAAAAAGTTCACTTTCATACTAAAATAGTCTCTAATACTCAGTCTTTTAAAAATTGAAGTCAAATATCCTGTTAAAACATATATTTTTATACAGCATATTAAATTTCAAAAAACTGTCTACTTAAATAGCTAAAAACATTTTCTCAGCTGTAATTAAAATCATTCTGACTTTTAAAAGACCATTTCTATTGTTAAAAATAAATTTAAAAAATAACTAGCCACACTCACTAGAAGAAACTTATTTTTAGTCTTGAATTTAGTAGTGCAAAACACTGTATTTGTTTAAATGTGTTTCAGCACGTTTTGCTCCCTAAGAAAGAAAAGATTTACAATGCTCTGTTACACAGTATATATAGCATATATAGGGTTATCAAAGTTGTCTTACTTTCCTCAGACTCACTGGAAGCATTGCCTGAAATCTCCATGAAGCACTGAATTTTGAGTTAAAAAAATGCCAGTGTTTATATGGCAAACTCTTACATGACAAACAGGGTCATTTTGTAATTACCTATTACCAAGCATTCACGGACTTGTGTGGCTTTTCATCAATAGGTCCACGAAAAGACTGATACAAAGCAATAAATAAATGTACAAAATGCTGTCCTGATATCATGACCAGATACCTGTGTCAACGTGGTCTCTTGGAACACAGTCAAATGCTAGACCTGTCCCAGCTCCTCCTCAGCAGACAGCATTTCCATTAGCAATCCAGTGTGGCAGAAGGACAGTGACAGCTTATCTGAGTCAAATTCACTGTCTATGATACAATTATTGCACTACTGATTACTTCAGACTTTGCTGAGTTAATCCTTGGGGTATTAATTTACCGCTCTGACTGTACGAAACAGATCCTAGTGCTTTACCCTTTTGAGGGTTGTCACTGTAATTGTTCCATATGGCATCATCAGTAAAATTTTCCTGTGCATCTTTCCAAGTAAACAGATTTTAGGTTATTTTCAAGTCAATCAGCTAACAAGAATGAACTTTATACTGCTTTCAAGTACTGCAAAATATAGCCATCCTCCTTTGAGAAGAATTTCATTATTTCAAAGTCTTGTTATATTTCAGTTAGGAAGAATCTTCATTATTTCAAAAATTCTTCCTGAAAGAAAGATCTAAAATATTCTATTATATCTAAATTCAAATACAATTCTGGTTTTACATATACAGATGTAGAAACTGTTTAAACAAAATGTATTGTGAAGAAAAAAAAAAATCAACACATTTGACCAAAAATGCTGAACCAGGCTACCTCAACAAATCTGAATACTCTGATAACATTTTTTTTAAACTAAAATTGAAAGGAAAAAAAAAAATCCCACTTTGGTAAATAAAGTCTACTTATTTAACCAGTTTTATATCTATTGTCAAAGTTTCTCATAACAATTGATACCTACTTGGATTAAGTTGAAAGAAAAGTAAAAAATACTATGAATTAGTTTGAAAACAAACAACATGAATTCAGTCTCCAAAGCTGGAAACTCCAAGATGGGGATGATTTCTCCTGACTATGAAGTAAACCTTGAATTTGATATGTTTTGTTCACTGTTACAGTGTTTTATTTCAATGCTATATTTCTTTGTGTGTAAGGGGAAAGTGAAGAACAGAGAAGAAATATTTTCAGGTGGTCTTTGTCAAGATGTTTCCTGAGAAAGTCATAATGAGCTAATTAAACTTGGGAAATAGGGTGGTATCATCACGGATTAAAGACTGTCTATGATCTAAATCTCAAAGTTTACAACTGAACAATCAGTTTTTCCTGCTATAAAGGTCAAGAGTGTGCATCTTAAAGTCTGAAGAAGAGTTCATTAAGTGATTGCATTTATATTATCTTAAATGAGAGTTAAGATGAAAAATTTTGCAGTGAGACAGCATTACTTAGCTTTTGAGAGGACTGGTAAAGATTTCATATCTCCACAAAACAGGCAAAGAGGCAAACTAAATGTTTCAGACTAAATGCTTAACTGAAGAAATTGACCTCAGCATCAATTTAGAAAAGGCAGTTAAGATCTCTTTGCAAATTATGAATAGTGGTAATAAAAGACACTGAAATAAGATGTTTGGAAATAAATAAGATGATCACAGAACCACAGAATATGCTGAGTTGGAAGTGACCCACAAGAATCATCAAGTCCAACTCCTGTCCCTGCACAGGACCACTGCCAAGAGTCACACCATGGTGAGCAATATGGAGCACATGTTAATACCTCTGTATGAATCAGTGCTGCAGACTCATTTGGCTGTTTCATGAAGTAGCAGTAAGACCCTCTTAAAGAAGAAGGAGAGGAACATAGAGGAGTGAGGATGAGGTTAGCTGAGGGCATTAAGTGCTTACAGAAGAAGAAGGATCAACATGACAAGAACGGTGATAATATAGACTACTCATATCACAATTAAAAAACATAGCATGTAAATATTATTACACTGGTTGAATTACACAGTTGAGCTTATTACTGTTACTCACATTGAATGGAATTTGTGCAAGTCACTTCATGATTATACATATATAAGCATGGATGGAATTTCACAGCTTCTTGTCTGACCTCTTTGAAAGATTTGTGCTGCTTTCTTTTCAGACTGCAAACTAGCTCCTTCAGATTTACCTACTGCTGACAGGCTTTTGATAATGCTGCTTATTTGTTCTTTATGGCTCATC
Source organism: Aleadryas rufinucha (assembly GCA_013397815.1). Taxonomy (NCBI): domain Eukaryota; kingdom Metazoa; phylum Chordata; class Aves; order Passeriformes; genus Aleadryas; species Aleadryas rufinucha. The sequence goes on from VZTH01009673.1 coordinate 232,916, forward strand.
TGAGCTGTTCCTTACTTTTATACATCAGAACATTGTTGTGTTGATGAATGTAAGAAGCCCCTTTGATCTGTGGGCATTTTTTAAAACCAACAGTAGAAGACTGCATAGCAGACAACTAGTGATTTATTTTTTGAGATTTTCTTTTTTTGAAAACAAAGCATTACTTTAGAAAAAGAATCTTTCCCAATTTTAGTTTTTAATTAGAATTTAAAGATGCATCTTAACATTCTTATTGTGCATTTTCAATAATACTGGACTGTTATATAAAAAAGTCATAAATAGATCTGCAAAGCACTTTGTTCTTGCCACCATTAACAGTGTTTCAAAGTGGTATTTATTTAACCAAACACAGCTATCTACATGTCTGCATCTAAGTCAGTAATTTTTGTATTCCTTTGTAGTCAATGAAAAGAAAAAGACTCTTCTTAGGTGGGAATTATATCATCCTAAACAAGACATCCAAATTCCATCAAATGCATCCAGCTATAAAAACAGCTGTTTCTCTCCCTTGACTATAAAGGCAATCTGATTAGCAACGTCTGCTTGGCTCAGACATTGATGTCTACACTGCACATGTCTAAGATGAGGTGAGATAAATTCCTGTTTTCTGCTTTTCTTTCACCTCAGGGCTCTTTCATTAGAGTATCATTTCAGTACATCACCTGCACCTCTGGAAATATTGGTGTTCCTCCCTGAATTTCACATTACTGGCATTTTTAACACTGACTTAAGAAGTTGCTAAAAAGCAACTTTGGCCTTAGGGCATCAAAAATCATTCCCTCTCAATATTCACTGCATAAAATAACTACCAAATCCAAATGCTGATCTCTAATGTGATAAAAAACAATAGAGGGCTGCCTGGTCAGCCATGAGCCCTCTCTTACAGGACATTGAGGTGGAGCTTTAGAAATCATAAAAACCATTTTCACACCTGAGTGACATTGCTTTGCTGCAATTGCCCTTCAAGTCCTTCAAAAGAAAAAGGAGAAATCTTGACGCCTTTAAGCTACAATTGAAAACAGAATTTCTAATGCTTAAGGCATGAATGGTGAACTTGAGCAGAATTTGATGCACAATTTAAAAGCAAAGTGATAATGAAAATTATGTGATTATTTCATTCAAGTTAATCCATCTTAAAATACACTAAATACACTTAAATACATTATAGTATGTCAGTCATCTACCTAGATGCAAACAAATAACTGTTGGATCAGTAATTTTCAAATTCAGTTTAAAATAAATTAATACACTCTCTAGACAGAAAAAAGGCTGAACCTTCCTCAAATACTTTATATGTTACATGGCAAATTGAATCAGGCCTTGTATTCTGAAGCAAAATAAAACAAATACAAACACCATTGTGCCAGATGCATAAGTATGTATCTATATAACACACCATATCCAGATATGGCAATATCTGGGATACATCCAGAAAAGCAATTAATTCATTACTGTAATTTAGAAACCTTTCTTCAGCCTAATCAGTATTTTGGTTCTAATTTTCCCTTTTTGCATGCAAAAATTGAAGCCTCAACAGATATTAATATAGCTTTTATTAATAGATATGTGTGGATGTAACTGTACCTATAGAACTTTCAGTAATACTCAGGAATTCTGCATATTCCAAAGATTTGTGAGGTTCTCAGATGGGAAAAAGACAAGTGCAAATATTATTTTTATTTTCACAGGAAAACAAATATCCAGATTCACAATTTGATAAATTCCAATATCTAGTATGTGATATTAGATGCAGGAAAGAGCATAAGAAAAAACAGAGTGTGACAGAGTGTGTTCCTTAGTGGGTACTTCTTGGTCTCTGTAAGAGTTCGCCTTAAACTTTGAAATACAAAACTAAATATACCTTCCCAAGTTGTGATAATTATGATTATTCTGCTAGATATTTTTATATTTATACAATTCCTCACTTATCTCTTGAATCATGTTTAATTTGTGGTCTCAATGATATTCCATAGCAGTGTGTTTCTAAGACTTATATTATTCACAAATGATTAAAAGCCCACCAATTTACCAAGTGACTTTCAGTGTCTGAATGCTGTAATTTAATTGAAAATATCGTCATGATCTTATGTGATGAGAAAGGAGAACAAAACTTCTTACCTTTCTGTTTCAGTAAATAATACACTAACATTATGTCCACTCTTGACTTCTAAGGCCAAATATTTTTGTGATACAATCTGACCTTCCTCATTTTCATATCCATTCTTCCATTACTCTCCAACTTGCTCCAACTTTTTTGCATACAATACCTTGACGATTTTTTGACTGCAACTTCACCAAGAGTGGACTCCTTCTTAGATAAAATTTAATGCTCCAAATTCAATAAAAGCTTTGCTTATAGATGCAAAGCAAATGAGCCTAACTCTTTTGAGCATCCCATGTGCTTATGGTCCAACACAGAATAAGAGATGACTGATGATAAAAACAGAGGAGAACTGATTAACTTCCCAAAAGTTGTTTTTTGTTCTAATCATGATGTCTTCTTCCATGTCTTCCCCCTTATAAGATTTTATTCTTAAATATTTTCAGTTTTGAAGCCTTCTACTTTGGTAGATACTTATTTCAATGAGATTCAAAAATTCATCATCCTAGTGACTTATGCTTGCATGCACAGAATTGTAGGGAAGAAAAAGAAAGAGGGAAAAAAAAGGAAACTGAATGTTACTTCTCTTGGCAACATCAATTTTAGAGTTTTAGAGCTATTCATAGACCTGACTCCAATAATAATAATAATAAGTATAGTTTCACCACGGGAGAAAATATACATCTTTCCAATGTGAACAAAATATTCTTATGTTTATCACACTCCAAAAGTTTGAAGTGTTTCTTTGCTTAAAATCCATGAAAGAAATTAATATAAGTCTGATCCTTTGAGAATGAAAACACATTATCTCTACTACAATGCACTAACAAACTTATATTGGTTCATATGGGACAAGTGTTTCATAATATATGAGTCAACTGCTATTGTGTCCTGTCATGTTCACTGCAATCACTCGGCTTCTTTGGAATTGCAACAAATGTGCTGCACTACAATATTTTCATATTGACAAAAAAATTTACCTGTCCAGAAGTGGGCACCTATGCCTGATTCTGAAAGGATATTCAGAACAATCTGAACTACAAGCATGTCTCATAACAAGTTGTCGTTTACACTGTGGTGGCCTGTTCTTTAGCTGGTTTGATGGAGGTCTAAGCATGCTTCCCATCAGAATGCCAGGTACAGATTTTCCGAATCTATGCATGAGTTTACTACAGTGAGTGGAATGAGAAAAGAAAGCGTGAAGGAATGGGCCAGAAGGAGAGTGCAAAGAATATGAAAAACATTTATAAGAATTTCAATATCATTTCCCTATATACAAAACCTCAAACACTTCTGAAGATACAAAGTGTTTTAGGCAATTCCTTTTTAATTAAAAACTAATGATCATTTAACTACATATTTCAAGCTTGACGGGAACAGAATCATAGACATACAAGCAAAGCATGTGAAGGAAATATTGGAATTCTTGGATAAAAAAGAAATGCACTTTTACAGGTTTTGGTCACTACTGTGATTTAAAAAAAAAAAAATTGCTTATGACAAATATTTGAAAATATATGTTACTTAGTTGATACGCAAAAAAAAGTGTACAAAACAGTTTTCTCCTCTTCAATTTTTAACTTGCATCTTAGTCTTCAATATCTACACATTCTGGACAAATTTTCTGGACAGCATATACAATGGAGGTAGTTACTGCTATGGATGATTATGAAGTGTGTGTACAGATAGTTTCTGTTATACTGGTTTTATCACTTTTCCAAAGACTGTTTTATACAGACTGCTTGTGTCTATTTATATATAACTTTTACAGGTTAATTTTGCCAAGAGAGGGTCGTTCATCTGAATTACTGCCACTTCACTATTCCTCATTTTGTGGAAAAAATAAAACGGTGTAGAATATTTCACTTGGGTGATTTGCAGCTGGTGATGGCTATAGTGACCAGAAGAGTTTAACAAAGGAAAGTTGCCTCAGTGCCCAACCTGGAATGACACTATTAATGACACTAACTACACTACATCTATACTAGGACACCATTGCTCAGCTTGTGTCTTGTGCTGGCCATGAGTCAACTCTGTACAGAAAATCAGTGTCTATGTAGTGAGACACAGGGTGCCAGATAGCATACCCTGACACTTTTTAGTAATTAACAGCTGGTGACTATCTGGTGACCTAACTGGTAACATCATATAACATTTTGTTAGTTTGAAATATCAGTAAATTACATCTACATTTCTACTTAGCTGACTGTATTAACAGTAATTTGTCATTTCTAAGTCTACAGAAAATTGTGCAGCAGCTTGATGGGTAAACTGTGTGATCATAACTAAAACGAAAGTAAAATCCAAAAAATTTCTTTTCTGCAGTGTTTTCTCTACGGTGAAACATGGTCTGTGCTTCCTGGTCCAACTGCTTCTGCCATCTCTAGTATAATTGAATTGAGGACACCTGTTCCAGTTTTGCCAATTGGGCTCCTTTAGAATGGGTAATGGGCTGAAAAGGGATTAGTTTCCACCCTTCCCTCATCTTTTTACCGCATAAAAAAGCAAATGAAACTCAGTGGTAGAAGAAATTTGTTCATTAGAGTTTTGCCGACCATTTCTGCAGCTTGAAAACAGATTCCTCTTTCCCGTGTTTGATGTGCCTTCCACATGGCCAGGGATGTGAGAACAGCTTTTACCTGCAACAGCTTAAATGAGGCAAAAAGGAGCAAAATAGCAGCTGAAAAATTGAAAATTTACTTGAGAAGAGAAAGAGCTGCATCTTGAATTCCAAGTTACATGAATTTCCTGCAGGAATTAATTGAATGGTTGCGTTGCTCGTGATTTTGGGATTTTCTCTCCCTCCGCAACATGATTTCTCTTGACACAATTTCAGCACACACATGCATTAGCTCACGTACTGTCGGCATGCTTTACTCTTTTGCCTTCCAAAACCATCTACATGCTGCAACAGCAAAATCTCTAAAAGCTTTGAAGACCAGTTTTTCTGTGAAAAGTAACTCCAGAAAAAGGCATCTCAATAGTCCATCCTTGTCCCTTGATGATATACAAATCAGCTCTGCTCCATTTACAAGCGAAATAACCTCTCTCTGAAAGTAAAAAAATAAAAAAAAAAAAACAACCAAACAAACCCAAAGCAAAAACCCCCTAAAAACTTACTTGATATCAAGCAAGATTTGTGCATGTCTAGATCTCTATAATCTTGCTGCATGATTAGATTTTGCAGTACTAGATCAGATAGAAGAGTCATGAAGCATAAATTCTCCTTCAACAGCACAGAGGAGTAAATGCTTTAGAAAGTGAAAAAACTCCTGACTTTCATAGGCAGTGGTGTAACATTACAGCTCTCATTGTGAACTGGTGTAACTAGAAAACAGCTGAAATCTGGAACTATGACAGTATAAATTTTTCATAAGGCTTATACAGACAGCTTTGATAATACCAGATATTCTACTATACAGTGTCCATCCCATTTTGAGACTCATAAAAATTACTTGTCTTCAAAGGCTGTATTTTTTGCAAAGAATTATTTTCCAGGTTATATCGAGAAACCATATTATCTGTCTGTTCTAGACACCTGTTAAAAAATATTGACTGCAATGATTGAAGTACACTAAAAGCATTTTTAGATTATATGAGCTGTAAGAGTTTATAAGCACTCTATAGAACAGGATAAGATTTAATCATTTTGATAAATTGAAGAAAATGCTCAAAAACAAAAATACAAAATTCAATGAGGAAACATGCAAAGAAAGAAGAAAAAAATGCACAGATAAAAAGTGAAGAACAACTGTTTAGCAGTTATATGATGTGAAAGGATGTGGCAGTTGTGATGGGTCATTAATTGAATGAGTCAGTAATGCCCCACAGTTGCAGAAAAAAAATCAACTCAATCTGGTTTGGCCTAACAGAAATTACTTATATAATAAGACAAGGAGATATGTAAATTCTAGTTGGTTCTTGTGAGGTTTCAAATTTAGGACTATTTTAGATTCTGGGAACACTTCACTTGAATAAGATGCAAAAAAAATGGAGAGAAGGACAGAGAAAAACTAGCATATTAAATCAAGGCTTAGAAAATGTGTCTACTAGAAAAGCTTGAAGAAACTGATTTTGTTTTAAGAGGAGGTCCAAGAAGACATAAAGACAGTCTTCCAACTTATGAAATACTGTCAGGAAAAGGATAATAAAAAGAATTTTCCATTTTACTTCCACTGAGCAAATTATGTAAAAAAAAAAAAAAGAATAAAAATTGATGTGTGTAAGAAAATTCTACAGTGACTTGAGTGCTTGAATAGGACTTTTGCATACACCTTACAAAAATTCTCAGAGATTTTTAAGATGTGAATACATGTTGAAAACAAGCATTCCTTCCTTATTTTAGTGAGAGAACCAATATACACAAAGATGCGATAAACAGATAAATTTTAGCAAGCTGGAAATTATTATGTATATTTTATATATATCTATATATAAGATACATACCTACATCTTATTAGCATGAGCTCTGTGGGAGCAAAAGCAAATATCAAAACAACCTCAAAACCCTAGATGATGACTAATTCCACCCAAGGAAAGATGACTAATTCCACGCAAGGTAATCATTACAGTAATTTCAGCCTCTGAAAATAATAGCAGTATTTCTCCAGATATATGAAATCTTCTTCAAGGAAAGTTCAACTGAAAGGATCTCTGAGGGCATCAGGTGGACTCTGTTAGTCCTTGTATTTCATTATTTCATCTTATGTCAATATAAGGAGTCTTTCATTGGTGAGCTATTATTTTCCATGTCCACTGGGGACAGGACAAGAATAAATGAGCTTAACAGGGAGGAGTAGGTTTGATATTAGGAAAATATGTATAATTATGCAGAGAGTTAAATGCTGAAAGCAGTGACCCAAGGAAACCATAGAATCTCCTTTTTGCTTAAGCAAAGGGAGGAAAAGTCCGGCCCTGGATGGCGAGGTTAATGAGGTCTGCAAGAATTTGTTGGATGTCCACAACTTTGTTTCCACTAATAATCTAGAAAACATAGACTCACAGGACCAGAGGAAACTAGGGCTGGAAGGTAGCTGACTTTTTTTCCCCCAGCAGAACTAACTCCAGCTGTATGCTTTCTATCAATGGTTTATCTAAACTGTTCTTAAAGTCCTCCAGCAATCTGAATCCTTCAAGCTCCTTATGCAAGCTATTCTTGTGTTCATGCTTTTAAACCAGAGTATGTATCAATCCCTACAGAAAGAGCCTCTATGACAATATCTAAAGCTAAGTGAGGCAAAACAGAGACATAGAATAGAGAAAATATTGCTATCAGCAACTTCTGATGTTATTTTTTTGATGCAGTTGGTACTTTGGAAATGTTATTGATAGCAAAAATTATTGGCATATTTTCCTCAATCCTTTTTTTGCTATACCATGAATCACACACAAGGGAATACTTTAATCAGCATAAAAATTTAGAAACCTAATTTAGAGTCTGATCAAAGTCATTACAACCTAGACAGGAGTCATAGTGAGTGGGCAGACTGGCCAGGCTGTGCATGTAATTGGCCAGTATCTACTACCCTGCAAACCAAACCTCCTAAAAAGGACACAGAAATGTAACTTTCTGCAAGAGTGCACAATTTTTAAAAGCTTACCATGCTTTTCCAATTCTGTTGCCACTTGAGAGAAATGAAGTCCCATTAGTGGGAGATGAAACAAAAAATAACATTGAGAAAAAAAAAGAACAAAAATCCATTTATTTTTAAAATATGCTAAGTTAACTCAATATAATTTATGCTACACAAGTGACTAAGATAAGTGTCAGTAGCGTATGGATATGGTCATTTGTGTTGGTGTTTGCTTTTTTGTGCTGATGACAAAAACCATACATCTGCTTGAAACAGATGCACTGTAATATTGCCTTTAACTAAATTCTGTACTGTGTGTCTGTAGATGGAAGAGCCAATAAGCAAAACTGCCCCTTTTCATATTTCATACCGTCAAGGGGATTTTCTTTCCAAAGTGTGCTTTTTTTTAATCATATGGTAAAGCACAATGCTATGACAGACATTCATTGTATAAGTAACTTACTTGATACAAAGAATTAATACCATATGTGCTAATGCAAATGTTAAAAGCAGATGTTTTCTTCAATAATTTTTAAAAATAAAGTTGCATTCTACAAAGCTGACTGTTTACTGTACATGTACATAACTTCATTTTAGTAATCTTATTTTAACTGAATTTCAGTTCAGGGAATAATCAGTAAAAATAACCAAAAACCCCCCAAAACCCCAACAAGCTTATATTCAGCTACTTAAAAGAAGAATCAGTCTTACATATCCAGTGATTTCTTTATTCCCTAACCTACAGCCAGCCAGACTGAAGTGGGTAGAAGAAACAAAGCCAGGAAATATTTAGACCATATGTTTTCTCAGGTTATTGTGAAATAATCTCAAAATGCTTTTACACAAACATTCCAGCATGGCTATGCAAACATTAACTGTACATAAACATGATTCATCTTTCAAAACTCTATGATAACCAAGGATGACATTCTTACTGAAGTTTAATAGTCACCAAAAGTATTTTCAAATTTGGTCACCAACTCATTCTTGTATAAGAGTATTAGATGCTATTAAAGAAAAAAAAAAAAAGACTTTTAAAGTAGGTTATTTTTGGTTGCTTATATTAAAAATGCATTTTTTTCCGATCTTCATTAATGCTGAATCCATGGCTACCATTTTAGGCAGCTCAGGAAGTCGCAGGTGCAAAGCATACAGAGTATGCTTTTGGCAAGGATAATACAACCATCTTTTCTTAGGCTAAAATAGACAATATGTACTGTGAAGTGCAGATGCTCCTGCTTAATGGATGCACAGCTGACCATAGTTTGATCTGGAAGTGTATACACCATACATTCTTTCAGAGCCAGATATACAGAATGCCAGATTTTGAGAGGCCTGGTCTGGCCTCTGGATCTGCACCAATCCTATATGTTGAATCCCATAAAGCTCACTCATTGACTTCTCTAATCTGGATGTCTGGAGAAGGAAACTCTCCAATACTCATAAACTTCCTGGTGCCTAAATGAGCTGATGGCTCTGAACACAAAATAGGATGTAATAAACACAGTATATTTGTATATTTTTAAAAAAATAAAATAAATAAATAAATAAGAAGCAATGAGTAGTCCTGGACTTCCTTTGCAAAGCTAAGATTTCTGCAAGACCTTTAATTTAGATGCTTTATTTTCATGTATCATTAACTCAGATCTGCTTTAATAAAGTCTTTTAGAAGGACTTACAAGTTTGAAACTGCATTTGCTTTTGCTCCTTATCCTCCAAAAGGAGCAACCGATAAGGACATCCAAGATTTAAAGAATAGAGAGCAGAGATCTCAAGTTTATCCTGTGTTTACACAGCCATTATGTTTCACACTGATACATCTTTATGAAGTCTAGAGAAACAAAAACAACTTAGAAGTCTTAAATAGTGAGATGTTTAGATTGTATAAATCTAGATGATTTTTAACCTAGGCAATTTTTAACCTAAACAGAGTAGAATATATATGTCTATACTCTGGCAAACAAGCATCCAAGAGGCATGCCTTTCTGTGACTATCAAATTCTCATTCATGCTTTGCTATATCCTTAAACTGTAGCAGAGAGTGTCTTCTATTATATTTGAAGGAGGAGGATATAAGGAATAGAAGACAGAGAAAATTTTGCATCTGTTAAAAAAAAAAAGTAAATAAACAGTCAGAAAACTCTTTTCCAAAGCTTTGAAGGATGTGTTTGGCTGCATTGAAATAAAGTTGAAAGAGCACAATATCATTATAAGCTATCTGTTCTCTCTCTAGCCCCAGGAGACAGAGGATGACAAGGAAACTCAGATATCATATATTTTGAGGCCAGAAGGCAAAGCTGTGATCATCCAAAAAAAGCATGCTGAAAAAAATGCAATGTGAAATTTATTATAGCCTTTCTTCTCAAAAAAATAAATAACCAAAATTCTTCTTTAGAGTCTCCACATATTCTAAATGTCATAGTTATTCGGGGGTAGATGAAAGTAACTAGCTAAAAGGAAAGCAATATAGTTTTGTTTGCTTTAATTTACTTTTTATTTATGAGAAGAACCAGCTATCACTTTCTGACATATCTAAAAAATTATTTAAATGCAAAGCACTATGAAAAAGAAAGATGTTTGCTAAGGACATTTTTACAACAATAAGAAACCTACTGAGGGGTGTTTTCATATTGTCCTGGTTGCTCTACCATAGGGAAACCTTGTCTACAGTTAAGCATGGGTACCAATATTGGAAATGATGGGGATAAAACTTTAATAAATCCTTGAGAATCAAACAAAGGAAGAGGACTTACTGTCTGGGGCTTTTTTGTTTGTTTTTTGTAATATAGTTATGAGAAAGCCTTTTTCTTTCTTTTAATATCCTCTGTGAGATAAGCTAAAAGACACTACTGTATTAACAAAAGATTCTCCTTCTAGACATAGCAGCTCCTTAGAGGTTATCTCCCAGGTGGCAGAAGATCTGCTATAAGTTGGATTGCTCTTCTGGAAAAAAAAAATGACATCCAGCAGTGTTATCTTAGAATTAAAAATAATCTTATTTCCTTTAAAAATGTATGATTCAGTTGTAAAAGGAAAAGTACTAATATGCTGGGTTTATTTATTTCTTCACCTATGCTTTGAGATACCCATATTTGGAATAAATTAATTCATTCAGCTTGTAGTCTTGTTTTTCACTAATTTAAAAATAAATTGTTTGTGATAGATTGAACAATTAATAAAGATATCAAAACCGTGAATTTCTGCCATGATTTATTAATATTACAACTATTTTATGAACAGGTTAAATGTCATCAAGGACCTCTGTAATTTAATAATGAGCAAGTTTAATGGTAAAAGCCTTTATGTCAATGATATAAGAAACTTAGATTGCTAATATAGTTTTAGACTTGTTAGTGAACTCATTAAAAAAAAAAAAATTGTTTGACATATATGACTACTCTATATACCGCCTGTTCTGTGTTGGGTCAGTTACAGAGTGTTTTAGTTGAAGTGATGTTAAAAGGGATGTGCTCACTTGAGGTAATCAAACTTCAGACAAAAGTAATAATATGATCATAAGTGGTTTTGGAATGAAAATCTAAATAAATTGTGGTTTATAACCACAACAGTTACTACAGTTTTGATCATGTGATAGACTTCCTTCATCTGAAGTGTGAACTTTTCCAGCAGAGATGAGTTTATGCCCAGTAGCTAGGCGACTACTACCTTTGACCTCTGATCTAGCACATTTCTGATAACCACATACTAGTTTACTCATGTTGCCATTAAAAAGGTGAGACTTTGGGTGAGGAATCGGTTTACAACAGAAATCAAATTAAAAGAAAATACAAAAGGGCTCATTAGGATCAACTTAGTAATCTCAAAATGTGTAATTATATTATGAATTTTGGGGCATTGGTATATTGGGTTTGTATGGCCAGGTTTTGGCAGCAGTTAGGGGGTTACAGGAGTGGCTTCTGTGAGAAGCTGCTGGAAGCTTCCTCCATGCCAGAGCCAGCCGGATGTGCTACCAAGACGGATGTGCTGCTGGCCAAGGCTGGGCCAGTCAGAAATGGTGATAACAGTGATAATAGATTTAAGAAGAAGAAGAAGAAAAATAAAGTTATTGCACAGATATAATTGTGACCGGAGAAGAGTGAAGTGAGAATGTGTGAGAGAAACAGCCCTGCAGACACCAAGGTCAGTGGAAAAGGAGAGAAGAAGGTGCTCTAGGAACCAGAGCTGAGATTCCCCTGCAGCCCGTGGTGCAGATCATGATGAGGCAGCTGTGCCCCTGCAGCCCCTGGAGGACTGTGGGGGAGCAGAGATCCACCTGCAGCCTGTGGAGGAGCCCCACACCAGAGCAGGTGGATGCCTGATAAGAGGCTATGAATCCATGGGAGGCCTGTGCTGGAGCAGGATCTTGGCAGGGACCTGCTGACCTATGGAAAGAGAAGCCCACACTGGAGCAGGTGTGCTAGTAGGACTTGTGACCCTGTGGGGGACCCACATAGGAACAGGCTGTGCCTGAATGACTGCTCCCTGTGGAAGAGTGACCCACATTGCAGCAGTTCATGGAAAATTGTTGCTCTGGGATGGACTCAAGTTGGAGAAGTTCATGGAGAACTGTCTCCTATGGGAGGGACTCCACACTGGAGCAGGGGAAGGATTCCTCTCCTTGAGCAGCAACAGAAAAAATGTGTTATGAACTGACTGCAGTCCCCCTTCTTCATCTCCCTGCACCACTGGGTAGGAAAGAGGTAGAGCTGGGAAGCATGGAGGGTGGAGGGGGAAGGTGTTTTTAAAGTCTGTCTTAACTTCTCATTATCCTGCTTTGATTTTGTTAGCAGTAAATTTAATTAACATATCTAATTTGAGTCTGGTTTTTGCCTGTGATGGTATTTGGTGAGTGATCTCTCTCTGTCCTCATCTCAACTCATGAACTCTTCATTATATTTTCTATCCCCTGTCCAGTAGGGGAGGGAGTGATAGAGAGGTTTTGGTGGGTTCCAGGCATCCAGCCAGAGTAAACCCACTACAACTGGAAACAGCTAAAGAAAGTCCTAGCACTTGTTCCCTTCCTCTTGTCCACCTTTTCTTGGGAGCTGGAGGGGAAGGAACTTATAAGCCTTGGACTCATTCAGAGTTAGTACATATAGAACATCTCTAGCTGGCAACATAACTGCATTGAAATGATGGCTTGTGGGAAGGTGAGTGAGCATACACATGGTGAGTGCACAGGCATGCCAAAGCTTTCTCACCAAGGATAATGGAGTAGGTAAACACATTCACCATTTCTAATTTGACTGGCTTTGAATATCTTATTTTCCTGTTCCAATATATAAAATACAAATTTGTAGTTCAGTCCTTTTGGAAGGGCATTGGATGTGTTTTTTCTCTTTTTAATAAGTTTAACAGATGTGAACACTTCAGCCATTGATTTTCACTTGATACCATGTGTTATAAGTATGGTCCCAAGTTTTCTTGTCTTATTCCTTCATATTTTGTCTCACATTTTTGAAAGGTTACTTCTTTCTCATGTTTGCATTTCCTATCTGTATTCTAGAATATTGTTACTAAATTCATTTACAGGCCAGCTCTATCAGAAGTGTTAGCCTATGATTGATGTAGACTATTGAATACTTTTTAATTTCATGTTTATTGCTTCAGGATACTGGTTAACAAGTTATTTCACGAGCTGATTCCAGTGTGGCACAACATTTCAATGAACAAAATACCATTGCCAAGTCCTATTTAGTTTTGAATATGAATTTGTGAGTGTTAAATGTCTGGAGTTGATTATCAGATAACCTAAAAGGCTGGCAGGATGCCCTGTATCATATAGACAACTTTTCCACTTGCCCTGTGCCAATCCACATTAGGCACTTAATTATCCCTTCTGCTTCCCATTTCCATATTTGCATTTGCTGTTACTTTAAATATAATGAACGTAATAGTGATGAACAACAGAACTGTTTGAATAAGTGTCCACCTATGAATTTCAACACCTGAACAGAAAATTAGGGAAATAAAGGCTACTGTCTTGAATGCCTTATCCATCAAAAGAAAACAGTAGCATACAGAAAGGCTTCTGTCCTATCTTTTATAGAATATATTTCTTCTGTTAACTAGAATGTATCTCCGGTTAATACTGCACAGAAATCAGTGATAGCAAGAACTTTGTTAGGTAAAATGAAAAATATGGAATTTTAGTGTTTCCTTTTTATTTTCAATGAGTTATGTTAAATAGAGACATTTAAGTAAATGGATCTATTAAACTTATGTCTGTGCTAATTGGCCTCAAAGGCTGTGTGATAGGACAGGTCACATAGTCATCTGCATTTAACTCAGGTTTAGTGTTTGCTTTGACATTTACTTTTATGCTTCAGGTTTTGTGATTAAATAGAAATGATGAATGAGTACCACAAATGACTACTCAGTTGTCTGGGCTACAGTGCTGCCACTTCTCCATCATGACCTCTAACTAATTTCCTCTATCACATTCTCTCCTGATTTATTCAGAGTAGTCAATTCCAACCCTCAGATATTTCTAAATCCCCACATTTTTCACTCTTTTCAGCTTTTGCTCCCTCACCACAGGGTTTCCATTCCCTTTTTTATTCACCACGATGTAACTGTGAAAGGTGTTGGAGTTCCTACAAGCATTAGATATTGAGCCTATTTCAATTGCTGTGGGACAAATTTATATCAGCCTATCCTAGACATACACAGGTCTGTTGTGTAAACCAGAGTTACTCAGATGGGTTCCTCTTATAGTCAACAGAGGGAAATAATCCCTTTTGGATATAATTTATCTTATTCTAGATTGAGATCCCGCTATGGGCCGTTCATTTAAGAGTTGGACTGCATGACCCTTGTGGGTCCCTTCCAACTTAGAATATTGTGTGGTTCTATGAGATGAATTAGGATCTATAAATGCTTATTTCCTATAAAGGGAACAACCAATTGTTAGACCAGGTATAGATGTTAAACCTTCAATCAATAGATCCAATATATATGATTGTGTCTGCCAAGAGAATAACATAATCCTACTCTTTCCAGATTCTAAGACACACAAAATTCAATTATATGGGCTGGATAGATTTCAGATTAAACTAGTCCGCCTTAAAAAAGGACAAGACAATAACATCAGAGTGATTAAGATTCTGTTACTCATTTCCAAAGAAAGGAAACTATCAGGAGCCTTGTAGACAGGTAATTACAGATTTGCTATACAGTCTGCCTGGCTTTCTTGTTTTCTTTTTGGTAGAACTAAAACTGATTTGATTTTGATTCCACTTATACGCATTTCCATGTCTAGAAAACTTCCCTGTCTGACCATCCAGAAGCCACATTGACAAGTCATGCTTAGTTAGACCAAGTTTCCTTACCATCTCAACCCCAAATTTCCCATAGCAGAATCTCAGATGTCTTGATCCTTAAAACAACTTAATCTTGGTGAAGTGACTAAATAACAAAATAGCAGCCTGAGCTGGTGCCTCTGAGGAGGGACCCCAAACAAAGGAAATCCTGGGGTTTTAAACCCTCACAGTCTAATCCTATGAAAGTCTGGGTGTCGTTGGCTCCTGCCGTGTCTCTGAGTGTCCAGTCACCTGGCTGGGCCACAGGTCCCCAGGCCCTTTGCTGTGCAAAGGGTTGGCAGTTCTGGCCTCTTGGCTTAGGCTCTAGCCACCCACAGCTCATCTAAGGTTGCCCACTAAGCTGTGTACACTGAATGTATTCCTCAACAATCCAAGCCAGATGTCCAAGTTATGTCCACACTGTTAATATCTTCGCACTGAAAATGGTCTTATTTCAGGGTGCCCCGAGTCTAAAATTGGCCATATTGTGAACAACCTGAACATGTTTGGTGTTCTGGAGAGTCTGAACTCAGCCTGAATATTTGCTACTACCCCCACCTGACCTTATGCCTCTTAACACTCCAGTGAGTAAATTCAGATGCCTTTAGGGTAGGACCTTGCTTCTCCAATGTCTACAACATCAAAATCACAAAAAGAAAGAAAAGAAGATGAGATGGAAGGAAGGAAGCAAGCAAGCAAGAAAGAAAGCATTTAATCCTTGGGAACACTCCATGTTCCACCTGAAACTGAGTTTTACCCTCTGCTAATGGCAGCAGGGCCAACTCAGAAAGAGTTCTCATATGTTCTCATATCCAGGAAGGGCTGCAAATGTGTGTGTCTGCTCCATACGGCACTGAAAATGTAGCCAGGCAGTTAAGAATTTCATGAAGGAAAGAGTGAAGAAATCTAAAACAAAAACACTTAGACAGTCACTTTGTAAAAAAGTGAAGAAGCCTTCCTGACTAGAACTAGGAAAGACTCAGGAAAGTTTAAAGAAAAGTCTGGAGAGGTGAGCAAAATGAGGAAACTGGATTCACTGTCTATATAATCATCGCTAAAGACATCCTTTATTCTGCCACTCTACTTTTCCTCTTTCAGAAAATGAGTGATTTTTCTTCATTTGCATTGGAATTTATCTTCTGATTTATGGTAATAAAACTAGAACTGTTGATGGAGTATTTAAAATCCTTGAATAAGTCATTATGATATTTCTTTTTATTTTTTATTTCCTAAATAGTCTTCCCAACTGAGTGCAATTGGAACCAAATAATTGATTTTTGAGCCATTATCTTCCATTGTGCAGTCAGTGAACTCTTTAGATTCTGTTTAAGTTGTACGTACAATCTTAACAATGAATTCCATAAGACAAACATGGAAAAGACCATTTTAAATGGTTCTCTGAAAGACTGAATTATTAGCATGTACAGTAAATGTCTTAAAACTGATTTGTAAGCAGAAACTTTTCACTGTTAAACAATATTTCATTTCCTATCGTGTCACAAATTTTTTCTTTCTATTATTGGCTGATTCTATGAAGACATGACTACTAATGTTCTAAACCCTTTCAGATAAAAGGACATTATTACTGGATTATACAGGTTGACATATTGCTTGGCCATTTTCATTTGGCTGTGCAATTTTTTCTTTCCACATTCAAGAGTTGAATTTATTTTATTAAATCAAGGTATTGATTTGCCTCTCCTGACTACATTGTACCTCTGGTAGTGAAAACTACTCTATATTTCTATATTCTGGATAGCTACTCATCCACCAACTTTGTTTTGAGGCAGGACTGACATCTATTCTATATCTCTTAGTATTCAGAAGAAGCTGCTCTTCAGTCAGAAACTTGTTATTAACAAGGAAAAATATTACTCAGAAAAATGACCAATTCCAAATGAATTTAAAACACTTTGGTTACACAGTAGATTATCTGGGACAAAACCAGTTTCTGTTAGCATGACTATTTTGTCCTGTGAGCAACAACATAGCCAAATCTATTCTGAATTACCATTTTGTTTTGAGGTACATACCTGAATACCACAAACTTCAGAAAGAAAGGAAAACTCAAGTTTCTAGCTTTTAGTTGCTAATAAAGCCTTCATCTACCCATTTTATTTCCAGACTAGTAAAGTCTGGAGCCTTCAAAGATTCTGTAATCCAAGCACCAGATGTCCAGCATGTGTTTGGGACAGATGGTTAGTAGGGCGGCTACAATAGTTGATTAAATAGGCAACAATATTAAAACCATTCCAAATATGGCTTTTAGGGAAAGATCTACACTCTGGTATTCTGTTTAGATTATCGCATTTATCTACATAATCGTTGGCCAAAGCTGTTGATATGACCCAGTTTTGCATGTACATCCTTCCAGCTGAATATTGTCAGTAATACATTCTTAATCCGATTCTTAATCTGTGGTAAATGGTTAGAATTAAATTCTCTGATCAATGTAATGGTCTTATTTGAGTTTCATGAAGCATATTTGTCTTCTCACATAAAAAGGTTAATGCGAATAATAGATCAGTATACTCTGAGGGAAACTGCAGAACCTTTGTTGGATTTCTGTTTGAACAAATCTATACCCAGTTCTCAGCACTGTAAAAGGGGTTTAAATGAAAATTGCATGTATAGTTCTGCCAACCCATACTAAGTACAGTTTAGGACATTTGCTAGTTCTAACTGTATAGGCTCTGAATAACTTTGACATAAAATACAAGAATAAAAATTTTGTTCACTTTTTTAAGTGTTGCAGCTCATTGTTACATGGAGCAGCCCAAACCTACTGTTACTGATTTTGTTGCCACTTTCAGCACCAAGCATCAGCACTCTGGTGGAAGAAAAACCCCAAAGGGAGGTTTTTGATTGTCATTTTGCTCTATTAGTGGTCAAACTAGATAGGAGATTATAAAACTCTGATCATAACAACTTTTTGTATCTGTCTGGCTTCCCCATTCCTCCCCACCTCAGCAAAAGAGTTAAGTGATCAAAAATGTGGAGAATAAATTCTAAGTATTTCTTTATATATCACATCTGTGTCACTTAGTGTTTCCTGTGAGGTAGAAGTGCTCAAATGTCATCTTTCCTCCAATTGCTGATGACTTTTTTTTTTGCATTGTTGCCCAATGCAAAACATTCATGACTTTGAGGGAGATTACATATACGGAAACTGCAGAAACTTCCTATTAATTTTTTCTTTATCTAGCTCCTCCTTAAGTTTATGTCACTAATATTTGTCTGGTGCTCTATTTCTATAGGCAATGAGAATCTGGATGGCACTGTTTTCTGTTTCCTAATAAAACAATATGTACAGCTGTGCACCACCAGCATTTGTCAAGCATTTAAGCCTGTAGCATTTTATAATATCACTGGCTGATTTAGCACATATGTTTAACGAGGAAGAGAAAAAAACTCTCTCTTTTTGAACCTGCAGGGGATAAAAAGACTTCTGCTTGTTGACAGTATTGTCGCACCTGAGACTTATCTAAGAGAAAGGAGTATAATCCTGGGTGATCCGTTCTTTCAATTCCTACTGAATAGCTGATATAATATTGCAGTATTCTATGGAAGACATCACAGTGAATAGATACGGGAGGAACAGTATGAATGCCTTTGCTCTGTCTGGTTAGGAAGAGATAATCTCTTAGGAAGAGTGTCTCTCTCTCTCTGTATTACAAGTTATGAATGTGGGAAGTGGCATAAGGCAAATGCTGCAGGATATAGGTAGGAACTATTGTTGAGACACTTAAGCACGACCAGTGAATAAAGCAGAGAATACTTAAGCATCAACTCCAGTGAGTGCAGGATATCTGTGCTGGCACTCAGAGTGTACTAAAACATCTTGTAAGTGCAGTATCTGCTTATATGTTTTCAGTTTCATGACCAAATGTAGGCATTCTCAAAAAAATTGTAAGCTAAACCAAAACAACCCACTGCCCCGTAACAAAAAGAGCGAATCTTCCCAAGTTATGCATTTGTCACCCAGCAGTCTGAATTTATTAGTGATGGTTTCACAGCCAGTTGACTGTCTAAAGTATTTTATTTTATGCAAAGCATGAATCCCCCAAAGTCAACAGCACAACTAAATGCTAAACTCCTCCTTTTGATATGTGTCAACTACACGGCTTTGTATCTGTAGCCAAGTGTTTGTTTTGATCCCATGATGTAACTTGATGGAATAATAGTGAGAAATTGGAGGACAGTGGAACAACTCTTAAGCAACTTTGAAAATTTTTGGTGATATTACACCATTCAGTAATCATATTCTATATCTAATGAACTTAACAGCTCACCAGAGAGACACTCAGAATTATCTTTGTTACCTTTTCCTGCCTTGTCTTGAGCCTCACCTGAAGCTCCCATGGCTCATAAAAGCAATACCTCTGACAAGTGTCTCTATACAGCTCTTCCTCTATGATCCTTCACAAAACAGGAGATTCTTGTCAGACTAATGTGAAGGCCACTGACTTGAATTAGAGACTCTCCTGGTTTCAACTGGGATAGATTTAATTTTCTTCTTTTATGTGTTTCACTATACAGATTCACCTCTGACAGGCCATGTTATTTACAGCTTTTAAAGAAATGTTGGCTAAAGGTCAGGTGTAAGGTACAATGCACACCATTTATGCCAGTTTTTTGTATGATTTTGGAGAATAGCAATTGGACCTGCAAGCTCAAAGTAAAATTCTTGCATTTCAAACAATGACTTAAATGACATGAAATGGGAGTAGGGACCTGTTTCATGTCAGTGATCTTTCATGTTTATTCAAAGAAGTTGTTGCTGCTTGCATTTTGCCATTTTTACTTTTTCTCATGTGCATACCACTTTGTGGCTATAGAAACAGCAAAGAAAACTACTCTGTTAGTTTGAAACCTATTATTCAGATTTTTTTGTTTTTTTTTCTTTGTTTTCGTTTCCCTCATGATGTTACTTCTTTCCTTGAATCTCTGGTCTGAAGCCTTGAAAGTTGGGACTAGAGGGGTTTTATTGTTATTATTTTAGTGCAACACTATTTTAGGGAAGAGAGAGGGGAAAAACCTTCTTCAATTATGCTTTAAATGTCCAGAACAGCCAAATCAGATTTCTTCTTGGCAAAATTTGCTTTCTCATCTGAGTCCATGAGCAAGCATAATCCCTTGCTCACAGTTAGCAGAAGTGGAGAAGGGAAGAACAGATGGGGTGTAGGAGACAGGGGGGCCAAAACTGTGCCACAATGCAGCATGCCAAGCAGCAATTTGGTCTTCCCCATGAACTTCTAATTAGCAAACAATTAAAACAGCAATATTCACAGTGGTGTCAGTAATCTCACAGTTATGGGAATTATCCCATGATGTGGTAAGATTAAATGAGAATTTTGCTGCTAACTGTTTTATCCTTTTTGAAGATATTGCCTTATTCAATAAATCTTTCAAGATGTTGTTTTATTGTTTTGTTTTGTGGGGTTTTTTTTCACTTAGAGAGGACTGTAAGTACACACATCACTTTACAAAACTTGCTGAGTGACTAATGCCTGCCTCAAAGAATTTGCAATGGATTTAAAAGAGGTATGAAAAACAACTGTTTAGAAAATAAATGAGGTAATCTTAAAGACAAAAAAAAAAAAAAGAAAGAAAAAGAAAAAAGAAAAACATGAGACAGATAGGCAAAGAAATATTTGCTAATGAATTCTGGTAGAGTATCACCAGTACTATCGTATAAAGCATTGCTGAGGCAAAAGCAATAACATATAACCTGGGAGCTGTGCTGCACTGTGGGGTTCTGTGATGAGTAGCTCCTGTGGCTAGTGAGGCGGATGGGCACCTGCACGTTTCTCATACCTTTTCCCTGAGCCCAGCCATGAAATAACAGAGGAGAATATTCTGAAATGATATGCAACCTCTCGACAGCACAGCTGTGCTGTGCCATTGCCACTGGTTTCAATCCTTCAACCATTAATTGCAGCTCCAAAACCACTGGGGCAAAGATTTCCAACAGCCCTGCACTGATAACTGACTCTAAACACAAATCCCCATGGCTCCTGCCAGAAATTGCCTGTATGAATCTGGAAGCTCCAAGATTGTAGTTTCTTTAAAGCACCTGGATTTCCTGCTGTGGAAATAAGAACCTGGATCTATTTTGAACCTCTATTAATGATGGCATCAAAGTTTACCCCTTCATAGCAAGAAATGCAGTATGCTCTAGGGTTGGCTGCTCTGAAGCTGCTACACAGCAGCCCTGGGAAATTACCACTGCAGACACATTTTCAGACTTCAGATGCACTCGTAAGAAGGACCAGGTTGAGGATTTCAATATTCTGGTAGCACTTTCAGTGGGAAGACTTTCTCTGATTCTGCAGGCCCAGAGCACACAGGCATCCTGGACCCAGATCTTTCCAACAAATCCTATCAACTTCTAATTGAACACTTGGCTTTTTTACATCTATCCAAGTTCACAAAGCACTTGTCAGCATATCAGAAACACCAAAATACCACCCATTTTGTACAAAAATTTAAAGATGTAAGAAAAATAAGATCTTGTCCTATGCCTGTTGAGTTAGGATAAATATTCTTTAAAACATCCATTAGTTGCAGGTTACTTAGGGTTCAGCTAATCACTTTATAAATTAAGCAGAAGTATAGGTGTTGTTTTCAGTGAAAACTGATCTGTTTATCTTATATTTTACATAGCACTAGTTGTAGAAATTTAGGTTACAAAAAATTATCTTATTTTTAACATGAAAGACTACACATAAAACAAAACAGACATTCTGCTTATTTTTGTGTGTGTGTAGTGTTCTATGCCAGATTTAGTTTTTTCTATATTGAAATACTACATTTAGGATTCACTTTAAACTGCCAGTGAAGGAAGAGGGGAAGAGGAATTACATCCCTGACTTGATTTAGTCCTTCTGTGTTTTAATACAAGTGTTGAAATAGGTACTAATCCAAACCAAACCTGTTTGTTCAATATGAAACACATCTACTTGTGTAAATTAGTCAGCAACTTTGTGTTCTAACTGAATACACAGAGAACTCTTCTGGGGCAACATTACTTCTCTGCAGTACCTGTTTAGTGAAGCAAGACAGCTTGCATTGAGCATTCTGGAACTGGGTCTCTGTGCTAACCTTAACAGGAAATGATGGGATTTAATTAGAATTAAATGTTAATTACTCAATAATATTGAGGAAAAAATCATCTGTAGTACTTAAGCTTGTTAGTTATGTAAAAGTCATAAAGGAGGTCTACTTATTAAGAGATTTAATTAAGTAAACAGGCCTTCATGCCAAAGTCAGCTTTCCAGTCTTATGGAACAACAGTCCAATGATTCTGCTGGGTGTACTTAGCTTGTTTGTTGTTCAGTTTCAAGTCTCTGTTCAGCAAAGAAGTCAAGAATGTGCCTAAGCACCAAAGAGATTTAACCTGATTCATTAAGACTTAAATTTGGGTCCATGATAAATACCCTGCCGAAGCAAGGACTAAATGGTGCAACCAGTGTGATGTTTAACAGCTGTGGGTGCAATTGAGCCTTAATTTTACGAAGTTGCTTGAGTCATATATATTTCAAATTGGTGAAAGAACATATTATATAATTAAGAAACTTATATAACTTCTGAGGTCTGAGAACCTCACCATCTTGAATATATATCCTAGGGAGTGGCATTAATTCTACTGTAGAACTCAGGCAGTGTAGAGATGAAGTAAAGGTAAATGAATGTCCTGCTCATTTAGAAGAAGTCATATTTGAGCCTTGCATGCCAAATGTCCTTGTAGAGGATTTTGTAAGAATTAAGAGCAGAGAGAGAGATTCACAAAAGCCATAATGTTAGTCAGCATGAGTGGTTATTGAAAGAATGACATTCACTGATTACATATTGAAATCCAGTTTCTGAGAAGACAATACCCCCATTGCCTTGATATAGTCCATGAAACTGACTAAATTCTGCAGCCTTGAAGCACAGTCAGAATATTTGACAGTGGCTGAGGGACTATTATGAGAGACAGGATTCCAACTAGAGAGTTTTGAATTCAAACAAGGGTAGGGATTTGGATTTCATCAAACTCCAGTGAAAATATAATCATATGGTTAAAGAAACGCAGAAGATACACCTAACTCCCCTTCAAAAACTCACATTTTCAAAGTGAGGTCGTATCAGGAATAGGGAAAGACTAGTATTTAACACAGAGAA
This sequence comes from Aleadryas rufinucha, assembly GCA_013397815.1. Lineage (NCBI taxonomy): Eukaryota > Metazoa > Chordata > Aves > Passeriformes > Aleadryas > Aleadryas rufinucha. The sequence goes on from VZTH01009673.1 coordinate 256,057, forward strand.
GCTACAGCTTTATGGAGACATGGTTTGGGGGGCTGTGGGTGTCAACCAAAACAGAAAAATTTGGGAACCTCACTGATAGAGGAAATACACACACAGAAGTTCCTGTCTCAGAAAACTAAAGAATTAGACTACAGCAGAGCTTTTTGAATGTAAAAAAAATGTTAAAAATTGTATTTTATTAGTCTAACCTTGAGTGACTTTGCACAGATCTTCCAGTTCTTAGTTTGCCAGCCAAATCTCTGGTGGTTTCTGAGGTAATCTACAGACATTAATCCATTGAAGAGGGATACCAAAATGAGACGAAAGCTAAATGCTGAGTAATCCAGACTACAATAAAAAGTCAGCACAGAGATTTTAATACCCTCTTGGTTGTCAGGAATGAAAAGAGAAAGTGAAAATATTGATTTTTGCTGAGAGGTCTGTTAAAAAGGGACAATATTACAATTTTAGTTTATATTTCCATACTGAAAAAGGGCCACTTGGAGAGACTCAATATGCCAAGGCTATTTAATAATAAAATTTAAATATTCCTCAGAGAGTTTCACTACACGAAACTGTACCAGAAGCTGGATTTGCACATTTCTTTCATCAGTAAGGTTCTTCTATTTCAAAAGGACAAGCATATTGTCTCTGCCTTGTATATATTAGTGGAAAAAGCAAACAATACTAATGTACCTGATTTTGAGTGGGAAGTTAAGCTAAGCCATGTCACATACTCTGTGTGGACGATGTAACCCACGTATTACAAGTTTCTGCATCTGTGGCTTAATCAGAAAAACTAACTTAATGCTTCCTCAATTTATACCCAACAAGAACTTTTCAGTCCTGCTTCTATTATCTTCAAGATGACAGTCCTTATACCTGCTTATTTTCTCTGAATTGTTAAAATATTTCAAGTGAATGAGCATCCTGTTGTTTCCTTTACAGTTATAAAACAGTAGATATTAAACATATTTGGGGTGTTTTTGCTTATTTTTAAATACCTCTTTTCATAGTTCTATAATCCAAGTCTGTATTTGATTCAGCTTTTAAATAAATGAACATGACAATTCATCTTGAATATAAGTGATGCTGAGGATCTACAAGAGTGCTGCCACTGGCACAGTGTGCACACTGTTCATGCACTTTGGTTCCTCTCCAGGATAGCCTCTCACTCACCCACAAACTGATTTCTTCTGCCAGACTAGACGGTCTTACTCTAGTCCTGACATCCTGTCATGTTAGAATTTATTTTTCCAGTGAGTTCCTTTTAATTTTCAAAACATACACAATAGTGCAGAGCTACTTGGAAATGTCCTCCAGTATGAAGGAAAAAGGTTGTTTAAAACCCCAGTATCCAAGTTGTTCTGCCATTGTTGCCTTACTACTTGCAGTCAGAATAATTGAAACACAGTGTTGACATCTAACTTTTTTATTGGTGTGTTCTATGGATTTTTATGTTTTCTTCTATAAATTCCATAGATTCTCACTCTTGCTTTTATTTGTGAAAGCAGCAGAAAATACTTTGAATGTCAGGATGAATATTTGCTATGAATCTTTACCTCCTAAGAAATTAATAACACCATATGGGTTCTTTCATTTTCAACCATACTTATTAGTTATTTTTGTTTTAGGAATATTCACACACACTGCAAATCAGTGTAAATAATTTAAACGATACCACTATTGTGAATAATGACAGTGGGACAGATAAAGGTATGACATCTGGAAGCCAGTATCAGTGGAACTATTATGATAACTAAATAATCCCTTTGGTGAAAGACTAAATATACAAAAAATACAGCATCATGTTTATAAAATTTATGTCTAAATAGGGGGGTGTGTGTAAACTGTGATGCTTAATAATCTCTCCTGGTCTTTACTTTCACCTATTTAACTCAAAATTAAAATCCACATGCAAGGTTAATTGAAAGTAGCTTAGCTAAGTGAATCTTTTAAAACTACTATACTGTTTCAAATATTTTTCTCTGAAAATTTCAGTAGTATTTCTACAAGGTAATGACTGAAATTCACATCTTAAAGGTGGAAAGAGTGAAGATCAGGAAGGTTAAAACCTGCCAGAGGTAGTAGACTTGGTTGATGGCCAACCTGCAGTTGGAATCTATAGCTCATAATCACCATCCCTATACACCATTTTCTGCTGGAAGAGACCTTCCTTCCAGAAGAAAATGTCAAACCTCCCCCAAAACATATGCACCAACACCCCCCACCCTAAATTCCTAAGTCTCTCTATAAACTTTTTCTAGTCCTAGGCTTCGTTCAACTTAAGTCTTTAAGAATGAACAAATGAAGGAGTTTGTAAAATAAGTATTAATCTTATCCCAGGACTTGAAGTTAACAAATAAATACATAATAACAAATATTTATGTGAATTTCAATTAAGAATAATAAACTTTTCTGAAGCTAGAGTTGAGAAAAGGAGGGAAGGAGATGAAATGTAATCAGGAGACCTCTCTGCCTTAAGATAGAAAAAAAAGACATACAAACTTCTAAGAAAGAAAGAACTGCATCAGGAAAGGAGTTTGAATAAAATGCTGAGAATGAAGAGAAAAAGTATATAATGAAGCTGTAAGCAGAAAATCCCCTAAAAGTTCTGGTGGATTCTAGTTCCCTCACAGGACCTGAATCAAACATTTTGAAGCTTCCATCTCATCCACAGTGGTTAAATTTTTACAGAAACTCTGTACTGCAAGAGTAGTGCATCCATGTCTATGACTTGTGAGGGCATCACAGCCATCTCCAGAAGAAACGGTTGGACCTGGAAAATTCTGTGTGCTCGTAGTGACCTCTAGTGACTATTTAACATTGTCCTCCAGTGTCCAAAGGGTACTTGGGCCTATTAAACACTTCACCTTCAAGGACTGACCATTTTTATTTGGTAACACCCTTGAAATCCTTGTGATATTTGCATGAAATACAGACATCAAAGTTATTGGAAATGCATGCTACAGGTGTTTCCCTTAGAATATTTCACAGTGCATCTTGTTATATTCCAGTTTCTCTTCTCCCATGCCTAAAATGATATGTGAATACTCCAATGCCTTTGCTTGCAAGTGCTGTGGAGAGGGAAGAGTCACGGTACTTCTACTCAGTGCCACATGCTCTGCAGACTACAGCATCAGTACTCAAAACTGTAGCTAAACTACATAAACACATTTATAGAGTTTAATACACTAAGTAAAAATTTCTTACAGCAAATGAGGTAGTATGGCAGAATCTAGTGTCTATACTGATGCTCATTCTGTCTTAATCATTATTATTATGAAAACACTTTTCTAGATCACTTTTTGTCTGAGAAGATATTTATCTTGCACTACTCACTTCGTCATGTTTCTATGCTTCTCACATTTGCCGTATCTGTCAGAATTCAATTCACATTTCCTGACATTTTCCATCATTATATAATGAAACCACTTCACTTTTAATGGGGATGTGATGAAAAATTGCACAGGAAATTAATCTACCTAATGTGGTAGTTTTAGCACTAGAACCTAAATCAGATTTGAAGAACACGCAGATTCAGGGACTGTTTTTTTCTATCATCACTGAAATATTTTAATAATTTTATAAGCAATTTTGGCATATGAAAGGGGAAAATATGTACTAGTATATGCATTGTAACATGGGCAGGACTTTCATCCAGTCCTGCAAGATAGATGGTAAAGAATAAAACTGTATCTTTTTAAGACATGTTAAATAAATGTTTCTAGTAATACATAATATCACTACTTGAAAGTGTACTACAGATAATAACAATACTTTTCTGAATGAACCTGAGATACTAATTCCTGTGATTATCTGATAAATATATTAGTGCAGATTCTGAATATTCAGATGGATTACTATGGTAAATAATTTAAGGAACTTACTCATATTTCACATGTATATCTTTGTTTTAAAAAAGCAACATAAAATGAAAGTAGACAAGGTTTTATCAAACACTTCTTTCTGTTTCTTGTTTATCAAGAAATACCGACTGAAAAGTACCTTTTACTTTATTTGACCTTTTAGATATGAAATCAGGAAGAAATAAGAAATTGAGAAGCATTCAAAACATTTTTACTACTATCAAAAAAGTTCTTAATATCAAAATATAAATTTAAATTATGTTAATATATTGATTCTCTTTTGGTCATCTCCAATGATCTGTTATGTGGTCCTTCTCTTATCTATTTCTGTATATCCATACGAGTACTATATTTTAATCACTATACATGTAAAATGATATCTATACATATATATATATGTCTGTGTGCACACACATTACTTTTCAAAAAGAGAAACACTGAGTCACAGAAACAGATCAAGAAAGCCAGAATGTGTTTACATTGTGGGATGAAAAATTCAATTATGCTAAAATGTGTTAAGTCTGGGTATTTGTAAAATGTTTCAATGTGTTTTAAAAATATTTTAATATGCTTTATTTATTATAACCTATATGACATAGGTGGAGATTATAAAAAGCTTATGATGACAAAGCTACCAATTAATACATAGTAGTGCTCAAAGTCAACATAAAGATTGTCATGGCTGAGAAATCTATAGATAAAATAAGGAAAAATAAAATGTATTCAGTGTTTCGAAAGAACCATTTATGAGAGTCCTCTACCTGGGTACTTATACATAGCAATTGACACACTTTTTGCATGTAAATCATTCACCTTATTGTATCTCTCTTCAAGACATCCCTTACCACAGGAAGCAATGGGGCTCTTCCAGGACCTGTTACCTTCTGCAGGACCAGGAGATATGAAAGGCAGCCTGAATCAACAGGACCTGCCTGTGAGCTCAAAATATTCAACTTGTATACTCAGTGGTTTAGCTAAGATTGCATTGTGCATCTAAATGCACAAATGTTCTGATTCATGAGGAGCAGAATTTAGAAATCTCTTTTTTGGAAAATTAGGTCCCAGCAGTGGGAATATTGGACTAGAAATTAAAATACATGGGTGTTTTTTCACATCTTCCACATCTCCCAGTTTTCTCATAATGGATTTCATCTCACCAGATATAGAAAGCCTTCCTTTAACCTTGTATTACAGTTAATAGATGTGAATAGACACTTTGAGTAATAAGCTAATCTCATTCTAATGTAGAATGTTAAACATGGGGGTTCAAATCATGCCTTTCACATCTCTACATTTAGTTTCTTTCTATCAAGAATTAAAATAGTATGTAGTATTAACCATGATATGTATGCCTACATTATAAGAGGTAAGAGATTAATTCTAATTAGAGATTTGCTTTGCCTCATTTTTCTATGAAACGAGATAGTAATTTCCCCTTCCTGCTTTTCTTTGTCCATGTTAATTTATCTATGCAAACTGCCATTTGACATTTATGGTAGCAGCACCCCACAGAAGGCAAGACTAACATTGACTAATATCTCAGAAATTACTGGAAGTCAGGCCTGCTCAGTGTGCCATATTATATAAAAGTAAAACATAAAAAACCCAAATAATTCAAACATAATTTTTTCACTATGTATTTTGTACACTATGTATTTTGTTCACTATTTATTTCACTATTTTTTTTTATGTATGATTAACAAATTATATGGCTTTTTATATAAAGCATTTCACTATTTTCACAGTCAGACAATTTATGTAAATGATATTTAACAATATTAAGATCAGAATTTTGTTTAAATTGACATTAATAGTTGGGCAGTTATGCCTGTAACAATATTTTATATTATTTCATGCATTTATTTTGCAGAAATGATACATTAACATTAACATCACCTTAGTGTTTAAGAGATACATTTTCTGTGTCTATAAAGCAAAGTATTATGCAGACCACATCTTGAATGAAAAAGAAATATTACTATACCTAAAGAAATCCTCATTGGGAGCAGGGAAAGGGTGAGGTAGGAACACATCTTTATATCTTCCCATAGAGGGATTTCTAACTGAAGAAGAAATGAAGCAGAGACTTACAAGCCAGATGAAGGCATTCAAACACGAATGTAACTGACACATCTTCCACCTCACTCAGGTTCATTTTTAAACAGCGACAGCCAGGTACTGCTTTTAACATATTGGGGAAAGGTTCTGCATTATGGTATTATAAATATAAATAAAACCAGTTGATGAAAGTTGTTGTTGGGTATAAATTAAGGCAGAATTAAGCTAGTTTTTCTGATTAAGCCACAGATGCAGAAACTTGTAATACGTGGGTTACATCGTCCACACAGAGTATGTGACATGGCTTAGCTTAACTTCCCACTCAAAATCAGGTACATTAGTATTGTTTGCTTTTTCCACTAATATATACAAGGCAGAGACAATATGCTTGTCCTTTTGAAATAGAAGAACCTTACTGATGAAAGAAATGTGCAAATCCAGCTTCTGGTACAGTTTCGTGTAGTGAAACTCTCTGAGGAATATTTACTTGTCTAGTAATCTTATTATTAAATAGCCTTGGCATGTTGAGTCTCCCCAAGTGGCCCTTTTTCAGTACGGAAATATAACTAAAATTGTAATATTGTCCCTTTTTAACAGACCTCTCAGCAAAAATCAATATTTTCATTTCCTCTTTTTAAAAATTATAGTTAGATGACCATAAGTAAGCAACAAATCTAAGTGGGAGACAGGAGACCCAGATCCTCTCCAAAGAAATGCAGTGAGTCATGGGCAAAATTACTCAGTACTTTAAAGAGATACCTTATTACCTTGCATTGTCATTAGTATTTATCTTAACTAATTGGAATTTAGGTTCTCCAGGGGCAGGGAGTAATATTAATTCATTGTGAATGTTCTGATAGAAGAGGATCCTGACCTCCATTAGTATATCTCAGTGCTATGTGAGTACACATAACACTGTAGGCAAAAAAAAAAGAGATACATCATTTGAATACTTTGCTTCCATTATGAACTCATATTAAGAAAAAAGTTTCAAAGAGTTTTCTGATTACTAGACCTCTTTTAAACAACCTCAAATTTCTCTAATTATCCTCACAGAGGAAGTTGTCCTTTATGACCTTTTAATAGATATTACTGATACAAAAAATACCAAGAGTACTTATGATGCAAAACATACACTAATCTTCCAATAAAACACAAAGAAATAAGCCCTTTTCTTTATTAAATTCTTTGTCTTCATCTGCCTTTTAAGCTTTCTAACGTCTAAGAACGTCATTCTTGTCCCAGTCAATAAGCTGGTCAATCTAAACTGCAGTCCTTTGCTGGGTCTACATAAAAAAATCAAGTTTCAGTCAGTTACTTAAAGCTTCCCACCTCTGTCGCCATTGGTCTCCAAATAGATTATCACTTCAGTTACTGAGATTCAATCTGTTTTACATCACTTGCTTTCTTCATTTATCCTTTAATGTAAAATCACTATCTCATCTCTGAATATGAATAATCACAATTAAGTGCAGATAATATGCCATGCATTTCATTCTAAATCAGTGTTACTGTGCCCATTATTGTATGTTTAGCAAAACCTCACTAATCAATAAGAGCCAGCAACCGCTGTAAGAAAATCAGAGTCGTCTCACAGGTCTTAGACAAGATTCAAGTAAAATTGCACACTTCCATATTGTTATAACTCTTTGATATTAAAAAAAAAAAATACAAAGTATCTAGTATCTTTACTTTTTTTTTCTCAAACTTAAAAATATTGAATAATTTAGTATTATTGAATAACATACTTTAAGTGTTAGGATGTAGAATCTTTGCATATCATATTTCAGCTCTACCCTCTGCCTTCTTGTTTCACTGGCTCCCCAGCCTCCTGTGTTAAGATGATTTTATTTGTCCAGCTTTCTCCCAAAGAAAGCTAGTGTGTTTTTAGGGTTTAAATTAATGGGATGATTGACTGAGTATAACAAACCCTCTTCAACTGACCATCAACTCATTTTCTTTTGCTCAGAACTTTTCCTTCTGCACTTAAAATCGTGATTCAAAACAACTGAAAGAGCTGCCTGTACTTCCCAGGGTCGTGAGTTCCCCTCTGTCTCTACAGTTTTGCTAATCCAGTCTGGATTATCCTGAAGTACACTTCTCTCTTATATATGCTTGACAGGTGCCTGTTTACATCCTTCTCCAAACTAAGGTCTCTTTCTCTATCTGGAGGGAAAATCTAAGATAGTTTTGACTTCCTGCATGTTACCTAAAGTTCCTGGTTGTTCAGAGATCTTACAATTTCTTTTTACTGTTCTTAAAGAAAGAAATTTCAACACTCTTTGAGGAATACTAAGCAAATTTTCCTTCCAAAATGCATGAAAAAAGGCCCTGCTTTTCTTCTAATGCTCTTCCCATGACCATCCGGCCTCCTTTTTCATATTAGAATCAATGTTCCCTTCTTGGCTAATTGGACACATTGCTATTTTTTTTGCTGATACTTTCCACAGTTTCCTCATTCCTCTAAAACAATAAGCTTGACCAAGCAACACATTTGCTTTTGAAGGCCTGTTAGTTGATGGCTTATTAGTTTTCTTATGGCTCCAACTCAGATAGCTTTAGTCTCCCTTTTTAGAGTTACTGAACTACGCTAAGTAACAGACCAAATCAATATGAAGCTGGTAGGAGTTATGGATTATTGGCAATTTAGGGCATCAAAGAGAAATCAGTTAAAAAATAATGGTTTTGGCAGCAATAAACTGTGTGCTGCACTGTAATAATTCTTTTGGCATATGCAAAACTATAGTTGCTCAGAGAACTTCTGTGCAGGTACTGTCTGTTGGGCAGATGTCCACTGCTGGTCAGTGAGGACACTCCTACAAGTGCTGTCCTGAGCATACTCCAAGATAAAGGGAGTGACTTCAGCACTTGTAACCAAAGGGGAGATAAAGAGCTCTTACCCTAAAATAGTTGTCAAAGAACAGGAGTCCCTCTCTCTTCTACGACCAGATGACTGCTATACATTTGATGCATACATTTTAGATGAGTAATATTTTTAATGAAGCCCATACGGAAAGATAAATATATATGGAAATAATTTGAAACTTCCATCTAGTGTATTTTATCATGTTTTTAGTACTAACATGATATTTTATATTTCCAATTTGGTGATTCCAGAAGGGAAACAGAGGTTCTTATTAACTGGAAGGAAATTAGCGTAAGCAAAAACCTTTTAATCCTTCAGAATTTATATTATTTAAATTAATAATTTGTGACTCCTTGTTCTTCATTGCATGATTAAACATATCTGCATAAAAGATTTTTTTCTTTTTTTTTTCTACAGGGACACATCTCTTTTCTCTTCAATGGAGTCCCAGCTTCATTAGCTTGATTGAAGACAGTGTAAGGATTCCTCTTAAAAAAAAGAGAGAGAATTTCAGAAAAATTCTGAAGCCAAGCAATTGAAACCCTATTTAATTCTATTATAAATATTTTTAAAAACCCACATCTGATGTTGAATTAAATCCACGGTTTTTGCTTCTTGATTATTTGGAACAACTAAGTTTTCATGGAATTGAATGCAGAAACAGTATGTGTTTATTTATGCTTTAAGTAACTATGTAAAAAATTAAGCTTTATTAATTGCATTTTTTCATTAATACTGTGTATTTCAACAAAATGGACATCAATGATAAAGACAAGTTCAAGGAACCTAAATACCTATTTCCCTTTTTACATTTAAATGAAATGCAGACTACTGAGATAGAAATGAAAGTAGGGCTTTTTCATTGCTGCTTTCACTCCTATCATGTTTTTAGGGTACATATACCCAAGATAATTATTTCTCATGCTCTGAATTTTGTTACTCTTATTTCCAAAAAATCTTCCAGGCTTAAATTTTAATCAAAACCCTGGAGAGTTCAATTCTTTCAATACAGATGCATCTCAGGAAACTCAAATTACTGCAATTTTAGTTGTGAGTATTTTGTCTACCACTGTCATCTAGCCAGTAAAGAATAAAACCTTATAAATAAGATCTACTGAATTCAGTGTTGATCCCAAATCATAGCCAAGCAAGAAACACAAGAATATGTTAAACTGTTATCATGTGGACAATTTCCCTGAAGTCAGTGAGACATTCATGCTACAATTTAGATATGTACTAAAAGACCTTGTTAAATGAAGGCTTATATATGTGTAGGGGGGTTTCAGTGTATTAAAAATGTTAATACTTTACCAACTATACCAACGTACATCCATCCTGATGTAATTAACAGAGAAAAAAATCTGCCATCCTAAATTTTGAAATATTCTGTGATAGGCTTGCACGTATTGAAGTGAATTATGTATAGTTTGTCTTTGGAAAGTGCTAGAGCTGACCAAGGGCAATTTAATTTAAGCATACATTAATATACTCTAAATTATCCTTGAACTCTAACTGCAACAATTTTAAGAATGCTTTTAGAATTTCATTAGCAGTAAACAGACAGGCACAGCAGCAAAAGAGAAAACCTGACTAATTCTACTGAATATGTGAGGAGTTACTTCCCTTTGCAATTGACTGTGGAACAGTGAAAGTGGCCTCTCAAAATCCTGCTTTCTCCTTTCAGTTTCACACACAACCCCAAGGAATATTCAGCCAATCCAAATATATAAACTAGTTAAATTCTGCTGGCTCAAAAGATGGTAATGGTTTGGGCATTGAAGCCCAAAGTGGGCACAATGATGTCAAAGCCAGCCATGTAATTATATGTTTGCACAATATATTACACTTCCTATGAACACCCAAAGTACTTGAAATTAGCTTGTGTTGTTAATATATATCTGGTATATAAGGAATGTATACTGAAATAAATAATTGTACATGTTTTCCTATTTACTTAAATAGTTAATATAAATATCACCATCTACTGGTAGAACAAAATGTGTAGCAGTGTTCACAAGCTTGTAGGATCAATAAAGGTAAATACACAAATTGATTCTTGTTTACACAGCTCTTAAAAATCTGCAGAAATACTGTTTACTTAGTGGTGCCTGACAATGGCCACATTATTTTCCCAGGTTGTTGTGTGGAGTTAGAGGTGGCTTCCTGAACAGCTTCCCACACTTCACTAAAATTACCCTATGTGATAAAGACGCTCATCTTCAATTAAGAATAATCTTAATTTGAATTTGAATTGAAATGCATACTGACTCTGCTCTCTGACCCATATGAAAAGAACTGCATTTTATAGTTGTAGTTTATGTTTTTAGTGACAGTGTTTGCAAAGAGTTCCTCATATCAGTGTGAACTTTTATTATTTTCTGGTTTGGGTTTTGGGTTTTTTTTCAATTGGTAAGGATATCTCTAATTTTCATTTTGAAATATTACTGAGAAAAGATTTCTCTTATTTTCTCAAAAGTGAGTCTAGTTTGCTTGTTAATGGAAATAGGAGTAAAACATTAAAAGAGGGATAGCCTGGGTTTTTATTTGCCTTTTTATATGAGTCCTTAATATGCTCTTTTGTGTGTTCAGGCTTTTTAAGTAATCCTGAAGGCTAGGGTTTTAGTAATTTTGATAAAAGCTTAGAGTTTCTTGTTCTGAGTTGCCTTTAGGAACTGAAGCTTTAAGCAAAACATTAAACAGTGTAAGACTTGTCATCAAATTGTGAGAGTTCGCAAGAGACTCAGATTGCAGAAATCAAATTTTGACCTGATGTGAGCTGAGACAAGTAAAATAGTTCTGAATAGAAAGGTGTTGAGAGGAAAAAAATAGCAGAATATTACCACAGTTTGGATAACAGGAGATGAGAAAGAAACAAATGAAAAAAATAAAATTGAGAACCTAGCAACAAGGGAAAGGAAATACTGTATGAGGAAAATAGAGATAACAGAGCAGGTTTTAGAGGAAAGATCAGTAACCTAGGAGATACAAAAATGTCCTCTCCTGAAGAAAAAAAGGAGAACCAGGGAGGGCAATGTCGTGAAAGTCAGGGAAGAGCAGAGCATTGAGATAAAAGTATTTATGGGCCCAAAAAGACTGGGAAGTAAAAATAAGACAGAGGATTAGAAATTTGGCCAGAATTTACAGGTCTTTGAAGATTTGAGCAAGATTCTCCTAAAGAGAGGAAACAGTTGAGAAGGTATATTTGAAATAATGTAGGAGAAAGACAATGCTGCAGTTTGTTCAGGCATTATTATAGACTGGGGTCTTCCAACTATTTTAATATCATAAACTTATTGCTACATCCTAGAAGACATCCTAGCAAAGAGTAGGAATTAATGTTGCAGACTATACCACTTGACACCACACTGCTGATCAGGCAGATCTGCTGGAAGATAGGTGGCCCAATGACATCTCTGTTTTATACAGACCTAATTATGAAGGAAGTCTGAGATGGCTTCTTCAAGGACAGTAACACAAGCAGCAGCTGATAGTACTGTGGATGCAAGGAGTAGAATGGCCTGTAGGTAAGGAGTGAGCTGAAAGTAAAAGCCTTTGGAAAGATATATAAAAACATTTCAAGAGTTCAGGAAGGCTGAGAGACTGAAATATAAAAGGTTTTTTTTTTTCTATATGCCATTAATCAACCTTAAATTGCAAGGCCACTTTTCCACAAAACCTTGCCTTTAATGCTTTCCAACACAGAGCACACTGCCTATGTTCAGGGAAGATAATAAGCAGAGTGAAATGCCTATGGCTTGGAATTTGCCTTGAGGTGATGTCTTAAGGCCTTGGTACAGAGTAGATTTTTGCAGCTCTAAGACCTCACTTATTTTTCTATTCTGTTAGATATACATTGTCCTCATCTACTTCCACAGCCCTCAGCCCCCACATCATTCTTTTGGTAACCATCTCCATTTTCTTCTTCTTTAGCCAGAGAAGCACTTTGGAACAACATGAGAGTTTGCAACAGATTCTTCTGACAACTGCATTAGTACTAAATGGCCCAAGATCAGGCTGTCTTGTGGGACTGACCAACTCACCACTAGTCTTTTTGGCAAGGATTTCAGCAAATGGTTTCACAACGCTCAATAAAAATATACAAAAAATAACTACCCTACCTAAAAAACAAAACAAAACAAAACAAAACAAACCCCGCCCACATTTTATTTTTTCAAACAATTAACCGTTCTATATTGCACAAAATTTTGAAAATTATCATCTTTCTATCAATTAGCTACTAATGCCACCTTGGCTTTTTTTTACAAAACTCTCATTGAGAAAATAAGAATGTTAAAAGGCTCATCACAATCCCAGCTTGATGACTAAGGTAATTAACAAATAAATTATCATTCCTTACAAAGTAAGGTGAGGGAAAAGTATTCAGTATCTCAAGCATTAAAAGCCACATTTTCACTATGTTAGAGAAGAGCTATTGGATCTAGAAGTCAGAAAAAGAAAGACCATTAGAAATATGAATTCTTACTTTTTCAATCTATATAGTGAAAAAAAATAATTTTAAAAAAAACACTGCCATTTTCAGGGCTCAATTCAGCATAATGCCAGCAGACATCTAGGGCCTTACTCTGACTCCTTAAGGGGTAGACCTTCCTGCAGCACATGAATCACAAACCCCAGCACATTTCCATGTTATCCCCGACAACAGGCTATAAGCTGTAATATTTAGGTCACCAATTAGAACTGAAGCACAAAGGTGTCACTCATTGCTTTGAATTCACTTGTAACCCACGATCCTATATGTATCTATACCCTATGTCCTGGCCTATGCTCTCATTGAATTCTGGAATTAATCTACTCATTTTCCAGAGAGAGAAAACCAGGCGCAGAGGGGAGACATTCACACCTGGTTTTTGCCTTGACAGTTGGTTTGGACACAGCTTGCTTAAGCTATTTGGCTCTTAGAAATTGATCCAAAACAAGGTAAAGACATTTAGCCGTCTGACTTCAGAGGTCAGTAATATAGCCAAGGATAGCGCAGACTGTCACCCTAGAATTCTGCTACAGACAGTGGAGACAAATAAGCATTTTTAGTGTTCAATTCATCTGAACTGGTTTAGATTTCTAAGTCACGGTTAGATGAATTGTGTCCCACAAGGGACTGTTTCTCTTCCCTGACTATAAAAAGTCACCATGCTGTCTAGCTCAGACAAATACATCCATATTAAGGAAGGATGTTTCAAGTTAGGTGAGATTAATTCCACACATGGAGGTTAAAGATTAGCTTTTAAAGGGTAAAAGTGGTTTACAATGTAGTCAGGGATCATAGTATGATTTTCCAATGTATTTAGATGCCTTGGCACTTTTGAAAACCTCACTAATTGTCTGTCTGCAATCTTTGGTACTTAAAGGTTTCTACCAAGTTTCCCCATAGAAATTTCCCATGCAAATATGTTCACAGAAAGGTCAGAGGAAGCTCCTTACCCTTAAAACCAAAGTAAAGAAAAACAAATCCTACCACACACACAAAGAAAATGTAAGAGTCAGAAGAGCTGGGCTTCCATTCCTAGCCATATCAAAAGATGCTCAGCATCTTTCAGGATCAAATGATGGTCCAAAAATCTAAAAATTGTGGATTTCTTTCTGATTACAATCCTCTCCAAAACAGAGAAATGTGCTCTCTGAGAAATTTTCTCCTTTTTTTGTGCCCACAATTTCCCAGTCCTAAAACTAACCATAACAGTCCTCCAAAATCTGTGAGAAGTGGGACAAAGGCAATATTATGTATTTCATATGATAACATACTTGCTTTTTCTGATATAGCACAGAAATGCAAATAAACAAAAATTCCATCTAATTGAAAAATAAATATTTTGTCTATTCCAAACAATATGTTTCACATGATAAAAGAATTACCTTGCAAGCCCATATCAATACTTGTTTGAGAAGTGACATATGCATGCTATATAATCAGCCCCAAACATGTTTTGATAGCAATTACAATACCTCGGGTGGGGGGGCGGGGGGGGGCGAGAGGGAATATTGTTTATTTATCTGTTTGTTTTGTTTTTAAAGACTGAAATCTCTTTTAGTCTTGCCAGGAAAATATCCATCACCACTAATTCTCCAGTATGACTGAAAGATACCTCTTTTCCTTAGCACATCTGGCAAACAAGTGAATAGATAAGTCAAGTGGCTACCCTGCTACTTTTCCTCATGCTGGCTTCTCTAGAAGCTCCTAAGATGCTGTAGACTTTGAGACTCCTTTACCAATATTAATTGATCAGCATGATGATTGGAAGACACAGTAAAGAGCTACTCTGGATGTCTCTATTGATTCTAATGCACAGCCATCGTCATTTCTCATAACACAATGCCATTTTAAAAACGTTTTGTACTACATAAAG
Source organism: Aleadryas rufinucha (assembly GCA_013397815.1). Taxonomy (NCBI): domain Eukaryota; kingdom Metazoa; phylum Chordata; class Aves; order Passeriformes; genus Aleadryas; species Aleadryas rufinucha. The sequence continues at coordinate 271,191 of VZTH01009673.1, forward strand.
TTTAAAATAAAATTGCAAATGTGACATTGCTCTGCTCATTCTCCTAGGTGCAGTCACAGTAAATTTATCATACAGTGTGTAATGGGAAATATTAGTAATGTCCGAACATTGATTGATTGACATTACTGTCAGATGTGTGTCATTAATACTCTTATTAAGTGCTATGAGAGGTTGGTTGAATGGGCATTAATGGCCTTCAAAGATGCAGAGTAAAAAAAATGGCTGCTTGTAGTACACCGGTTTTTTTAACAGCAAATGTATTTATGCAGCTGAAAGACTGTAATTTATCTGCAAGGGAGAGTAACAGTTATCAAAAGTAACACACACTACTGGCAGACTGGGGGTTTGACATGTCATTTTCTGTGTTTTTAATGGGAATGACATCTATAAAACTCATGACAGGACACTCAGACCCTATAAATCCTTAAGATAAGACTTTCAACATTTGACACCATTTTCTAGAAAAGCTTGGCTATTTCTGACAGATTCACACAACACTTACGGATGTGCAGGTTATGACTTGCACAATATTAAAAAGGTCCTCTGTTATAAAAAGAATAAAGGATTTGATGATTAATTACCAGTAGTCACCTGCTGTATTACTATCTGGATGAGAACATTAACATGGCAATAATCACTGCAGTCTTCTGAATAAAATAACCTTAAAATGCATGAAATCAGACATGCACGGAGTGAATCAGTAGTGGAAATGTATGTGTATTGTCTCTGTGAGGAACATGATCAAAGGATGATTTACACAGAGCCACCAACTCAGTAAAGCATAAAAGATGGAAGACTGAAGAAGCCAAATGTGCACAGAGCTAAGAATGACTAAGGAGTTAAAACCTGCAGAGACAGAAAGCCAAATTGTACCATTCTCAGAAAGGTGTAACCACCTGTCAATCGAGTTTTGTCTGCTGAGACTGCTTCAAAGACTCTAAAAAACCAATAAAATAAAAATGGTCAGAATGAGCTAATGTGTTAATTAGTGTGGGAACCAAGGCTAAGGCTACAGCAATTGCAGAGAAAGCTGAGAAGCAAACTTTGTAGCTACAAGAATACTGTGAAATCTTTTTCTTTTGTTCTAAGTTGCCTAATAACTGAATACTGAAATCTGGCCCTTAGGCTACAGAAATAGGTTCTCTTGGCTGATACATTTCTCTCCAGTTGAGTTGCAAACTGTTTAAAATTTGCCCTTTCTTCCGCACTGCTGCATTTTCAGCCATATTTTGCACATGGGACAAAAGTAGCAAATAATAATATCCACTCTGTTGAAAAGCAAGTTCATATTATGAGCAAAGTCCAGTGCTGTGACTGCCACCCAGTTAATGGATATTCTGAATCCTACTTTCACCTTTTGTATAGAGAGCACTTACAGTATTGTTGAAAATAGTTTTTAAAAAAGCTATTTTTGGATTTGGTGAGCAGGATATAAGGAAAAAATCTCACTGAACAGGGATCTAAATTGCAAGAGTTGAATTCAGTTTTGACAGCAAATCTGTGCTGAATACTGTCTGAGGAAAACAGATTGGGTAGGTCTTGTTCAACTTCTGATGTCCAGATCCCCAGTTGCTTACACAGGTTTAAGTTTTCAGCAGTTTAATTGACATTTAATTGAATTCTTGAGAGGTTTGTATCTCCTAAGATTACAGAATTCATTCATGAAGTACTAAGGCACATACTTAATTTTTAAACCTAGCCATCTTCAGCAGAACAGTCCACTGATAACTGGATTTGAGCTCATACGTAAAATTAAGCAAATGCTGAAATGACCCATATAAGAATTATACTACAAAGTACTGACTGAAAACATGAAAAGTAATTCTAAATTTGTGGATAATTTCTGTACAACTCTTTTCTTGATTTCTGAGACATTTAGGGCAAGACCTCTTTAAATCAGTGTGGTATAACTGAAGAAAATATTTGTTAAAATTATTCATTCATCATGGTACTCTAAGATATTTTTGCAATTTAGACATTTTTCTGCAAACAGATGTCTGTATATTGATCCTACATTCAATCCCTTTTTAGCAGAAATCACCAAGTCTGTCAATCCTTAATGCACACACATACCTATATACATAAATTTATGCATATGTATAAAATTCTGTTTTATCACATTAACACAATAAATAAACATTGCCCAAGCACCCATCCATATGGGCCATCCCACCATTCCTCTGTCTTCACAACAAAATATTGGTACCAGAAACCAAGGTGTGTCTAAGCCACTGAAAGATGAAAGCTAAATCCTTCTTTAGCAGAGGCAGAGGACAGTCACTCCCACTCTCAGTGGAGACATCAAAGCAGAAACCAGTATTTTAGCCCTATAGAAATGAATCAAGCTATATATGAATAGAAGGATCCAGGACAGTTTCCTAGATGCAAGCTTTAAAACAGATCAAGACCCAGATTTGCATAGTCTTTAGCCATTTTGTTACATAATTAAAAAAAGAAAAAAGAGGTTGAGAGGCTGAAGATGAAGACAGAAGTAGGAAGAATATGCAGAGCACATGCTCTCACCACTTTTGTCTATGATCTCTTTCAAGGAACATAGCATTTGTTTTTGCAAAAGAACAGCGTTTGCTTTTCTTTTGATCCCTTCCCTAATATTTACAATCTTTTGTCTCGGATGCAGGTGGGATGAGCAGAAAGTTTGGGGATTTTCCGAATAAACTTGTCCTCACAAGAAAAATATAATTCTCCTGGCCGAAGAAGGACATTCAAACCGTCCTCTCAGCCCCTATGCTGTATCTCTGAAGTTCCATCTATTAATCTCCCATCATTCTGTTCTCATTCTTTTGAGGTTATTCTGTATTATAGGCCAATAACTGTGCAACTTGGTGGGTGACCTGTTGGCTCTGAGTTCCAGTCCAAACTTAAAAGCTGTGCTAGGTGAACTGCTAGACCAGTTGTATGATCAGTGTTTGAAAGAAGGCATTGCAACGTTAGGGTAAGACATGAAATTGAAGTGATTGACAATTAAGAAGTAAACAAGGTTGAGAAGGTGAAACAAAATGGATTAAAAATGTTTCATCAAGAAAGAGTTTACAAACTCAAAGGACTTGCTGTCTCAAAAGTTATCCTCCAAAAAGTACCAAGTAATGTTTAGGCAAACACTGGCATATTAGATTGGAAGAATGATAGTATTACAGTAAATGTCCATTTATCTGTCCCAGAATGCCCATTCTGCATAGAACTAAGCCTAAATACTGACTTACAGACATAGTCATATTTCTGGTCTATGTCAGTCACTTGAACCCAGTGAGCGGGATATTATCATAATGGCAACACCAAGCTCAGACAGTGATAATTAGAAGTGAGAGTCTATATGGAAAATCATAAAAGTATATTTTTTAATGTAGTTTGATTTTACAGGGTTTGCATCATTTAGAATTTGTGTTCTACTGCTGTTCAGGCATTTACATTTTTAATGGACAGACATTAACAGAAAGATAGTGCTCATGTCCAAAGTTCAAATTCTGGATGTGAAAAATTTCAGCTTGCACAGTCAGTCATCTGGCTGAAAGCTGATACTTTGTTACCTTCCACATGCTATTGATTTTGCTCTCTTATGGACTGTCTTCTAACTAATTAATATATTTATCTAACTGATTTGCAAGCACTTATTTCACTGCTTAGATAGCAGCACATAAATTGTTCTGTCACAATAAATTGGACTTAACACAAGCCTGGAATTAAACATGAAGTGTTCACAGAATCAAAATAGAATAATTTTCCTTTGACACTAATTTATGAGAAAAAAGAACACAGGATATCTAAACTAAGATTATTTTCATTAAAATTACTTGACCCACAATAATGGTCTTTTTTTTAATGTTTGTGATCTACAAACATCTCAATAGAGAACTCAAACTGTAATTTTGAATTACTTTAAAGACTTATTCGTCTGTTTGCAAATAGCATGGTAATAATAAAAATTCTAGTTATAATGATAAATTATTGTGCAGCACTTATTTTTCAGTCTTATAAGAACACATCATGGAAACTTACATGCACAAACATCTAGAAGGAAATGTATTCAGTGCTTTGGGAAGTAATTAAAAATATATATTTTCTTATATGAGCTTTTAATTAAAACACCTTAATTTTTTAATAAATCTTTGGGGAAAAAAACAATAAAAATGGTGGTAACTTTTTTTTTTTTTTTTTAAATAGGATAAAGCTTTCAGAGCAAGTAAAAAACTCAAAGCTTAATTCTTCTCAACATGGAAAACTGGCATGGGAGGAAAATTCTTAAAATGGTATGAATTTCCAGAGCTGCGAAATTATGTGGGCTGATATGAACTGCAGCTTTTTTTTGTTTCCCAAATCAAATCATGGAGGTAGATTATTGGTTCATTTGATCTACCATGAGTGATGCTTCTTGGATCTTTCTATTACAGGAAAAATATGAAGTTATTTAATTTCTATCAAAAAAAACCTAGAGCTGTGAGTGAATATACATCTTTCTAGCCATTCAGACTGTCAGGTTTAGCAAAGCAAAGAGAGGAAGCAGCAAGCTCATATTCTGCCAAATGCACAACTGTAGCAAAGAAAAGAACATGTGCAAATACATATGCATATATTTGGGTGGGTGCATCTTCACAGCTTTGGCTTTTACATACCCAGCCTGAAGCACTTCAGTGGAACATAACTTTCACTTCCTAAAGTCCAAGAAGCTTTAAAGGTTTCCTAAATTGGGCAGCCAAAATCATTAATCTCCTTAGAAAAATCTGGCAAACCACTGAATTCATATTGACACAAGAACTAGGAGGTAGCAGACTCAATTAACGAAACCATTTCTCTGCGCTGATGGCTTTGCTCTTTCTCTCTGGAATCACCAGGGTAACACTGACTATTGCAATCACAGAGAAAGAGCTAATGTTTTAGGATGGGAACAAACAGGTATTGATAAAATAAATACTGAGTCAAGCATGAATCCAAGCATGAAGTCACCCTGCTTTCCAGGTTCAAGTGAGCTGCAGTTCTGCTCCTCATCCTGACACTGATCCAAAGCTAACCCAGGCCAGCCCATGCTGCAGCACTCAGTGCACTCAGACCCAGCAGTGAGAGAAGCAGAGGTTAATGTCCTCACTTGCTCCTAGCCATCCCCTTTCTGGGGTAGGAGGGGTTCACTGAAAGAAGCAAGGTCTTACAAGGGAGTGTGAGACCAGTTACCTGCGATGAGACCATGTGGTCTCACCTCTGACTTTCTGTACCTTTAAGGTACAACACACAGCTTGGTTATTAATGGTTTTGTTAATTACCTTGTAGAGAAAGAAATCAGTAATTCTGATGTACCTGCTGTTCATCAGATATTACAAAGGCTTGCACCAAAATGCCCCCAAATAAAATAAGGGGTCCTAACTTTGTAGATTATAAGGAATGATTGGACCAGACAAGTACAATTTGGTTTCCATAGACACATTTGAAATATTTTTTTACTCACAAGACAGTTGATCCTCACACCTATTTACTGACAAACTGTGCTGTGCAAATAGTCCCAGCAGGACAAGTAAGCTCCTATTTACTCAGCAAAAGCAAGGATTGCTGTATTTGACCATTTTCATTCCTTCACATCACCAGTTTTATGGTCTATCACCTTCACAGCATTTTGCTTTCACACTATACCTCACTATCTCAAAACAAACTTGGAAAAATACTTAAGCCCTGGGAGTCAGTAAAGTTTCTCTCTTATTTGACACATCATTAAATCAGGTAGACTGTCCTCTAATGGGTGTTTTCTCAAGATATATTTTCTTCACAAGTTCTTTGTCTTCAGCTTTTCAGCCCTCCTATTTATTGAAACATTTTTAGTCATATTTTGTATACTGTACCTTTCTAAGTCAAATAATTGGATGAGAGAATAGATAAATTTAATGGAAGAAAAAAAATGCTGAAAAGAAGAAAATTATTGAAAAATATTGAAAAGTTAATTGAAACCCCTTATTTTCTTTGCTAGAAAGAAATCTCATATGCATGCTTGTCCTAACTAACTCATTTTCCCTTCTTATTCTTTGTTTGTCTGTTACTTTAGTTTACCAAAGCATCCCTGCAAATACTGGGGGATTAAATGCTGATTAAAATGTAGAGCCAATGAAGACTGGGTTAAGTTAGATTCACTGCCTTTCTGCTGGTATATCTATATAAGCCAGAAGAGTAGCACTCCATGTGAGACAACTCTGCCATGCTTATCTAAGAGTGATTATGTTTTTCAAACACAAGGGCTTTACAAAGGTTTAGCAAACTGAAAAGGGACAGTTCATTATTATTAAGCTAGATATGGATTTTCTGGGTTGGTATATGGTTTTTCTCCCTCTCCCTAGCAAGATCTGGAGAACACAGGATGCTGCTATTGGGAACACAGCTATGACCTCCACCTCTTCTCTGCTTTATATTGGTAATGTAAAGTATCACTGTCCCTGTACAAATTAACAGTTGCTAAATTAGCTACCAGATAGTTTTCTTTAGTGAAATAAAGCTTGTCATATTTTAATGAATAAAAATTAATAAGAATCAAGATAAAGGCGACAGAATTCAAAGATAGGCAGTGTTGGACTCTCGTTGCAATCTATGTATAATCAAAGTCCCTTAGCCTACACCTCTAACATATAGAAACTAATACTCACAACTACAATATTCAAATAAAAGCTAACATTTGATTCAGAGTTCTGTTGAAGTGTCTTTTGTGGTTTTTTTATATATCTTCCCATGCTTTCAAAAGCAAACCTGAATTTCTGAAGCTGCTTGGATGTAGTTTGTTCCTGATTTGTGTTTCAGCTTCATCTCCATATTCATTGGACTGTGAGATTTACAGCACCTCAGAAAATTAAGCTATACATTTCAGCATGGATATATTACTAAATATTAGATAATCAATTAGGAAAATATATCCTTATCTCTTTTTGTATAATGATGTCTGTATGTCATGGGTGTAAGGTATTTGTGAGCATCTGTATGTAATCAGCTTTTCCACCTGCAAAGTGGGGATAATTATTCTTTCTTTGCAAGTATCATGAGGTTTAGCTTCATAATTTCTAGCAACTGGTGTGAGATGCTCTTAATGAATAACTACATATTGTACATGGTAAGGTTAATTATCCCACTATGACAGAAATCAATCACTATTAAATCCTTTCTATCTGGATAATGAGGCAATCTTAAAACTTTTTTTGATTTGGCGAAACTAGTCACATTGCTACCATATGCTGGAAATCCATGAGACTACAGTATAGCTCACAGAATGTCCCTGTGCAGACTCCAAAGGACTAAAAGGGACTATAAAACAAAATATGTCAAGTTTTAATCTTTTTTTTTCTTATGCTTCCATTTAAATTAATAATATTAATCTAGAAGATCATTTATTATCATAACTACTATATAGAACAAACCCATGGCTCTCCTCATGAACTGCTGTTGTGATGCTGAGTAATTAATGAAGTGCTATCTTGAAATACCAAAAAAAGAGTGATTTTATTACCCCAAACTTTATACTTGACTACAAAAGTATTTTTCCATTGGATTGTTTAAGATTCAGGATTTTTCAGTTTTGGGTTTGAGTCCATTACTCATCACATTTGTCCATGATTTTTAAGTAAGGAAGGATATTTAAGTTATGTGTTTAAGATATTTAAGTTAAGGCATGTGAGGAAGAGTAGCAAACCAAGACTGATTTGTGAGGCCAAAAACTATATACCTGAATGCTTACATCTCTCCTACCAGGTAATATACAGGCAATTGTCTTTTATTCAAAATTCAGTTTACTTATTCTACCACTCTCTGTTAATGACATGAAACATTCAACAGTCTTGAGTGATGTTTGCAGATAGCAGGACAAGCAAGCCTCTTCCAACAGTGGAACACACACTTTCATAAAACGGGAAGTTCAAGCTTTCACATCATTAGTGGAGTTTTAGAACATATGCTGCCATGCTCAAAGGTAGCCAGGCTGAGCTTTCTGTGTCAAACTCATTATCTCTCAAAACAAATGTAGTCTCATGCTTTCTGAAAACAGGAGATGAAAGTCTCAGCTTTCAGTCGAAGTGTGGTTTGTTCATAATTAGGACCTATAACAGTGCAGAACATTGTCTTTTTTAAAAAATCAACTTTTTTTTCCTATTGTATCAAGCATCCTTCAAGTTTGTCTCTCCTTCTTGACATTTTATTACCAGCAGATACATATGTACAGCAGTTTTAATGGGAAGGAGGCAGAAATGTCACTGGAAGGTGGTTACTTTTATCTGATTTGTAATGTTTGAATTTCTCCCTGCATGTTCTCAGCATAAAATAGCTAGTTACAAATTCATGAAAAATTCAGATGTGCACTGTTAATTTAATGTTTTTGTAGGGAAATACAATGACCTAGGAAATAGAGAAGCATTCCTCACTTTCAAAACAAGGCATTTCTTCCTCCCCAGCTTTCCTATTGCTTTCTACTCTATAACTTGCTTTTCTTGTTTATTGTCTCTGATCCTCCCTACCTTTCTTTGTATTTGTTTTCTGTCTTGCTTTATTAATTGCACTATATTAACTTCACAACTAAGGTCAGTTCCATTGCAACACGCCAGGGACAAACCTAATTCTGCAAACAGCATTCCCCATAGGAACCCTAAGCAGTTTTTAAGGCTGTGATATTTATGTACAGAACTGAACAACCAAACATTTCTTCCTGATAAACTCATGAGTTTTCTCTTTTCTTAATATAGTTGTCCTAATTCAGACTGCCATCCTTAACAGTGTAAGTCATCATTAATCACAGAAATGGGAATTTCCTCATGCTATGACTAAGGGGGCAAGCATAATCTTCTCAGGATTTTGTCAGATAATTTTACTGTTTTGATAGCCCTGAAACTTTATAGAGCACTTTAAACTGTATTAAAAAATGATTTCACAAGACATAAACTTCTAAGTATCTGAGCCACCAAAGAAAGCAAGTCTTAGGAGCCTAAGTAGTTCAGTACTGTAAGAGCTGAATGATATATAACTAACTTCATATTCTGTGCCACATCATTCCTTCACAGGAAGCCTGGGACAGAGAATTGAATTTGACCTTCACAGACCTAGTTAAGGACCTCATGCCACTTGCTGGACATCTTCTAAATAAACGTTTCTATAATCCAGTCCAGATCATGTCCAGCATTTGCCAAGATCCTCAAGTTTAAGCATAAGTAAATTCTGTGCTAAACATGTATGGGCCAACTCCTTATGCTTAGCAGAGTCTGTGTAATTCCATGTCAGAAGAGATTGTAAGATGTGTTGGCTTTTTTGTTCTTTAGAGGGATGTCTGTGAATAATTTAATTTGTGAATATAGATGGAGATGAGTGTTTGTAAAGGCTATGTTTAACCAAGGTGGATAATCTCCTCAAGCTTTTACTGTAATCAGTAGAAGGACAAGCTCCTCCTGAGGATGTCAAAATAGGCACTTTTCTCTGTGCTAACCCTGGAAGGTGCCAGGGAAAGTTAGGTTTGCAAGGACAGAGTAAATCTCATGAACAATTAAGACTAACTCTATGGTGAACTCTAAAATGCCAAGACAGAGTTCTCCTCCTCGTCCATTATTTAACTAGTGCAGTAGCAGAATTCCAAAGAGAGATGGATGAATACAGTTGTAGCTGTACTGCAACACGAATTCCTTTGTCTAAAGTCAAATCTCAGCTTGATGTAAAGCCTTCCAGGATACAGGATGCCTTCAGATTTTTATAAAAGCAGTTTCTCTGGAAGTCAGAGAATAGTTTCTGCCTAAAAATTGCATATATTATATACATACATACATACATACATACATACATACATACACATGTTATTTTTTTCAACAAGCTTTTTTGTTATTCTTGGAAAATTCAACACCTGAAAAAGAAAAAAAGAAATTACCATTTCACCATGTGCATTTCCCATCTCCTATGAATCCTAAGCAATCAGACCTCCTGGCAGAAACTCAGGCTGAAAAGTAAGAAACAAATGATTTTGTTTTGGTGCTTGCTAGATAAAGAGTCCTTCATTGCGAATGCAATATGTAAGGCAAAGTTAGTGATGTCAGGCTGTTAGTATACTTCAGCTTATAACTGATGTAGAAAAAGATATCTCTTAGAAAATAACCAGAAAAACTTATCAGAGGAGAGAGGCTGTGTATGAATTCAGTGAAGGAGAGAGATTGTCTGTGCAAAGAGGGACACACAATCTTTAGTGACTTTGGGGATCAGGGCAGTCACTGTTTACCAGTCATAAACTGGCACTGGTGCAGTAAATAACTGTGGCACTTGCTGTCTGCCTCCTGCCCAGAGGCTCCCCAGCAGCCCAGCTCACACCACGCAACAGGAGAAACATGGAGAGCAGAACACTCCCACGGCTGATGTCAGGAGCCGTGGTAAAAGATGCTTGTAAGCATGGCTGGAAGTGCTCATCTGATTGTGAGACCAGCTTCCTCAGTTCCTGGTTCGCACTCAGATTCCCTGGATGGAAAAGTACGACCTAAGCAGAGGTTGTACTGGTGTGGTAGGTTGAGCCTGAGCTGATGGACAGCTCGTTTGACCAGTGGCGCTTTTTGAAATTTTCATATATAAAGGCTGGAGGGACAAGAAGTGCCCTCTCTCTCTTCCTGGGAGTTTGGCCATCCCCATAGGAGGTGGGGGGGGAAATGGCAGCCGAGGTTTTCGCTCCTTGGAGCGGCCTCGAGCCCCCTCCCCCCTCCCTCCCTCGGTGCCGGAGCAAGACCCCGGGATGCTGGTGGGAGAATCTCCTCAGAGCTCAGCAGCTGAGAAACAACTATATTTGCTGCAAGTAGCTGCAACATCCAGCAGAGGCTTCTGAGGACTGCCCCCCCCC
>VZTH01009673.1:282185-294908 GCA_013397815.1 Aleadryas rufinucha
TTTTCTTATTATTTTCTTTTCTCTTTTAATCCTGTTAATAAACTTTTCATTTTCTTTAAGTTTTGAGCCTGTTTTGCATTCCTCCAAATCTCCTATCTCACAAAAGATAAAGAGGTGAACTGAAACCACTACAAAATTGGTGTTTCTGCCCGGTTTCGAACTGAAACCCCTACAACTGGGTGCTAAGAGTCTGGAATCCTGCACAATGGGTCACAAGAGTGAGGAATCAGGTGTGGCTTGTTGGCTGAATCAGATAGTATGACAGTAAATCCTCCCTATCAATGAGAGGACTGGCAATATACCTGGTGAAAGTTGTCCCTAACACCCCAGACCTAATAATTTAGATTCACATATGAAAGAGATCTCTGATCATCACCCAATCCAACTCTTCCACTCAGAGAAGCACCAGCCTCAAAGTCTGAGCAGGTTTCTCAGTGTTACAAACTCAAGAGTGTCAAATATGCACTGTCTACAATTTGTTCCATAGACAGATTGACTCTAGAAGAGATCTTTGTGTAACCCTTTCTTCAAGAGTCTCATTTCAGTCATCCATACTTTGTATAGAAGTATATCTGCTTCAAGAACCAGCTTTTCATTCAATCAATAAACCAAAGAACTCCCTTGTTTCTTAAACAGGAATAACTCAAGAAGTTCAAACTATAGTAATTTCAACCCTTCCACTACATAGAAAAATATTTCAGAAGTTTTCTTTTACTTTTTAAAACTATTGTACAAAAGCCCACTGTGTGACTAGTAAAAGAAAGGTAAAATTATCAAGGTTTTACATAACATGCAGCGATCCTTAATTTATGGCTGGCAAAAGTAGTTATCCTAACTGTGTTTGGATGTAGCAGACAGCTTGATTTACAGGATTTGGATAGTGAAGGGTAGTGAACAGGGTGACCACTTTGTCAGCATACTTCATGTAGTTTGCATAATTTAAATCAGCTTTATAACCTCAACTTTATAAATTTAGAAGCTGATCTAATCAAGATAAAGTTAATTAGTTTTCTCCAAAAATCTTAGCTTTCTAGGAAATTGTACAGTGAGTGTCTTTAAACATAGAACATTAGGGAGAAAGATTGTTCTCTGTTATCTGTCATAGTGTCTCTTAAAATCTTTGATCTAAAAGACCTTTGGTTTTATGGTTAAGAAAAAAAAGCAAGTTTGCGATGAAATGGTACCATTTTATGATCTCTGACACATAAATGTCGTTTCATAGAGGCTTTGTATAGAAAACAAAAATACTTTAAAATGCCATCTCTAACTGGCTTCTGAAAGAGCATATATTTCAGGTTTGAACAACAAAATTGTTTTTCCACACATAAACATTCATTTAGGTCCCTCTCCCACACAGAACTGACTCCTCCAATAAAGAGTATGACTCACACCATTTCTGGGGAAGGATATTGACTTTTCTTTCCTGAACTAAACAACAGACAAGCATCAGAACTACAAAGTTATTAACTAAGATATATCACAAACTAGTATCCACAGACCTCAGAATAACTTCAGTTCAATAGTTACTGAGTTCTTCACATCCTTTCTGGGTGCAAGACTGGCTTTTTTATTATATTAAACCCACTAATGTCATTTGCTACTTCAAAAGATACATTTTAAGTACCCTGTGTTGACTCATCTAAAATCTGTATTTATCAGTTAAATTAAAATCAGGCAAAACCCACAAAATCTGTTTTTTTCTTAGGTAACTTCCAGAAAATTTCTCTTTTCTCTTACTTTTCTTTTCTTTTGTGTTTTCTGGTGCAAGAGTCTTTCTAGTGCTAATACTTCTCATTCCCTGAATCACAGATATGTCCTCCCCTTTTGCCCATACTATCCTTCTTACAAGCTTTTCAAGAAGTCTTTAGCCTACCCCCAAAAGACCAGGATGCTGAGACACCTCTTTGTATTCTCATAACATCTTCACTCATATCCTCTGTTTTACTCCTCTATCACTCTGTCACAAATATTTGTATCAAAAGAAGCTGCATCGAAAGCAGCGGGGCCAGCAGCTCAAGGAAGGTGACTATTCTTGTGAGACCCTATTTGGAGTACTGCATCCAGCTCTGTGCTCCCCAACAAAAGAAGGACGTGTACCTGCTGGAGGGAGTCCAAAGGAGGGTTGCAAAGATGACCAGAGGGCTGGTGCACCTCTTCTGTGAAGAGAGGCTGAGAGAGCTATGGTTGTCCAGCCTGGAGCAGAGAAGGCTCCAGAGAGACCTTATAGCACCTGAAGAGAGCTACAAGAGAGCTGGAGGAGGACTTTTGACAAGAGCATGTAGTGATAAGACAAGGGGGAATGGCTTCAAACTGAAAAATGGTAAGTTTAGATTAGACGTTAGGAACAAATTCTTTATTGTGACAGTAGTGAGGCATTGGCACAGGTTTTCCAGAGAAGCTGTGGCTGCCACATCTCTGGAAGTGTTCAAGGCCAGTTTGGATGATGAACTTGATCTGGTAGAAGGTGCCCCTGACCACGGCAAGGGGGTTGGAAGTAGATGCTTTTTAAGGTTCCTTCCAACCTAAACCATTCTATGATACTATTACTTCTGTAATGATCTCACACATAATCAGGAAACTATGCATATCAAATGTTTTTTTGCTTGTAAGGTACCAAAACTGATAAATTAATGTTCAGTTGTAAGTGTTCAGGCGATGTTCCAGAGTAGGAAGATAGGTAGTTATGCACAGTCACTTAACTGTATTGCCAGGAAAATCATTCCTAGAATGGTGCATTTGTCCTACTACCAAGTGAATTCATGCATGTGTCAGTGCTGCTACTCTCATAGCCAGCCAGACCTGTATTTATAGTGCTAAATGGGAAAAACATGTACAGTGATTTCCAGGCATGTAGAAACCCAGACACAGGTGCTTTGAGGACTGGGAGTGCCACAGCTGTTAGTTTGTCAGGAGCAAGTTCTGTTAATGAAACTGAATTGCTCGCTTATGGCAAATAAGCCTTGCATGTGAATAAACTGACTGTAGTACAACAGTGGCTGAAAACCAACAATATGACAGAAAAAATGTTAGATATAAAACACTGACCTGGGGGACTTAGATGCAGAGTTATGCCTAATTAACGTAAGTAGAGTCAAACACGCAATTCAAACAACATCTGTTAGAAAACAAAGCAACTGAAAAAGCATTTAGTTTTACACTGAGTTTTAGGAATCATTCACTTCAGGCAGGTTAACTGCGTTTGTCATGTAACTCCCAGGCATTTTTCCATGCTTTGATAATAGCAAGGCATCTATGGGGCACTTAAATACAGAATGCCTTGAAACAAAGGCATTTAAGTCCTTCCTGGAGAGCCGGCTGTGGTTATTCCTGTGTTTTTATCACAGAAGCTGAGATCAGAATAGGAAAAATTGTATTTCCCCTGAATCCTGCTACCTCTTTTCTTCTGCTAAAAGTTGTTTCATCTAAAATGGGAAAAGGACTACAGTATCACAGTACATCCAACTGAGAGAATTATAAAGTTCAGCTAATGCTTTGAAAGTTCCACGTTGGTGGTAGGAAATTCACTGTTCAGGTTTTCATTCTCCTTCCTTTTCCAGTATTTTTTTCCTTTCTCACAGGTACATTGATGCAAACTCCTGCAAGTCAGACTCAGTCTCATATCATGTAAGTAACTGACTCACTGAGGCACAGTGGAGTTTCCTCCTTGATTTCTGTGAGATTCCAAACAAGTAAGAAACTTTCTCTTTGTGACAGTTTCCTCTTGAGGCATTGAAAAACAACACAGAAGAGAAAGGGAAGAGGCAGGGAACATGTGATGCTTTCCATCTGCACTCTTCTCACTGCATTACTTATACTAATCAGAAAAATTTAAATAAGTAATATTCACCCCTTTTATTTCTCTGTGATTGATGCTCAAGAACACTGCAGAAGCACATTTAATAACACTGAGTTATTAGTTTGCTTATACAAATCTGAATGATTGTAAGTACTTACATCCTAATTAACTCTTCATCTCTGGTTATGTAACTAGAAAGTACCAGAAGACTACACTTGCTTTATTACAGGAAAACCCAATAAAAATATTGTGGAGTTTATACAGCAAATCATTTTTAGTTAAAATCATTAGCCTGCATAGAAGAACATCTTCAAACAAAACAAAACAAAACAAAACAAAACAAAACAAAACAAAACAAAACAAAACAAAACAAAACAAAACATAAAAACAAGGTAAGGTCAAGTAACCTTCCTAGGACACTAACTTGTTATTTACATGTAAAACTATTTGTGTGATTTTGTAGCAATAAATTATTTTCCAAAGACATTAAAAGACTAGAACTTTTTCCTTCTTGTTTTTATTAATCAAAGTACTTTTCTTTCTTTTCTCTCTGTTAGCCATGGAATTGGTCACAGATCTGTCCAACATTACATGCAAAATAATATTAAAAAAGACACTCAAAAATAAAATGTTAAAAGAAGAATTGTTTAAAACTATCATGTACTGAACAAAGGAAAATGAAGGACTGACGTTTATGAGTTTTTACATTATGATAAGATTTTGTTTGTTTGTTTTAAATGCAGTTTGAGGTTTTGGTCACATTTCTTTATCCTCTTTTTACAAAACTGCAAAATCATTTTGATTGCTGAACATGATTCTTCTCATCTGGCATTATTAAAGCAGTGTTTCACACTGTATTTTTCTCAGCAGTCTTTTCTCTCTTCTAGTTTTAAAAGACACCTGGAGAGAAAGTTTGAATATTTTTGTATAATCCACTTTATAAATATCCTAAGTCTCAGCATCATAGGACCTGGAGGAAATCTAGACTCTAGTATGTCTTTTGCTTATCATTCTCCTTTCTTGATTTAATGGGCAAAAATGAATCATGTGTTCTTCAATACTGAATACGAGAAAACAACTCACTGCAATCTGACTGAAAACTCTACCAAAAAGCTAAGTTAACTGCTTCAGTATTGCAACAATATACTATCATAAATATATATACACCAGCCTTTTCAACTCTTAATAGCTAATTCTATGAAGTTTAAAAGCAGGGACTAAGGGCTTGATTCAAAGGCTTGTACTTTTAATTTATTTCACAGTTTTTGGGCAAAAGATAAGCTGTATTAAATGTCACGTCTACTACACACAGAAGACCCAGCTGCCACGTTGCACAAAGTTGAAGGTGTAAGCAGCTGTGAGAGAAGTTTCTACATGCAAGAAACATGGAGTCTGTGGAATTTATGATTCAGTTAATCTGCATAACTTAAATAATTAACTCAATTAACTGAAATATCACCAAGTATCACAATCTACCTGAAAGTATATATAGAGTTGGAGAAAATAGAAACCATGCTCCTACACAGCAATTAACCCATGGAATGATTTCTTTCAGCTATGATATCTCTTCTCTGGAAGATCTGGAGAATATTCAGGACAAGAGTTAGTGCTGTTGACTTTTCCTCAGAATAAAAAATTACTTGTAAGAGAGCTACAAAATCCTTGTAAGTTTTCCCTTTAGCTATAAGTGATAAATGATAAGAGATTTGCAGAGAGTGAAAAAAATGGCTAAATCAGACTGATGTAGCAAGTTTGTGAAACTCTGAGACTCCAGATCTTAAGGTTAGTTTTCATCCCAACTCTGTCAAATTCTAAAATTTTAATTTTTTTTTTCCCCTGAAATTGTAATTCTGAATAAATTTGCTTCAAAAGACATTTCAGTAAGATACTTTTAAGCATTTCATAGTTCTCTGAATCAAAATGAGTGAACTGTCCTGCTAAGTTTCATTTAGAATCAGGTTTAATATTAAGCTATATTTTGAGTATCACACTGATGTCATATATGAACATCATGGCTGATCTTTTGCATAATTATTTTGCCCTACCTGTGATGAGGATTAATTGCATATGATATGTTAAACACGTTTGTTAATTGTTAGTTGTTAATTGCACAGTTGTTAATTGGTTAAGTACAGTCAAAGTTGTTAAGGTTATTCCTAGAGCCACAGTCAACCCAGACATCCCCTAGAAGCAGCCAGTCTCCCCAATTTATGTTGATTTATATTGATCTTTGTATTGTTATCACTATTTTGTATTTTAAAAGTTTATTTTGTGTGTTTAACTTAAGTTTTCTTAAAAATCTAAGTTCCCTAAAGCTGATTTCTAAGCTCCCCACACCAGGCTTTCTAACTGCCAGTTTCTAAAAACAGCTCCTCTCTGCTGCCCTGTAACTTAGCTCCATGGTAACCTGGAATATTAATGAGGAGCCTTCCCGCCTTTTTCAACCGACATTCTGCTGTCCCCTAGCAGCACGAGCACATTGGTGAGAAGGCGTCCTCTCAATCAGACACCTGGACAAATCCACAGGTACCATGGGGGCAGGACAGGGGTGGGCAGGGGTGGAGACCACACCTTATAAAAAGGGCTGCACAGGCAGTCTCCATGTTCTTCTCCTCCAATTAGTGGTGGTGAAGCCTGGTGTTGGGAGCTGGCCTTTCCTCTCTTAAAGACAGACTTTTATAATTGCTTTGAACCTCGGACTAGCCGGAGTTCACCCCAGCACCATACGGCTCCGTGTCCTAGGGCAGCCGTGCGGTGGCCCGGGTGCCGGATCGCCGTGGACCCGGTTTCTTTTTGCTCTTTTTATTTTTGGCTTTTATTTTGGACATTCCTCGGATGCTTGCTGCTACCAATAAACATCTTCTACCTCGCAGCAAGAGAGTTGTGTCTCGTTTTTCACACTGCTAAGAGAAATATCTCTTCTGATATTTCTGATATCCCTACTTTTCATCTTTGCTAATACACAGAGAGTTATATTTCTCAAGAAATGGTATTGAAGTTGTATTTCTGTCAGCAGGAGCTCTATAGCATGCTCTTGAGAGATACAGAATTTCTGCTGACTGTATGGAATAAAAGAAAACAATGAAGAAAAATTTGAAAACACCTCAAAACTGCAAGTGATTCACAGTTTTTACAAGGCAGAGTACTGATAAGAAAATTCAGTCTTAAAATTTTTGATGTACTGAAATTAAATACTTTACACGAGTTAAAAATTAAACATTCTTGGGCTTAACTGACCAGCATATGACATTTTGATTTTTCTCGGACTTTCTTCCTCATTAAACATTTGAATTTGAGAAAACTGCAGCTTCCTTTGGGTAAACAAACAAGGAAAAAGAAAAAAAAAAAATCTGTTTGTGGTATTCAATTCCTAGCTAGTTACCTTGGTAGCATTTTGCATCTATTTTGTGTTAACTAACACGGGCTGGTAGAGTATATGTGAGTATATAAGAATCTAGCTCTATTAATAAGCACATACATTTAAGTAGGAATGCCAAGGAGCAATCTCCATTTCTACAACAGGCTATTATATTATGGAAATGTGTTTTCTAGCTCTTGTGCCTGTCTAGACTGCTATCAGCAGCTTGTATTTGTTATGAAAGCCTGCAGCTGGTCCATGCAAAGTTTGCTGTTTTGCAGCCCATCTGCTCAGAAGAGATCTGTAACACTGCCCAATTTGCAGTAACACTCCCTTACCATTGTAGTTGCAGTTCCTAAACAGAAATCTGAAATAACGATGGTTGCTTTCTACTTTAGATCCCAGCACATTATCTCCTGTCTGGGCAGATGGCTATCTGGCAGGTGGAACCAGAGACAACTGAGAATCAAGCAAAGCAGGCCAGGGAGTAGCATACTTTCATTTCTGTGGCTTGTTTGATCTCCGTACTCTCACCAAAACTGTGATGCTGAATGTTCTCAGGAGATGAGAAGGTGGCAATGAAGATAAGTAAAGTGTGAATAAATGGACGTGTTAAACTCGGGAGACAAAAATAGAAGTCTGTGCTTGGAACTACACACACTCTACACAGCTAGATGGCTTCTTTCTGAGCAAGACCTGAACTTGATCTTAACTTTAGGCAAAATTGCAGTAAGCAAGCTCAGCACGCTTTCTAGCAGTAGTCATTAGCTGTCTCATTAGTAAAAGTTCAAGAAAACCCACATCTACGCTGTCCTTATTTTTTACTGATAGTAGTAGAATTAGTTTCCATTTTCTACCCATCATTTAATATTGTGAAGGGAAAAGTTGGACTGCAGCTCATTTTGATTAAGTATTTTCTGATATAAAAATGTAGCCACTTTCTGAGTGACTCAAATAAGCAAACTGATTTATATTCTTATAGGTTTACCTCGTTGTTTTAGGATCCGAACTTATCCTTATTGAGGATCAGCCACTCCTGATTTAAAAACAAAACATGAAAGATCATTGAATTTACGTGACAGTTGTCAGGAACGAAAAACTTTTTCTTTTTTAGGTGCAGGTTCAGTAATGTGGCTCTGCAGTGGACCACCTGCTCTTGTTCAAAATCCTGATAACCTGAGATAGTAAAGTGCTGATACAGCCAACAGAAATGGTGCATTATTGATCAGGAAGAATGGTTAGTGTCTCTTAGCAGTGTATGAGAGCTCCTTGCACAGATCACTATTGGCTACTTTGTATGCCACTGTGGCTTTTTCCTTGGTTTTCTCTCTTGCATGCTTAGCTGTGATTTCTGGCACCTACTTCTGTCTTCTTGTTCCTGTTATAATTTGATTTCTGCTATATGCCTCTCTTGCTTCTGATCACATTTCTACACAGATTCTCAGCCTGGGAAAACTCTTAAACTTCTCTGTCTCATGACTGTGAATCCATGTCTCCACCTCTGCTTTTAGTCTTATAACCAGCAGGACCAGTCGTATAGGTTTCTAGTACGATGAACTTGCTATAAACAGGTGATGGTGTACAATTTTAAATCAGGAGAAGAAACCAGATTAACAAAACAACAAAGCAAGAGATTTCAATTCCAGAAATATACTATATACTAGCAATTTAATTTTTTATGCTTATAAACTTAAAATTCCTGGAATTTTAAAATGGAAAAAGAACCCCTAATGAGATATTACTATGTTGTGGTTGATACAGAACATTAAGGCATCATTAGACCCTTTCTTAGATTGATACAGTTTGCATGGAAAATATGTGTATTATTCTCTTAAGGACTGTGTTTCTAGAACAGATGGTCTATCTACACAGCATAGAACTTGACCTGGGTAAATTCTGCTCTTACATATGGTGTTTCTGGGGCCTTGTTGATGCAACCATTGGGGTTTTTGCATGTGTTTGTTTTCAAAGTGTCCAAGAAACAGCAAAGGATGCATTGTGACCCACAAGAATATTTCTTCTCCAGCATGATGCTAAATATGTATTTTATGCCCTGGAGCAAGATAGGAGGTTATGCAAAAATATATGAAAATATGAGGGCAGTGTGAGTAGTGTTTAACTGTGTTGGGAGATCAATGCATCGAGTACGGCTAAGAGCAGAAACATATGGAAGAGTTCCTTAGAAAAGAAAAAAGTGGTAGTCAGCAAACCGTAGTAAAATCAGAACAGGGAACACAGCTGGCCTTCTTTCTGCTGCTTTGAGTTACATGCATTGCAGGAAATTGAAAAAAAGGCACACCCTCCTCTCTTCTAGTAAAGGAACTTATGCTTTTTCTGGCTTTTGCTACTCTGTAGAAAAGGAATAAAGTAAGAGAAGGCATGTCAAAGACTTTCCTGTGATTTACATGCCCTATACAGGCAGTATCTGACCTTTAATTTGGCTAGATGTGCATTGATTAGGAGCAAATCTCATTAACACACAATCTACTGGGGGTGGTGCAAGAGAAAATATAATACTGATTAAAAAATAAAATAACCCTCGTCTCTCTCTCACCCTCCTGACTGCCTTCATTCACAATTAGCCTTCTCATCTAGCTTTCCTCCTACATGTTATGTAGCTGTCAGTCTGACAGGAAGCAAGATCATAAGAATGCAATTAGAAATTTCAAATTAGCAGTCAAGCACAGACATGGAATGAAGGCACCTGCATCATGCTTAGTATGTTGCTTGACTGAAGTGTGATTGCAGTAATGTGAATTAAAGATTTTTAATTCAACATAAAAATATGACTACTATTATGCTTATGCGAGCTCAAGAATTGCATCACATTTTTCTTATACAGGATGACCATGAGAATCAGCTGATATGTAAAGCACAGATGAGGTCATTTTTACACTAAAACATAAGACTGAAAGGGTTATTTCTGTTCACTGTGGGAATACTTTACAGAGAAAGTATTAAAAGGCAAACTTGGCCAGTGCTGGCTCTGTATTAGAGCTGTAGAAAGGAATTGAATCAGAAGGGATAATATTTTTCCTTTCTTTTCATGATCTTTTTAGAAAAGTACAGTACCATGATAAAGGTTCAGACACTAATGAGACAGTACCAAGATCTTCCCAGGCCAAATGTAGGCTTTTTAAAAAGCAACTGCAGCACTGACAGTGTTAAATTAGTTTGGATTAGCTTTGCTCAAATTTTATTTGAGACTAGCAGCATCTGTTTTGGGATTTACAAGATTTTCAAGTTCTAATATAACAATTGTCATCGTGTTTATTCTGGTTGTTACTTAACTGTAGGCAAATTTTATGAGAGGGCTCTTTGTAGAAAGAAAATCCAAACGAAACAAGTAGCAAATTTGGTGTATTGGCAAGGTAATTTTCTTTCTGATAGACAAAATCAGCTCTGTATTTGAGCTGACCTATTAAAAACATCAGTGGTTTACTGTTTGGACTCTTCTTAATGATCAGTCACTGAGCAGTGAGCACAGGAAGCCACAGTAAGCATCTTCGGCTGGCGTGTACCACCACTGAGTTCACTGAAGTGATACTCTTCTGCTCTCTGCCAAGGTCTGGGTAAAGCTCAATGTTCAGTGAGTTATATTTCTATCGACCATTTAATAGATTGCTGTGTTTCCATGTTCATAACCTGGAGTTTCAAAGGACTTGTTCAGTGGTCTTCCTTCAAGGTTTTAATCAAAGCCAACAGCTCACCTGGTTCACTCAGTAAAAGAGAAACAGCAATTCACCTTTGCAGAAAAGGTACTGGAGGCAGATCAGAAACTAAAATTATGGAGTCTGGAAGAAGAAATAGGAATTTCAGAGCTTCCACTGGGGCTTACATATTGCTTGGCCCTGTAAAAACAGAAGAAAACCTCCCTCCTCACAAAGAACTTTCAGACGCAGCTTTTTCTTCTCATCCTCAGTTATATTGTGGGGACTTCTGGTGCCACAAACATTTAAACCCAAATAAAATTTTAGTAAAATAAAGAAATCATGCAAAAGCAAGACCTTATTATTACTTGATTAACACAGTGTGATACATAGATTGAGAAGGAGTAGTAAATTTAAAGATCTTTAGAGGAACACAAAGAATATTATATCTATTGCTTGGAATTTCATTTTACCTGCTCTGGTAATAAAAATACCCTGTTCTACCCATATCTTACTGAAATTCTGTTGAGCTGTTTGCAGTTATTACTCTGTTTTAAACTTGTTTTCAAAAATACTTGAACTGATCTATGGCATTCTTTTAATTTAAATCAAAGTTGGCATTTCGTCTTTTACATTTTCCCCCATCACTGCAGGGGTTCAGGAATTCTTGTGTCTTCTGTGTTGCATTTTAAGAGAAGAGCCTTCCTCATAGGGTGTATACTCCTATCTTGTACTGCAGACCACATTCTTCAGACCCATGCATCTAGAAGAGGTAATAGCTCTGGATCTGAAGATGCTACTCCCAGACCTTTTCTGTTCCTTTAGTCAAAATTGGTGGGTCTTCCTTAAAATTGTCATAAAGAGAGATATCAGCTAGGATCTGCCTTGAGGGGTAGATAACAAAATCCACTGTCAAATTCACATGAAAAAGTTCCTATAGACCATTCTATTCTTCACTTAACAATGTTGTTAGCATGTCATTGGAAGATAATTTTTACCTTTGAGGTTAGTGTATTGCTGTCTTTACAGACATTAGCAAAGATAAAAAAAATCTTGTCATTTCTGTTCTTCCTACCCTCAATTAGATCTAGAAAAACTGGAACACCAACCTCAGCAGGTAGGAACAGAGCACAGTACATAACATTGCAACTACTTTCTGGGAAAGTCCAATAGAAAAATATGTACCTGTAAGATCTGAGAAAGGAAAAACATAGGTGAATGTATTGTTGGTGCTGAGGAGCTAATTAACAAAATAGTTATTTGGTTTCTGTGCAAACAGTGACACAAATACTAAAAAAATATGGAAAAACAAAAGTCAACTTCTGTATGTCATAGTTTAGTGTTGAGGATGAGAATTAAAAAAGGTAGAAATTTCATTTCTCTCAAGGAGAATAAGCATTAAATTTAGTAAGCAGAAATATTACCCTACGGAGAGACTGAAACTTCAAAATGAGTTACAAATCAAACACAATCCAATGCCTTATGCTAGATTTTTTTTTTAAGCAGAAGCTGAAAAAAAAGAATCCCAACATCAAAGAAAGGGGAAAAATGCTGATCTTAACACACGTTTAATTATTTTTGAATACTCATATTCACAGTTTGCAGGAGTTGTCAAAACAGGAAAGTCCTCCCTCTCTTTTTTGTCTCGTTTTTGTTTGTTTGTTTGTTGGTTTGTTTTTATGAGGTGTTTCAAAGTTTGAGACAGAGTTCATATTTATTGCATGCAGTAATTTTGAATCAAACATGTTTCCATAGTCAGAAATGCTGACTGGCTTGGACCCGTGGTCACATTTTACTAGAAAGGGTAGGATACACACTATGAGATTTAGAAAGCTAAATTATTTCAAGAAAGTGTGTGTGCTAGTCAAATAATTTGATCTCTGGTTCAGTCTACTGTTCTAAATATAGACATTTTATAT
>VZTH01009674.1:0-15817 GCA_013397815.1 Aleadryas rufinucha
GGTGTGGGGATCCGGGAGGGGATGGGGGGACCCAAGAGGGGTTGAGGGGACCCAGTGCCCCGCATCCTGGCAGGGGAGAAAGCCAAGCCCATCCCAAAGCCCCTTCCAGACCCCCCATAACACCCCCGTGAGCCCCTCAGAACCCGCCAGCCGCTCCCACTCATGTCATGAGCTGGTGGCTCTCAGCCCTCAGGGAGCAGGGGCTGGGGGGGGCTGGGGGTCTCATCCCCCGGGGGGGGTCCCCATCGGTCTCACCCACTCATGGCACCCCGAAATCTCTCTCTCCCCTCCCGCTGCAGCCGCCGCTGCCATGTCGGCCGAACACGGCGCGGTGCCGGCAGAGGCCGGGCCGGAGGCGCAGGTAGGGGGGCACGGGGGGTTCAGGGGGGCTGCGGGCGGCTCTGGGGACCCCATCTCACTGTCCCCCGTACCCTCCCAGAGCGTGGTGAGCCGCGTGGCCAACCTGGCCCTGGTGAGCTCTGCGTGCGGGGCCGTGGCCTCGGCGTACGCCTGCACCAAGGAGAGCCACCCCTACGTGCGCTCCGTCTGCCACGCCGCCGAGAAGGGGGTGAAGACGCTGACGGCGGCGGCAGCGAGCGGGGCCCAGCCCCTCCTCACCCGGCTGGAGCCCCAGAGTGAGTGCGGGGGGATAAGCACCCAAAAAAGGCCCCAAACTGCTTTTGGGGGACCCCAAAACTGCTGTCAGGGAGCTCTTGTGAGGCAGCAGGAGAGGGAGGATCTGGTTTCACATCTCCAGCTTATATCACCGATGAATAAAGGGCTGGAGAAGCCCGAGGATGGGAGGGGAAACACCCCACAAGTTTGGGGGTACCCCAAAACCTGGCCCTAGCAGAGCTGCTGCCAGGCCCCAGGGTGCTAAACCCACCCATTCTCACATCCCCAGTTTCCACCGCCAACGAATTCGCCTGCAAAGGGCTGGACAAGCTGGAGGAGAAGCTGCCCATCCTGCAGCAGCCCCCCGAGAGGGTAACGGCGCCCGGGGGACACGGGCAGGGCTCCAGCGCTGGGCGAGGAGCTGGGACAAGCCATCCCTGCGCTGTCCCCTCCCAGGTGGTGGCCGGGACCAGGGAGCTGCTGTCGTGCACGGTGAGCGGGGCGGTGGCGAGGACGCGCTCGGCGCTCGGGGCCGTGGCGGGCACCCGCGTGGGGCGGCTGCTGGCCACGGGCGTGGACGCCGTGCTGGGCAAGTCGGAGGAGCTGCTGGATCGGTACCTCCCCGGGACGGACGAGGAGCCGGGTGAGTGCCCACCACCTCCCAAACCTCGGGGTGCCCAGCCCTCCCGGGACCCTCACCCTGTTGCTCAGTGCCACCTTGGCATCACCTACACGTGGTGGCCCCACAGCGGTGCCAGGGCACCGAGGCTGCCGTGACCCCACGCGGGGGACAGTCCCCGTCTGGAGGACACAGGATGGCACTGGGTGACCTCTCACCTGGAAACCCAAAAGCAAATATAGTCCTGTGTGCCTGCCTGGGTATTTATAGCTTGGCTCCGGGCGACATTAGGCAGAGCTGGCCCCGTGTCACAGCTGAGGTGACCGCAGAGGCCACCTGGCTTAGGGTGGCACATCCACATGACCTGGTGGCCATGCATCCTGTGGGTGCCTACGCTGGGCTCCAGTGCCTGGTGTGGGATGGCCCAGCCACGCTGCCCTCACCCCTGGTCCCACAGCGGCGGCAGCAGGCACAGAGGTGGCCACGGGCATAGAGGTGACCACAGGCACAGAGGTGACCACGGGCACGGAGGTGACCACAGGCACGGAGGTGACCACAGGCACAGAGGTGACCACAGGCACGGAGGTGACCACAGGCACAGAGGTGGCCGCACCGGAGTGGCAGAGGCGGTGGCAGAGCTACTTCGTCCGCGTGGGCTCGCTGTCGGCCAAGCTGCCGCACCGGGCCCTGCGGCGCTCGCTGGGGGACCTGCAGCGGGCACGGCACCGCGCCCAGCGGCTCCTGGCCCAGCTCCACCACCTCATCCAGCTGGTAAGGACGGGGCAGGGACCGTGCCAGCCCCGTGCCAGCCGCGGGCACCCCCAGGTGTGCTCCCACCTGGCTGAACGTCCCCGCAGATCGAGGAGGGGCAGCGGGGCACGGACGGGCCCTGGCACAGCAGCCGGGAGCACCTGCACCGCCTGTGGCTGGAGTGGAGCCAGCAGGACGCGGTGCCCATGGAGGACAGCGAGGTACAGGGCGGGGGGACCGTGGGGACACCCAGGGATGGAGCCGTCTGGAGAGGGTGGGGACAGCGGCCACTGAGTCCCGTGAGGTGGGGACACGTGGCAAGGGGACACCTGGGATGGTGACATCTAGAGCAGGGGTGGAACAGCAGCCACAGGGTCCAGGTGTGGGTCCATCCAGGCGGGGTTGGGGTCCATCACCCCCAGCCCCGCTGCCCGCTGCCCACCCCGCAGGTGGAGGCTCGGACGCTGGCCATGCTCCGCGGGCTCCTGCACCAGCTCCACGCCGCCTGCTCCCACCTGGCCGCCGGCGCCCGGGCGTTCCCCAGCAGCGTGCAGGAGACGGCGGGACACGTCCGGCACGGCGTGGAGGGCGTCCAGGCTTCCCTGGCCGGCGCCCGCTCCTTCCGGGAGCTGTCGGGGCTGGTGCTGGCGCAGAGCCGGGACGCGGTGACGCGGGCGCAGCTGAACCTCGAGGGGCTGCTGGAGCACGTGGGGCAGCACACGCCCCTGCCCTGGCTCGTGGGACCCTTCGCCCCCGCGCTCGTGGAGTGCCCGGAGGACGTCCCGGTGGAGATGTCCAAGTGGGAGGGCTGCGTCACCGTGGGGGGCACGCACCGGGTGCCCGCTGCCCCCCGGGTCTGCAGCCGGCACTGAGCCACGGAGCTGGGGGAGCACCCACCCAGAGCCACAAACCCAAATCCCACCGGGAATGTGGGGACGATGGACTTGGTGACCCGGCGTGGGACCCCGGTATCACAGCCGGGGACTCCTGTGGGGATTGGTGGCACGTGGAGGACACAGCGCGAGTCTGTCTGGGATCCAGGGCTGCCCTAAGCCCCAGGAGCATTGGGATTTCGTGTCTTAACAGCTTCAAACCAGTTTAAAGAGGAAGAAAACAACTTTTTTGGCCTTAAAGTGACTCAGAGCCTGCAGTGCTGTGGCAGAGCCACCGTGCCGGGCTCACCGGGGGGCTCTGCACGGGCGGCAGAGCCGAGGGCACCCCCGGGGGGGTCCGAGAGGGGGGTGCCGGGGTGGGACAGGGGGACGGGATTCCGTGGGGTGCGGGGATGGAGGGTGCCACAAGGTGCCAGGACATCTGGACTGTGACCCGCAGCCGTGTGGCACTGACCTTTGTCCCACTGTCACCGTCTCGGGGCTGGGCCTGCCCCGGTGTATCCCCGACGTCACAAGCGCAGCGCGGTCACAGCACCCGGTGGGGCGACTCCGGGCACCCCAGGACTGTCCATCCTCCTGCCGCCGGACCCCACTGGGACCAGTTTGACCAACTGCACCGGGCCAGGTGCGGGGGAGCACCGGGACCCGCAGGAGGGGAGGGGACGCTTGGGGGGTCCGGGCAGGGTCTGTCCTGGGGGATCGGTGCCAGGGAAGGTCGGGGGGGGATCCGGTGCCGGGGAGGGGGAGGTCTCTGGTACCGGGCTCGGGATGTCACTGCAGCCGGATCCCGGGGAATTGGGTCGGTGCAAACCGGTTCCGGGGGTGTTCCGTCCCCAGGGGGTGTCGATGCAGCCCAGTCCCGGGGATCTGGTACCGGGGACGGGGGTTCAGTGCAGCACCGACCGAGGAATGGGGTCCCGGGGGCTCAGTACAGCCCGGTCCCGGGGGATCCGGTGCTGGGCGGGGGCCTCGGTGCCGGCGGATCCCGGGGGTTGGGGATCGCGGTCCCGGTGCCGGTCCCGGTGCCGGGGGTTCGCTGCCGTCCCGGCCCCGCGCTGCCGTCCGGTCGCTGCTCCCGGTCCGCCCCGGGCCGGCCCCGCTGGGCGGCTCCGGTCACATGCGCTCGGGGCGGGCTCCGGGGTATAAAGGGCGGCGGGGAGGAGCGGGGCGAGTCCGGAGCCGAACCGAGCGGAGCCGAACCGAGCCCAGCCGCCAGCGGTGAGCACGATCCGGGCCCGGTCCGCGATCCTGGTGCCGATCCCGATTGCGACCCCGGTTCCCATCGCAATCCCGGAACCGATCGCGATCCCGGTCCTGGTCCCGATCCCAATCCCAGTCCCGGTCCCGGTGGCAGTCCTGGTCCCGATCGCCATCCCGGTTCCGGTTCCGGTTCCGGTCCCGGTCTCGGTCTCGGTCTCGGTCTCCGTCCCGGTGGCACTCCTGGTGCCGATTGTGACCCCGGTCCCGGTCCCAGGGACCCCCCTGTCCCGGGTTTTTCCAGCCGCGTGGGAGCTGCCCCGTTCCGGGGAGCGGTACCTTGGGGTCCTCCCTTCGGGGGGCGCTGGGGGGGTCTGACCCCACTCACGGTCACGTCCTGTGCCCCCAGCCCCACCATGGCCACCAGCGAGCCCACGCCGGCGCAGCCCAAGGCAGAGGAGCAGCAGGTCAGTGCGGGCGAGGGGGGAAGTTCGGGGGGGATCCAGGGGATCCCTGCTTGGAGACGGAGATCGGGGATACCCCACCCTCCCATGAGCTTGGAGAGCCATGGGAGCACCCCAAAACCATCCCCTGGGGGGGGTTGGGAGCGCACAGCACACCCCACTCCCTGCGAGATTTGGGGGTCCCTCACCCCCACGCCCACCCTGAGCGCTTCTGGCCCCCAGAGCATCGGGACACGCGTGGCCAACCTGCCCCTGGTGAGCTCTGCCTACGACATGGTGTCCTCTGCCTACACCTGCACCAAGGAGAGCCACCCCTACGTGCGCTCCGTCTGCGATGCCGCCGAGAAGGGGGTGAAGACGCTGACGGCGGCGGCAGCGAGCGGGGCCCAGCCCCTCCTCACCCGGCTGGAGCCCCAGAGTGAGTGCGGGGGGGGGACAGCACCCAAAAAAGTCCCAAACTGCTTTTGGGGGACCCCAAAACTGCTGTCAGGGAGCTCTTGTGAGGCAGCAGGAGAGGGAGGATCTGGTTTTGTGTCTCTGGTTTGTACGGCCAAGGAACAAAGGGCTGGAGAAGCTGGAAGAAAAGATGTGGGGGCGGCACCCTGAGAATTTTGGGGTGATGGAAAACTGGCCCTAGCAGAGCTGCTGCCAGGCCCCAGGGTGCTAAACCCACCCATTCTCACATCCCCAGTTTCCACCGCCAACGAATTCGCCTGCAAAGGGCTGGACAAGCTGGAGGAGAAGCTGCCCATCCTGCAGCAGCCCCCTGAGAAGGTACCGGGCCGGGCTGGGCTGGGCTGGGGTGGGCAGCACGCTCGGGGTCCCCCAGTGCTTAACAGAAGTTTGTGTGACCCCCCCCCAGCTCCTCTCGGACACCAAACTGCTGGTGACCTCCACGGTGACGGGGGCCAGGGATGTGCTGAGCAGCACCGTGGCCGGGGCCAAGGATGCAGTGACCAGCACCGTGGCCGGGGCCAAGGACGCGGTGACCAGCCGGGTGACCGGTGTGGTGGACATGACCAAAGGGGCCGTGCAGGGCGGCATGGAGCTGACCAGGTCCGCGGTCAGCAGCGGCGTCAGCACCGTCATGGGCTCCACTGTGGGCCAGATGGTGGCCAGTGGGGTGGGCTCCGTGCTGGGCAAGTCGGAGGAGCTGGTGGACCATTACCTGCCCATGACCGACGAGGAGCTGGGTGAGCAGCTGATCCCAACCCTCCAGAGAGGGGTGGGCAGAGCCTGGGCAGGGCGGGGGAGGCTCCGTGGGGTGGTGCTGGTGGTTCTGGGACCCCCTGAGCAGCTCCTGTCCCACAGCCAAGCTGGCCACGGCCGTGGAGGGCTTCGAGCCGGAGCAGCAGAGGCAGCAGCAGAGCTACTTCGTGCGCCTGGGCTCGCTCTCCACCAAGCTGCGGCACCGAGCGCTCCAGCACTCCCTGGGCAAACTGCAGAGCGCCCGCCAGAGCAGCCAGGACCTGCTGGCCCAGCTCCAGGGCACCCTCGACCTGGTAGGACCCAGCCCCGCGCCCCCCGTGCCACCCCGGGGTGTCCCCTGGTGGTGCCCCCACCCAGCCGGGCTGTGCCCCTCTCCCAGGTGGAGAACCTGAGGCAGGGCATGGACCAGAGGCTGCAGGGAGGGCAGGAGAAGCTGCAGCAGCTGTGGCTGGAGTGGAGCAAGAAGCAGCCGGGCGGTGCCAAGGACCAGGTGCCAGCGGAGGTAGGAGCAGGGCAGGGGGTCCCCGGGGTGACCCGGGGTGTCCCCCGGCCCTCACCCCCCGTGTCCCCCCGCAGACGGTGGAGTCGGGCGCGCTGACCATGCTGCAGGGCTTGACCCAGCAGCTGCAGAGCTCCTGCCAGCCCTTGGTGTCCAGCCTGCAGGGCCTCCCCGCCAGCATCCAGGACACGGCGGGGCAGGTCCGGCACAACGTGGAGGAGCTGCGGGCGGCGCTGGCCTCTGTCAGCTCCCTGCAGGACGTGACCGGCCCCGTGCTGGCCCGAGCCCGCGCCCACGCCACCAAAGCCCGGCAGCTGATGGACGAGCTGGTGGAGCACGTGGCCTTCAACACCCCCCTGACGTGGCTGGTGGGACCCTTCGCCCCCTCGGGCCAGCGCCCCGTGGAGATGGAGTAGCCATTCTGGGCTTCTTCCCCCCCCCAAAAATAACCTCGTTAGGAGCCTTTGCTAACCCCCCCCAACCCCCTAACTTGTGCCTGCCTCTGTGGGGACCCTCCTGCCTGCCCCAGCTCTGCCCCTCGTCCCCTTGCTGGGGACTGCAGTGACGTGCCTTGGCTGCCCCAAGTGCCTCCTGGGGGTCCCCCACGTCCTCGGTGCCTTCACACCCCTGCCCTTGTAGGGTCAGAACAGCACAAGGAACAATAAACTCTGGTTAGTTTTGCACTGGACTGAGGCTTCTTTGGGGGTGTGGGAGGGAGGAATTGGGCTCTGGAGGAACAACCCCCACCCCAAGCCCTGGGGACCCCCATGTGCTGGACCCCCATTCCCCACCCCAAGCCCTGGGGACCCCCATTCCCCAGACAGCCCCCCTAGCCCCGTGGGAGCAGGGGTGGGAGGAGAGGACCTGGCAGTGGGATCAGGAGCCGGGTGCTGGAGGGAGCCTCCCACTTCCCAGCGGTGGGGCAAGAGGCACTCGGGATGTTTTGGGCTTTGTTTGGGTCTTGTTTACGGAGTGAGTGTGAAATCAGCCCTGGAAAAAGCAAACCCGAAGCGTCCCCGGGGCAGAGTTACTGCAGCCTCCGAGGGGGGGCCGGGGCATCCTCCCCCGGGGGTCGGGGCACAAAGAGGAGGCGGCGCCGGGTGGAGCCGGGAATTCTTTATTGGACACGGACAAAAGCTCTGGAGAGTTGCACAAGAGCAAAGAGACCAACACGGAGCTGCTGCCCAGCACGGGCAGGAGGATGCCAGGGTCAGTCCCTCCCTGGCGCAGTTAGGAGAGAACACACCCTTTTCACTCTGTTTTCACCCCAAAAAGTTGGTGCCCAGCCCTGCTGCCACCCCTGGGGCAGAGGGATCCGGCTCCAGCAGCTGCCTCTGGGTGGAGAGAGGATCATGATGGTGGGGAAAGGGGCTTGGAACAGCCCCTGAGTGCCTGATCCTGGCCAGAGGGAATTTGGGGACCCATGGGGTGTTTGCCAGCCCTGACCCTGGGCAGGGGCTTGGGGTCATCCCCTCGTCCCAGCCAGCGATGCCTCAAGAAAGAGACACTGGGGTTCCTTGTGTTTTTCATTAGAAAACCCTTTATATTCATTTCATGTCGGTTGAAATCACAAGAAATTAGGTAGGAGGGGGAAAAAAAAAACCAAAACAGAACAAAAAATTAAAAACAGGGGGGGGGACAAATACAGACACCAGCACAGCCCCCCCGCGGGTGGTGCCTCCGCAGGGACGGGACACGGGACAAGACCAAGGACATCGGCTACGGTGGGACTTAGTGAAGTGACTCAGGCAGGGGACGAGGCAGAGGCTGCTCTCCCTTCACAGCCTCTCCTCCTCCTCCTCCACCTCCAGGTGGGAGCTGCTTCCTCAGCTCTCCTCCTCCTCCTCCTCCTCCTCCTCATCCGCAGCCTCCGACTCCCCGCGAGCCCGCTCCGGCCCGGCCTTGGGATAGTCCTGGACGCTGCTGGGGGAGGGCAGGGGCAGGGAGAGCTCAGCCCCCCGCCCCTCTGCCTCCCCCAGCCCCTCTCCCACATCCCAGCTCCTTTCCCAAGCTGGGAGAACCCTTTCAGAACCCAAGGGACAACCCCAAATCATCCCTGCAGAGCCCAGCGATCGGGGGGCTCCGGCCCCCAGCCCTGTCCCCACACTCACTTGTTGTGGGGCTCCTCTGTGGATGCCTCCAGCTCCCCAGCTCCTGGCCCTTGGCTCTTGTCCTTCTCCTCTGTGCCCTCTGACTTCTGGGACAGGGATTCACCATTCACAGGACCTGACAGGTCTGAAGGGAAGAGAGAGAGAGGCTCAGGCTCTTGGATCCCCTCTTGGATCGTCGTGGGCTGAGGATTCACAGCCACAGGCTGTCCCTGGTCCTGAGGAGACCCCAGGCCTGGCCTGATCCCCACAGCTGCAACCCCAAAACCTCCATCCCCTGAGCCCAGAGGCACCGTCAGGGTGGACTTTCCCTGTCAGTTCCTCTGGGAAGGCTCTGGCAGCATCACCGGGACGGCCCCGGGCAGGGACCTGGCTCCGAGGGTGGAAGATCCCAGTCACCACTCCCTGTGCAAGAGCCTGAGCCAGTGTCCAAGGACATCTCCACATTCCTTCGAGCCTGGACCAGAGCTCAGGCTGGCAGGGAGGAGCCGTCCTGGGCCAAAAAGCAGCGTGGAGGCCCCCAGAGCCCGGGCGTGGGGCTCGAGGTTCGCCCTCTGCCCTCGCTGCATCCCACATCCAGCCCTTTCCCGCTCCTGGCACTCCAGCAAAGCAGGGTGGAGGTGCCGATCCCTCCACCACCGAGGCCACCTCCCCACGCCCCGTGTCCCCAGCAGGACGGGCCATGTCCCAAGGAGGGGACTGTGACCTGCCCAGGCAGGGCAGGGACGGCCCCGGGACGTTCAGGGAGGCTCAGGGGTGTTACCAGCATTCGTCTCCTCTTCCCCCTTCTCATTCCGTGTCTCCGCCCCCGACAGCTTCTCCTGGCCCTTCTCCGCCTCCCCCTTGTCCTTCTCGGGCCCGGCCTTGTTGGCTTTCTGGATGGATTCCATCTTTGGTCCCAGCACACGCGACTTCAACCGGGTGTAGACTTCGGCCGCTTTTTCCATCACGTCCTTGTTGGCTTTGTAGCGCCGGATCTGCCCCGGGGAGCGGGAGGAGGGACCCCCTTAGAGCTGGGGGGCCAGGCAGGCTCCCCACTCGCCCCAGGGAGGGCTCAGCCCTCTGCTCTACCTTCTTGAGCGTGGCCACCACATCCGTGTGCTTCTGGAGGATGTGGGAAGTGACCTGGAGCGTGCCCAGCTCCTCGAGTGCGTTCAGACACCGCTTGATGTCCTGCACGGATGGCACCGGGATCAGGAGCTGCCCTGGGGGCGCCTGGGGCCTCCCAGCAGCCCCAGAGGGAGGAGGAGGAGCATTCCCGGGGATCACAGCCGGGCAAGGACGAGCAGGGGTGTCCCAGGCTGGGCTGTGCTGTCAGCACTCACCGGGTTATCCACCTTCAGCGCAAACTTGATCTCGCTGTGGAGTTTCTGCAGTTTCTCTTCCACTGTGGGCTCTGGAGCAGAGAGGGAGACACAGGCCGAGGTGTCAGGGCAGCAGCAGAGCCCTGAGCCCTGCCCAGAGCCCAGGATCTGCCCTGGGGCCTGGGATCTCTCCCAGGCAGGGGTTTGTGTCCTCCTGCACGTCTGAAGCTGAGCACAGCCCTGGGAATCTCTGGAGAGGATGGGTTGGGGTGTGCCAAGATGGGGAGGGGACATCAGGGAAGTGATCCTGGGATCACAGCAGTGCTGGGAGACACCCTGGCACAACCTCACTGATCCCTCCCCGTCCCAGGGATGGGGGAACCAACCCTGGAGCCCTCCCCTCCCTCCCCTCCCCTCTGTGATGGGAAGCAGTGGCTCTCTCACCCTTTTTCTTTTCCATCCTCCTTTCGGGGATCGGGTCGGATTTCTTCCGGCCTCGTTCCACTTTCAGAGGTCTGTGGGAAGGGAGGGAAAGAGGGAAATGGTTGTGGTGAACCCCCTGCTCACACTGGGCTAACAAGGGGGATGGCACTGGCTGGAGCACCCAAGACCCCTCCACCCTGCTCACAGCTCCCCTGTGCCCCAGCTTCCCAGGAATGCAGGCAGGAAAAGCCCCACGAGACAGAAAACACCACAGAAGCTCATCCTGGTAACCCCCACCAGCTCCTCCAGCCCCTTCAGCTCAGGAGGAGGGGAGGAACGAGCCCAGCCCCTGTGCAGGTGCTGCAGCCCCACGAGCCCCATCCCCACCCCGGGGTGCTGGAGCCGTGCAGGAGCAGCCCCACTGCCAGGAGGAAGGGGAGGGAGGGGGGATGTGGAGATGCTGACTTGTTCCGTGGCTTCTCCTCTGCTCGGCCCCTCTTCTCCTTCTGATTTGGTTTCCTTGACAACTCCGAGGGCTGTTTCTTCGCCGGCTTCTTTACCTTGGAGGAGAGAACAATGCAGGGAGAGCGGCAAAGCCCTCCCTGCTGCGGCGCAGACGGAGCCACGGCCACGCCACAGCGGCACCCACGGCCACCCCACGGCCCGGGGGCACCCCAGGCACCCCAATCCAGAGCACGTGGGCACCCCATAGCACACGGTCACCCCACAGTCACCCCATTGCCATGGCACAGCATCACCCCATGGCACATGGTCAACCCATGGCACATGGTCACCCCATGGCAGTGTCACCCCATGGCACATGGTCACCCCACACACTCCCACAGGCTCCAGGGAACAGTGGAGCAAACCCCATGACTGCGGTGGAAGAGCATCTTGGAGATCACGGAATTGTTTGGGTTGGAAGGACGTTAAATCCCATTCCATCCCACCCCTGCCATGGGCAGAGACACCTTCCACTGTCCCAGGCTGCTCCAAGCCCTGTCCAGCCTGGCCTTGGACACTCTCAGGGATCCAGGGGCAGCCACAGCTGCTGTGGGCACGCTGTGCCAGATGTGAGGCCCACAGTGGGATGAGGCATCCTGGGCCAGGGAAGAGCTCCCACTCCAAGGCATGGATATGCCATGGACACAACCCTTGCCAACACCGTGTGGGCAGCTGCAGGGTAACCCCAGACCATGACAGCAGGTCCCTGCCACTCCTGGAGGTCCCTGCTGGCCTGACAGGGAGGTGACAGGCTGTCCATCCACCCCCAGCTCCCCATGGCTCCGCACTCACCTCCTTCTCCTGCTCCAGCTCAGAGTCCGAGGAGGACGGAGCCTTGGCCCGGCCCCTCCGGCCCTTTTTGGCCATTTCATCCTCGGCGCTGCTGTCCGAGTCCGAGTGCACCTCCTCGCTCTTCTCCGCCTTCTCCTTCCTCTTCTCCTTCTCCTCCTTCTCCTGCTCCCGGAGCCGACGGATCTCCTCCTCCTGCTCCCGCTTCCTCTTCTCCTCCAGCTCCCGCCGCCGCTCCTCGTCCCGCCTCTTCCACTCGCTGATGCGATCCACGTCGCTGTCGCTGTCACTGCGAGGACAGGGCAGGCTCGGACCCCTGCGGGACCCCCAGGCCAGCCCAGGGGTGACAGTGTCCCAGCCGACCTCACCTGTCACTGCTGGAGCTGCTGGGGACACGCTCCGGCTTCGGCTTCCTGCCCCGGGGCTTGGGAGGCGGCTTCTCGGCTGCAAGACAACGGGGACATGTTCAGCAGGAGCCCTGGAGGTGCCTCGGTTAAAACAGCCCTGAGCTGTGGAGGCAGGGGGGTTCTGGAATGTGCCCACAATTCAGGATGGGACCCCAGAGCCTTGGGGATGCCCGAGCTCCCGCACTCCCATCCCGAGGCGGTGGCAGGAGCAGGAGCAGGAGCAGGAACAGGAGCAGGAGCAGGAACAGGAGCAGGAGCAGGAACAGGAGCAGGAGCAGGAGCAGGAACAGGAACAGGAGCAGGAGCAGGAGCAGGAGCCGGGGCAGGAGCAAGAACAGGAGCAGGAGCAGGAGCAGGAGCAGGAACAGGAGCAGGAACAGGAGCAGGAGCAGGAGCAGGAGCAGTCCCAGGGGTACCTGGCNCAGGAGCAGGAGCAGGAGCAGGAGCAGGAGCAGGAGCAGTCCCAGGGGTACCTGGCTTGCGGCCCCGTGGTGCCTTTTTCACCGACACGTCCGAGTCCGAGTCCGAGTCCGACTTGGTCATGTCCACGGTGGCGTTTCCCATCTCCAGATCCGAGTCCACTTTGGAGTCGGAATCAGAGCCGGACTCCACTTTCTGCAGGCAGAGGGCAGGGCTGGGATGGAGGGTGGCAGTGGGGTGGCACCACTCCAGCCCCAGCAGTGCCCCCAAACCCAGCAGAACCCAAATCCCAGCAGCCCGAGCCCCAGCAGGTCACCAAGGGACCTGTGAGGTCCCTCCGGGTGCTCCAGCCCAGGGCACAGCCCTGTCACCCCTGCTGCCCCCTCCCCACAGGGCAGACCCCAACTCCAGCCTCCCTCAGTTTAGGGGTC
Source organism: Aleadryas rufinucha (assembly GCA_013397815.1). Taxonomy (NCBI): domain Eukaryota; kingdom Metazoa; phylum Chordata; class Aves; order Passeriformes; genus Aleadryas; species Aleadryas rufinucha. The sequence goes on from VZTH01009674.1 coordinate 12,633, forward strand.
CTTTACCTTCTTCTTCCTCCCCGCTGCCGGCATCCTCCGCGGAGCCCGGGCCACCGGCTTCTTTTCGGGAGTGAAATCCTGGAGGAAAACAGAAATAGGAGGAAATGTGGGACAGTGTCACCATGGCATCAAGCCAGTCATGTTCCTTCCAGCCTTTGCCCCACTCCCACAGGGATGCTCTCCCCAGCACCCTGCCTGTGTGTCCCCAAATCCTCCCACCTGGTCACTGTTTTTTTCCGACTCGGAAGACGTTTCTGAGTTCTCCTCCTCCGTGACAGAGGGGCTGCCCTGATCCAGGTCACTGGAGGATTTCCGAGGCCGTTTTGTCACCGGCATCTGGCGAGGGAGAGGTGACAAGATGAGGGAAGCCCACTCCTTCTCCACCCACCCTGGAAAGCAAATGCTTCCCGGGAAGGGCTTTCCCCAGCTCTTCCCAACCGGCGCTGCAAGAGCTGCACTCAGATCTGCAGCTCTGGATTCTCCTCCAGGCTGCAAACCCCGCCAGGATCGGCCATCCCACCACCCCACCGGCATCATGAGACAGCTGTGAGAGCCCCAAAACCACGCCGAGCCCCATTTCCCACCGGAGAATCCAGAGGGAGTCGGTTTCTGCACCACCTCCTGTCGCGGTGGGTTCAAGGAAAGCTCCGTGGTGCAGCCCCGCTGTCCCCTGGCCGGGCCACCCTCCCGTCCCCAGCCCACACTCACTTTCATGGCCAAGGATTTCCTCTTGAGCCCGCTGTGGTCGCTGCCTCGATCCGAGTCCTCATCGCTGTCCACCTTCTCGGTGGGGACCGTGGCCATGGCAGAGTCGTCCTCGTCGTCCCCGGCGTCGCTCCCCGCCATGGGGTCGTTCTCGGGGACATCGCTGTCGGAGGAGCTCGCGGGCTAAAGGCAGCGGGAGGACAGCGGGGTTAGGGGGGCCTGTGGGGCGTCTGTGGGGGCAGGAGAGGAGGGAGAGGGGGCACCAAGGGTGGGGAGCGAAGGAGGGCAGAGCTGGGCATGCAGAGCAGTGCGGGGCAGCCTCCCCATCCCAGCACGGATCCCTGCGGAGCGGCTCCGGACACCAGCCCTTCCTCGGGAACGCTGCACCCCTTCCCACAGCCCCTCACACGCCACTCCGAGAGCGCCAGTGACGCATTCCCGGGATGCTGCTGCTCCCTGCCCTCTGCCCCCCATCCTCACATCTCTGCCAAAATCCCTGGAGCAGCCTGGAGCCGGGAGCAGAGCCCAGCCCCCCTCTGCCCCAACGGCGCCAGACAAGCCGGGGTGGCCGGGTTCAGCCTCTCCTTCTGCCCCCACTGGGGTCAGGCCTCTTCCCGTCCTCTTCGCACTCCCTCCCCATGGGAACGGTCCACACAACGAGTCCGGGTGGCCACCGTGCTCTTCCCAGCTGGGATCTCCTGTGTCCTGCTCCCCGAAGGTCTCCTTGTTTCTCCAGCCCATCGGGAGGTTCCTCACACCCCAACTTCATCTTCAGGGCTGCTCCTTTGCGTGTGGCAGCACCGACATTCCTAGAGCCGAGATTCTTCCAGCTGCTGGAAAGCCTCTCCTCACCCTTGGCTGTTCCTGGCACCTCGCTTCACTCAGGTCTCAAAGCCAAGGAAGCTCCAGAGTCTTCTCCTGCTCCTCTCGCCCGCAGGACGCAGTGGGTGCTGCTGAGCCCTCAGCCTCGCTGGGTCCCTCATCCCTGATGGGAGCTCCCAGCAGATTCCTGGCCATGGCAGCTGCTGCTTCCCTCACCACCAACCTCCAGGTTTTCAAGCACCTCCACAGCCTCACCTTACCCTACATCCACAATTTTGGGTGGACCATTTCCCAACCCCTGTCCCGGCCATGGCAGGGCCTGGGGGGCTCATTCCCTGCACCTGCCAACCTCCAGGGACCACCTCGAGCTCCAGGGACCATCTTGACCTTGCTGCTCATCCTACAAACCTTCCTCTGCCTCTTCAGCCCCACTGCCTACGAAGCTGACGCCTCCTGGGATGATTTTACACAATAAATTGGATCCCAATCAAGGTCATGAGCCGCCCCCAGGAGCAGCTGACAAAGAGCTGTGCCCCAGCCCGCTCCAAATCCCGCTGGAGGGCTCAGGACCCTCGGGAATGGATGGAGAAGGGGACTTCCCAATGGTCCACAAGCAGATGCAGGAGCCAGGGAAGAGCAAGCCCCAAGTTCTTGCTCTGACAACAAAACCTCTGCGATTTTGGGCAAGCAGCACAAAGCACGACCCCGGTTCCAGCGCGACAATGGGGCACAAGCACCTTCCTCCAGAGCAAGTGGGAACTGCCAGCGCTCCTGGAAGCCCGAGGGAAACCCCTCCATGGAGGAAGATGAGGAGAGAGCACTCCCTGAGAAAGGGAGAGGGCAGGGGAGGAGAGGGGAGCTAATTCCACCCCAAGGAAGCCAAGCTGGAAGCTGGAAGCGATCGGCACGGCAGCGAGGAGAAGCAGAGACAGGAGGAGTGACTCGGGGGGCACGGAGGGGCCGCGGCCCCGTCCCCTGCCCAGCCCACACTCACCGCAGGGGCACTGTAACTGGCGTGGGGGTTGTTCTGGATTTCCCACAAGCCCTCGTTGAAGCCTTTCCTCTTGTTTGGTTTCCCATATTTGTCTTTATATTTTTCGTAAAGGAACAGGTCTTTAGGGCCCAAGAAGGCGCTGGAGAGAGACAAAGCAGAGGTGAGGCCGGGGCAGAGGCAGAGCCCGGCACGGGGGGAGCGAGGCAGCGCTTACGTCTCGTGGGTGCCGAAGAAGAAGATGGGGTACTTGTTCGGGGGGGGTTTCACGGCGCCGTCCGCGATGTCATCGATCTGAAAGGAAACCCAAAGCACGAGGAGGTCAGAGACAGCGGTGACACGTCCTCAGCCCCGGCAAGCGGCGTCGGGTCCGGCACCCGCTTGGAGCCAAGCGCGGCAGGAAAGCACCCGGACGGGGCCCTGGCTACGGAGCCGAGGCCCCGCGGGATCTCTACCAGAGCAACGGGAAGGATCCGGCACCGAGGTCTTGTGGGCAACGTGGGCCTTGTGCTACTCCCCCGGGGATCCATGGCCGGGAGCCCGGCAGCGCGGGCGGGGGGCGACGGCTGAGCGGCCGCAGGGTCCTTCCTGGCTGGAGCCCGGCCGCGGGAAAAGCCCCGCTGCCGGCCGGACGCCCCGTCTTCTGTGCTCCGGGCGGTCCGGGCCG
>VZTH01009675.1:0-114686 GCA_013397815.1 Aleadryas rufinucha
CTCCGTGCCTTGGCATGTGTGAAATCACATATCAGGGGATCAGTCCCATGACTCAGCCGGTCCTGCTGAAACCCAGACCCAGCTGTACCCACCTGACATCCTGGACATGGTCCCCAAAGGAGCATTTCCTCGTTATCCTGCTTTGAAACACCCGCTCCTGAACTATCATCTGAACATCACATCAGCCTGCAGATACGGCAGAACTTTCCCCAGGACTGGTCTTCAATCAGGTCTTCAATCAGGATTAATACTGTATGAAGTCAGATATGGTAAAAGAAGCTGGGCCATCACACAGGTTGTTCCTCATTAGCCATATATACATGATGATTATTTTCTATACTGGAGGTCCTTCGCTTGACATTCTGCAATACAGGAAGTAGTGCAAGCCACTGGGTGGGAAACCATGTGACTTTAAAAAAAAAAGACTTTGGAGTGCTGCTATGCTAATATCATCCATAAAAAGACAGGAAGACTATGATCTAAAGGGAAGAGTAACTAAAATTGCTCACCACAGCCTTTGATGCAAGAAAAATACTTGGTTGCTTATATAACGGATGGTACAAATTTTCACAGAGAAATATCCAGAACTGCCAGCACTATTTCTGTCCTATTATGGCCTTTGGAAAACTATTGATTTTCTTTCAGATGCATCAAGTTGAGCATCCAATGCACATTCTTCCTCTCCAAAATGCTTTGCCCAAAGATGTTTGAATATCTGGCTCATTAGACTCTGTGCTTCCATGATCAGCATAGAAATCCAAGATAGAAAGTACCCTTTTGGTCATCCAACCCAACCCTCAGCACTGTGGAATTGTTCCCTCTCCCTCTATACACTTTTGGCTGTTTTATTCAGCCCACTTATAAATGAGTCAGATAATGAATTCCCCTGAAAAACTGCTCACCACCAGTGTCCACCACTATTATGAACTAGGACTGGGATTACATCCAGTTACAAGGAGGAAGATTTCAATGTGATATGTACAAAAGGAAAACAGAGGAAGCAGCCAAAGAAAAGCTATGAATTTATTACAAAGAGCCTGTGTTTCAAAGTAAAAAATACCCCACCACTTAACAAGAGTGTAAGAGAGTATAATTTTTGAGACTGTGTCTATTTCAGACAATTAGAAGTTAATCTGGACCTTTAACTACAAACCAGAAATTCCTCGGAGCTGGGTGAGTTTTTCCATTAGCCAAAGGTCCTTCAGAGGGAGGCAGGAGTTTTGGTAAGAGTTCAGTTGTTAAGACTGGCATTTTGAGGGTCTGGCCTTCAAACTGTAAAAATTCTGCTTGTAGTTTAACCTACCTGGATTCCAAAAAATTTCCTTTCTCTCCTCTACTTCAAATAGTAAAAAGGACAGGGAATTACTTTTAAAAGGCTCCTTACAAACTGGAATATGAGGGTACATTTTTGAGACCACCTTTATCCTTCTTAAATTAATTCCAAGCTCTATAAGGATTTCAGCAAAACAATTCAAAATGATTGTCTCCACTAACCAGTAATTCAAGGCTGATTTGTAAATCCTTATATAATGTTCACAGATTTTATAGTGTGCAATCACATTTTTCAAATGTTTCTCCTTTCTCATATTCTTTTCCTAAGTCTTTTAATTTAGCCAATCAAAACCTATTTATATCTGATTTGAAAATCAGTTAATGCAAATAAGGCCTAGCTGACATTTGCAACTCATTTGCAAATGTCCTTATAGCCTGCAGTCCCTCCTCTTGCCTCTTCTGAAACCACATTTATACATGTCTCTGTGTGTTGATTGTGTATACATGTCTGATTGTGTGTTGGGTATATACTTTGAGATACATCAAGGAAAAGAAAACATGATATGTTGCAGCTGGTTGGTATATGTGCCACATGTTAATTATTATTCACATGTAAGAGTTTTGATGATGTGTACATTGGAGCTCACAGCAGAGACTCCTTCAAAATCAATGATGAAGATGCCTGAAGCTCTTCCTGCACAGCAAAGACACTTGTTGGGGTCAGAAACATGAAGTACCCCCCACCATGCACCACTGTGCCTAATAAAGTCCATGTGCACTATTCTGGTTCTGTGCTTTATTGATGTACTGTATTGCCTTCGGATCCAATACAAAAATTAGTGCGGGCAAATCACATTACACTCCTTTGCAGGGGTAGGCTTGCCCTTCATTCAGCTACAGCCAGTGTGGGAGGATTTGCTACCTTATTTCTGCCACCCAAAAAAAAAAAAAAAAAAAAGAAAGCATGAGGACCATAAGTCTTTAATTAAAAACCCCAACATTAAAAAACTACGTTTCTATCTTCCCCCATCTTTCATGTTCTGAACTAACCTCTGCTTCAGCATCACCAAATGCTCATCTTCTGTCTTTTTTGCATATACTTTTGAAGTTATTTCAAACTTGAAGCTAATCTTAAAGCTGGTGGCCCTCAGCTGCCTCCTGCCAGGGACACCTTCCATGCTAGTAGCAGTGCTGGTCAATGATTGCCAATGTTATTAATTTGACGCTTATTCCTTTTTTTTTGTTTGGTATTTTTTGTGGTTTTGTTGTTGTTGTTTGGTTGCTTTTTTTGTTTGGTTTTTGGTTTTTTGGGGGTTTTCTTGTTTGTTTTGTTTTTGTGGGGGGTTTTTTGTTTGGTTTGGTTTTGTTTTGATTTTTTTTGTTTTGTCTTGCTCCCATCTCCTCATGAGAAACTTCAGGAAAAATACAGGACATTTTGGGTTGAATCCTGTCTTACATGTTTGATAGTTTCACCACCAGATAAAACTTCAAAAGGTTTTCTCCTGCAAAGTGCAGTAATATCATGATTCCAGAGAATGCTCAACATGAAACATTGGCCTAAGAACCACCACCCTTCAAGTGCACTCCATTGCAGGCATCAAAGCAGCATGAGGATATCACACAGGTTTAAGCCCATTAGCTCAGGTACTGGAAGCTGATTTATTGCAGAGGCACAGAGCTCTACATGTACTAACTCAAGTTGCTTCTCATCTAACAGCTGTGTCCTTGCAGTAATTGCTATGACTTCTATCTGTTGTTTTCTAGAGTCTCACTACAACTTTGGTGTGTACATGCAGCTGTTTAGGTGTTAACCATAGGTGTCCAAGCCCCAAGGTAACTCAGCAGAGAGGCAGTCAGAGCAGTCAGTGGAATTTTCAGAGTATTTCAATTAGCACCAACTTATACACCTGTTCACAGGCCACCATGGGAGGCCAGACAATCCACACACAGCACCTACAAGTACTCATTTAGGTCTCTTAACCTGGAGGTGGCCACCACTCCCAGTGTGTGATTATGAAGAACACCACAGTGATGAGCAAGTTTGCTGCTGTGATGACCCTAAGGGATAGGTGTACACTTCAGCCTGTTCTGAGGAACCAGACCAGTCATTTCCTGTTCTGGTGCACAGCAGTGTCTCAGTACACAAAAAAATGGTACTCCACTCTTCCCCCTTCCTTCCCTCTCAAGCCCCCAGGATCCTTACCAACCTCACCTCTGCAAATGCTCACATGGATTCAGGCTGTGCTACAGAAGTAAATTACTTCCCCATTTCTGCTCTCAATGTGTTGTGTCCCTTCCCCCATCTCCCAATATCTAAAATCTCCCCTTCCTTCCTGATGAGATAAGGAAAGTTTTGCTTCATGCCCTTCATGTGTAACAGCCTAGCCTCTAAACAGAAGAGATGACAGGCAAATGAGGGTACAACATCCACCAGCAGGTGGGTAGGGGTGAAAAAGGACGTTAGTAACCAAAAAACAATGATGCAGCACCTCCAGCTAGACTCATCTTTGCCAGTGAGGCTCAGGGAGGGGGGATCAGTTATTAGTGGCTTGTTTTCTTTCGTGCCTTTTTTCAGCGTGAGCTGTCGGGTGGCGAGGCAGCTGGTGCGCTGTGACAGCTGCTTGCCACGCTGTTCATAATCGCCCCATTGATACCTTGAGCTGCCTCTGGCTGTTTGTTGTACCCACCTGTTGCCTTTGGTCTGAGCTCCTAAACCCTGTATTATAAGGGCTGTTGCCTTCCAGTGTGCTCTCCCCAACCTGCAATGGCTGGGTGCTATCACAGGGTGACCAAAACCAATTTTTTTTTGGCCTTATGGCTTGTTACTAATGTACTATTTCATCATCTCCCACTGCACTACTGTCAATGGAAAGAAAATAAAGTAAGGAGAAAAAAAAAATTTATGATGGTTTTGTGTATGCCTTTTTTTTAAGTTCCTGTGTCCATATATTCCCAATATAGGGCTCTGCAACATTTGCAATCTTCAGATCCAAAGAGACTTTCATCTGCTTCTGAAGACTGCCAACTCAATGGACAGATTGATTACACTTGGGACAGGCAATCACACTCTAAAATGTGTTTCGCAAAAATAAGACTTGAATTTTTTTTTCTCCAACTTCAGCCAAGTTTTCCAGAGCATACTATCCAAAATTATGCAATAGAAGCAGTAACTGTGTTCTGCAAGAGACGTTGCTCCAGTGGTCATGCTGCATTGCACTCTCCAGTTTATCAGAGAGGGAGATGTCAAAAGGAGGGCTTTTTTATATAATACAAAGCTTCACAGTGACTGTACACACAGTTTAAATAAAACAGCGAGAAAACCAATATTCAGAAAATACTGAAGACTCAACAGAAAAGCTCTAGTTTGTCTCAGACAGTAAAAATCTGAACCTTTCCATGGAGGGTTTGCCCTTGCCAGCATGCATCTGTTTATCAAAACATCATGTTCCTGGAGAATTTGACCTTGACTGTGGTTCTTCCTGGGGAACAAAGGCCTACAGAAAAGAAATCTAAAGTAGTAAGTAATACAGAAGCACAGAAACTCTGGATAGGAATGGATCTCTGAAGGTCATCTATTTAGTCCCCATTCAAAGTAGATGTTACAGAAGGTACCTCCAGGCTTTCCCTGGGCAACTTTGGAGTATTTACAAGCTCTCTGCAAAGCCTGTTCCACAGCTCACCATCTTCACTGTGAAAAAAAAAAAAAAATCCTAATATTTCATGTGAATTTCGCTTTCTCTAACTTTGCCTTTTTTAACCATTTGTTAAAAGAGACTGCAAAATCTTTATGTCGTCTCTTGGGAAGCAGAGAAGGATTACTGACCTGCTAGACTGAATAACCTGGCAAAATTTTAGGCTGATTCCCCAAGAAAAAGAGGTTCACAAGATCACATATTCAATGTCTTTATGTCTATTTGTTCCCCACTGATACTTTCTGAACCTGATAGTTTGTTTCAAGCAAGTATGATGGAGTACAGCAATCTCCCATAGATTTCTACAAGTTTGATGAAAACCATTTTGTGGGCAGATGAGAGAGACCATTGACAGTACCCTCACTGACAAAAAGATGCAATTTGAACTCAATTGTTATTAGATACCTGAGGATCCACATGGCACAAAGGCATTGTGAATGTCACTGCTAAAAGAAAAGATGTGATCAGACGGCTAGCATTGTATTAGTCATCAGAGAATCCAACCACAGGCTACAGATCCATGGGGAACTAGGCTTCATTAATTCTGCTACTCATGAAATGCCTTGGGTTTTTTACCTTTACTCTTAGGCTTCAGCTGAGCGGTCATAAATTCCTACGAGCAAAAAAAGCTCCTTCATATAATCTCCCTTTATATATCATCCTTCTCTTACATGAGGAAAAGAATGGCTAAGAATAGCTGGTCAGATGATTTACTATTACAATTTTCTGTGGGTATATGGGATTTCTGGATGTCACTCAGCTGCCCTTAACAATAGCAAGGACACAATTGTTTCCATAGTAATACCCATTCCAAAGGGGTGAAGGTGTGTGTGTTGGAGGGGACAGCACAAAGCAAACAGAAGGCACGGTTACACAGACTTGCATATAGGACAAAAATCAGGCACAACAGAATTTGATCCTGCAACCCTTGCTGTAGAAACTCCCTTTTTAAGGCCATCCAATTACACTGAAATCAGTAGAAAACTGACTTAGCAAGCGTGCAGGCGAAACTCTTTCACAGTTTAGACAATGTGAATAGGTGAGAAAGCTTTATGTCTTTTGTCAACTCCAGTCGTGAATAACTTAACCACAAATGTACCACTGCTAATGAGAGAAGACACTCCTAGTTTGTGGTGACAGAGCAGTACACCTTGCCACACTATTTCATTTCTTACTCAGTGCAATAGCTAAGCGTGGTCCTGCAGGACAGCCTCCTAAACAACCTAATGGGCTAAAATAGATGTTTTACACAACACAGAGATGGTTTCTCTGTCTTGCTCTAAAAATGAGTTAACCAATAAACAACTTCCTGACAAACAAGCTAAACACGTCTCACACCTTTTCATCTAAAAATACCATCTGAACAGAGAAATTCTGCTGCTGCAGCATCTGCCGGGGCTTTTCTGTCACATTCTAGTATTCTCGGTCACCCTAAAGGAAACAAACATTGAAGAAAGAAAGGAAAGCCAACTCTGAAGTAAACAAAGCACTTCTGACTCTTTTGCCTATGGTTTAACAGAAAATACTCATCACATGATCTCCCAGCTGCAGTAGGAGAAGCACCCAAGAAGGTTCTAATAAAATGGCTTTTATAAATGGCCGAGGGAAGGGGAGAAATTGAAGAATTTATCCATGATTCCATTTATCCAAGATGGCTCCTGGTGCTGGTGCTAAAAGCTCTGTTATTGACTCAGTCAGTTACCTGACTCTTTGAGCTGGAGCCAGTACAGACCAGCAGAGGAAAAGCTCAGGCCTCAGAAACAGGAACAGGGAATTGGATCATAGATAATAAAATAGTTTAGTCCATATCTTAGTCCTCAAATGACACTGTTGTTTTCTAATATTTTGCAGTATGAACTGTGAATCCAAATATTCACGGTATCGGTACTTATGAGAAGTACTACTATATCGGTAGTTATGAGAAAAACACATTTCATTTCTTAATCTCCTCCCTAGGTTGGAGTTCAGAAGTCAGCTTTCCCTAGCCAGCCACAGAGGATACCTCTCTGTATCAGGGCTCTCTTAGGGACACATGCTGTTGATTATCCTTGTGACAAAACATACTGTCTGTTCCTTATCTTTTTAAGTGTTTTCTTCATAATGTAAATTTACAGAATGATTTGGATTGAAAAGGACCTTCTAGTTCCAACCCCCCCACCATGGACAGGGACACCTCCCACTAGACCAGGTTATTCAAAGCCCGATTCAGCCTGACCTTGGCACACTTCCAGGGATGGGGGTCATCCACAGATTCTTCGGGCAACCTGTTCCAGTGACTCACCGCCCTCACAGTGAAGAATTTCTTCCTAAACTTTAATGTAAACCTGATCTCTTCCTGTTTAAAGCAATTGCTGGATCATCTTTGCTCCAGATAACAATGTGCTGCTTTAGCTGTCCTGGCAGCTGAAGCACACTGGAGCAAGGAGGCAGACATTAAGAGGCAGGTAACATGCCTATTTTTGTGCTTTGATGTATTACTTCTTCAGCAATCACCTTGTAAGGACAATCAAAAACACATGCCTTAAAAAGCAGCCGGAGAATCATTACATGGCATAGAAACCCATTCCAGGATGGAAAATGAACCTGTCTTACACACACATTGGATTTCTGAGATGGCTACAGGGACACCACCTGCGGCAGGAACTTTACTCAAACCCCCCTTCTCAACCTCAGAATGGTGTGAGAAAATCTAACTCTTCTCAACCGGGCTGCAAGATGGGTGATGCCAAAACACAATTACAGAAAGCTTTCCTTGGAAGAAACCCTGTCCCACCAGCTGCTTGTCCCATTTTATTCCTTGAGCTGATCCTGCAAGGGGAGCCGCACAGATTGATCCCAGGCTGATCTGTGTTCAGAATCTCACTGCCATTGATGTGATCTTATTTTGTGGACCCAGGGACATGGTAGGGCTGTGAAGTGAACAGTTAATGGTGTTCAGTCCCCCCTCGTCCTAGTAGAGACAATGCTGAATGGGCTTGAGGTTTGTGATTTGGGTTTTGTTGTTTAAACAAGCAGTTGTAAAGCACACACATGCACCCCTCCTGCTTTACAGACCTCAAACTGCTAGTGACCTCTGTGTCACACCGGTGCCACAAGATTTCAGGTGAATATTCTGAAGTAACAAAACCTGAACTGGCAGCCTTTCTGTGACCAAAGGGTTTTATTAGAAAAAAACAAACATGCAACTATACATTTTATGCTGAATACTATAAGACACTACAACGAATTTGTGGGGCAGGAAGGGATAGCACTCGCAATCTTTGACCATATGAACAAATGTAGCCACAATAATTGTAATATTTGTGGAAAAGGCATAGAAAAGCTGGCAGAGGCAAAAGAAATAGCCAGACTGTCTCTTGAGGACCAGATTGTGATACAGCCTGAGGACTGGCACTGGAAGAAGAAAGAGAAGTTTGTATTTCTTTCTCTTTTGGAGTGATCACATGCTTCTCTTGAAACAGGGGTGAGTGGGTTCTCCAGACTCACTATGCTGCCCTGTGCAGGACAAACAGATGGGAAGACCCAGCCTGGGGAGGGAGGGGGACCCTTAAGTACAGCTGCACCTGTGCACTGAGCAGAATGTGCTGCAACAGGGAAGAGCTCCATCACAATCCTCTGCAACCTATGGGGAGGGATGAGGAAGTAGGTGATGAGTGCATTTTATCCTAGCTGAGGTTTATAGTCATTACAATAGCAACTGAGCACTCTCCCTCACCCTCTAGTAATGGCCTCATTTTATTAAGTGCCATACAAACACATGCACAGAAAAAGTGCCTCCTCCGCACAGCTACATCTCGAACAAACTTGAGCTAGAAAATGTGCAGTTCTCATCCAAACTCATAATTGTTCCTCATTGCTGGAACTGAACATCTATGCCATACAGACTGATATATACTGTCCCTATTTAAAAAATGACATAATGGGTTGTTTTCATATCTAGCAGGAACACGGAAAATGCGAACAAAAGTCAATAGAGAAAACAAATCTGTATATTTCCATGAAAGAACCAATCTACTTTAGAGTCATCTTAGGCTGTGTTTTTAGTTGGGCTTAGTTTGTTTATTTGTTGGTTTCTTTTGCCATACTGACAAATTATATTGATTTGCACTGCACAGAAGTTGCAGATACAATCCTATGTCTATTTCCATTAAACGCAGCATTCAGAGCACCCAACATCACTTGGAGACTTTCCTGACTTTGATGCCTGTACACTAGCAAAGGTAGAGCATCAGGAAAAAGCTTTGTCATCTTGTTTTCCTCAATTCCTTCCCTTCACCACACAGTTTTGTTTATTTATTTGTTTTAGGAACACACTTTTTTTTATACTTTGCTATGCATATTTATAATGAAAAGATGATTTGTGTCCTCATTACTGCTCTATTGCTCAATGACGAAAAAACATTAACAAAGAAAAATGATTTTCAGTCAGCTCATAACGTGCAGGTGAACTGGAACTGTAAAGCATATGATTTAATGAAAAAAGCTGAGAAAATTTAAAAACCCCACTAATAAGGGTGTTTCTCTGCATTGAAAGATCACTTAGCAGCAGAGCAGTGACGTCCTTTGTGTTAGAAAAATACACTGCAAAGGTTGAAAAGCAGCATCCCCAAGGTCAAAGAAACCCATCCTCTCTAATACAGTATACTCACTCTCCTCCTCACAACCACCTTTTTCCACCCATATGAGCATTTTGTAATTTTCAGATAGTGGAGAGAAGATAAACTCAAATACCTCAGCAAACTTTTAGTACTGAAGGAACATGCAAAAATGCCACAGAAGGCACTCGAAGCTCTATGCAGCTTTAGTGGAGCAGCTCATGAGCATTTGCCTAGAGCTGCAGCCACAGATTCAAACTCTGCAGAGAAAGAGACTCCAAAATCATGATCTTTAAAATGCTCGTGAGATTTCTGCCATTTGCTCTGGAGACCTGCAATGAAGAGCAAGTCAATACCAAGCCACACCGAGCAGAGCACGCAGTGCTGAATGGTTCAAAGCACAGAGTCAATTAGATTCCCTGAAGCCAAAAGGTGCTGCTCCAAATGGGAACACTGTGTTATGGCTTCACACTCAGCACAGCAGCTTCTGTCCCGCATGCCAGAGCTGAGACTTGAGCATCACAGAGAGTCAGAAAGGAAGGAGGAGGGGTCAGTGGACTTCAGCCCAAAGGAACATTTCCAAGGCTCCTTCCCCAGGCATCGGCAAATGTGTGACAAGCAACAGAGGTCAGATCAGCAATTCCCCGCCTCTGAATCTGGGAAAGCCTCTGTTTTAAAACAGAGGTTTCTCCTAGCAAGTGCACACCAATCTTCTGGCTCTTCTTTTCTGTCATCTTTGTCAGGAGTTGGTAAAAGAAGCGTGACACAGCACAGTATCACTGCCATCAGAGCAAAAGAAAAAACCTTGTTAGTACCCTGCAGTGCCACCCTCAACAGAAAAGGCAAAACATCACAAAGTATCAACAGAGCAGAAGATCAAGAACAACTGCATTATGACTGGTATGGCTACCAACACCTGTCAGCAGTAAACTGAGAAATTTTTAAAAACAGGCATTCTTAACTGTGTTCCTTTCCTTAATTCATTGAGTTCATAACTAAATTACGTAGATCAGCAGCCAAATTGGTTCATCGTTGCTCAACTCCAATTTAAAAGGACAAAGCAAGAAGCTGAAAAGAATAATATTTGGGGAACTGGATAGCTTCAGGGGATAGTTAATGATGGGATAGAGAGACCTGAATGCCTGCATCACTGGTTTTAATTTGGTTCAGGTCAGTAGTGACACAAAGTCATTACTGTATGAGAGCTATTCATGGGTCTTTTGTGTGAGATGAGGTGGTGGTCTCAGTCTGTTCCTAGCTGGTGGACACCTGCTTTACAAAACCCAGCAGCACATCTCTCACTCTCAGCAGCTGGCAAAGTCAAAAAGCCAAGGCCAGACTTGGGGAAGGAGAAGGGCTACTGTACTACCCAAGCAACAGACTGAAGTGTGCTGTGGGGACAGCCCATAACAAGGACACTGCCATGCCTCATCAGTGACACAAACAGCGACTGTCCCCTGGCAGCTCAACCCTTCCAGAAAAGACCAACATTTGACTAAATATGGAGCTGGACAATTAGCAAAGGCCTCGGGTAACCCACTCACTTTCATGGGTTCTGTCATTTCCTGGACTGTTTTTGTTATTTGCTGGATGGCAGTAAAGCTGCTCCTGGACAATGAAATTTCTGATTGGGTTTTTATTGTTATTATTTGCAATGTGTTAGTGCCTGCAGGTCACAATCGGGATTATGACTTTGTTGTGATAGGTGCTCGCAAACCACTAGTAAGAGACAGTTCTCACTTCGATGACCTTACAGTTTAAACAGAAAAGCCTGAGAGTGAGGAAGAAAAAAGATATTATTATCCTCATTTTATAGTGGGGGAGCAACTGCGCAGAAAGACAAACAGCAGTACTTCCTGAGGGGCTGAGCTCATGTTGCTCTTCCTGAACTCACTGAAAACTGCAGATGTTCAACAGTACAGAAAAAAAGGGGCCAACATCACATAACAAGTTAAAGAGCAGAATCAGGGCTCGGTGGGTCCCAAACTGACCTTGCTTGTTTAACAGCTTGCAGAGAAAAATGTAGAAAAGCTGAAAAATCATGTTGCTTTAAGAGTTCTTGTTTGTGCTGCAGCAGCACCCAAACTTGTCGGTTCCTCAGGCTCTGTGGTTTAGGAAGAGAAGGCTACCACAGGAAATGGCCAAGGTTTAAGGTCTTGTTTTTCAATCCTTCATTCTCCTTGTCCAAAAGAATTTCTATTGTGGTCCTCAAGGTGTGCAGGGGCAGAATTGTACTTACAGTGAAGACCTTCCTCAATTTTCTCCAGAGACTGTATGCCTGTGAAGTGGTGGAAAGGATTTTGTGCACCCATGATGCTCCTTGCTATCATAGCGGCAAAATCCCTTAAAATGGATAGATAAAGATGAGCCCTTGGGATAAGAAGACAGTCTTCCAAATGAAGAACTGGCCATAAGAACAAATCTTCTCTCTCATTTGGAAATGATTTAAGAAACTGCCACATAAACCTTGTGAAAATCAATTTGCCAGGACACTGGATAAGTATTAGAAACCAGTGTACTGGCTTCTTCCATGTGCACACTTCCAAGTGCATCATTTATGTCTTGCTTGATAATTGGCTCTACCTATGATGAAGAGATAAAAGTGAGCAAGACCTCTGAGTTTATATGCAGCAGCAGGAGGAAACACTTGACAAGAAATGATGGAGAAATCCTGAAAGCAGTCATGGTGCTCCAGGGTCTGTAAAACTAGGAAGCAAGTGATCCTTCTGAGATAAGATATCTAACCAAAGCATCTAACCTGATTGTTGTACAGATTTTCTAAGTAAATCATCAGGGTCACTCATCACACACCTCTGATCAACCTAAATAGATACCTAAATAGATAACTAAAATACTTAATGGAGGAAGGACAACATTCCTGACATGGCAAAGTTAATTTTTCATAAAAATAGAAAATAAAAGTATTTGGAAAAAATATCTGACTGAAAAGGCAAGAATTTGTGATTTAGAAAGAGCATAGGATCAGCTAGATTATCTCATCTGTTACCCCCTTGCCTCTTCTTCCTGAAATAAGAACTGAAGGAAATCCCAGTTGCAATATGTCATGGTTTAACCCCAGCCAGCAACTAAGCACCACACAGCTGCTCACTTACTCCCTGCCCCCAGAGGGATGGGGAAGAAGGTTGGGGAAAAAAAAGCAAAATTCATGGGTTGAGACACAGACAGTTTAATAAGACAGAAAAGGAAGGAGGAAAAAATGAATTTACAAAACAAGTGATGCATAATAATAACAGCAGTAATAATAACAATATAATTAGAATACACAAAACCAGAGATACACAATGGAATTGCTCACCACCTGCTGACTGATGCCCAGCCAGTCCCTGAGCAGTAACCCCCAGGCAGCTTTCCCCCCAGTTTATAAAGTGAGCATGCCATCACACAGTATGGAATATCCCTTTGGCCAGTTCAGGTCAGCAGCCCTGGCTCCATGTCCTCCCAGCTTCTTTTGCCCTCAGTCTACACACAGGTGAGAAGCCAAAAAGTCCTTGACTTAGTGTAAACACCGCATAGAAACAACTAAAGCATCAGTGTGTTATCAAAACAATTCTTATACTAAATCCAAAACACAGCGGTGTACCAGCTACTAGGAAGAAAATCGACTTTATCACAGCCCAAATCAAGAGAAAATAGTACCTGGGGTGGTCAATCATGCACTGTAAAAGGCAGCTGTGATGTGTTCAAAAATTCCATCATGTGGTTGAGAGGCGAGTGAAATTCAGATATTCTAGTTTCACTAGGTGTTTGCAGTTTAAAATTTTGCTCTAAATCAGAATAGCAGAATTCTAACCTCAAGAAAGCTGTGGAGAACATTAATTGCAGATTGATGGTAATAGGTGACTCAGCTTTTCAAATTTTTGTATTATTTTGCAATATATAATAGAAAAAGAAATATTTTGAAACCAAAACTAATTTTGAAGGAAGAAATTGAAATGTTTAGCTTGGAAATGTCACAACCAGACATTCCCACACTGTTGGAACATCCTTCCACCACTTACTTTTTTTTAAATGACATTTTCAGTGCAACCGACAGAAGTTTGCGAAGCATTTTGATTTTAACAAGGTTGCATTTTCCAGTGGAAAGCCATTCTTTCAAAGGTTTTCCAACCAGCTCCACTGGGAACAGGTGTCACAGGATTGCAACAACCTTCCCTTTGCAAAATTGCTGAATTGCAAGCGGGATCCTGGAAGAGGGGCTGGGGTGTGCAAGGCATAAGGAGTCACAGGGTGCCCCATGGTTATGAAGGCTGAGAACCTGCTGCTTGAATCACCTCTGGCTACCCATACGTCTTGTCTCCTGCGGCACTTGTAGGCTGAAGTGGCAATAGGAAATGTGAGGGATTGTAAGGGGGAAAAAACCCTCAGTATGTGGGCATGGCTACATGTTCAACCCTGCAATGTCCTTCTCTACCATCCTAGTCTAGAAGTGATGGAAAGAAAGATTATCCCTAGACTGGAGTAATGCTCAGTTCAGGATAGGAATCTTTAGCAAGCCAAGAATGTTGAGGTAGGATGAACGTGCCCTTAAATTCCCTCTGAGGGCTGATTTTGGTCTGGCAATGTCCACTTGATGTGACTGGCAGAGGGGATGTGTCCCTCCACAAAGATGGAAG
This sequence comes from Aleadryas rufinucha, assembly GCA_013397815.1. Classification (NCBI taxonomy): domain Eukaryota; kingdom Metazoa; phylum Chordata; class Aves; order Passeriformes; genus Aleadryas; species Aleadryas rufinucha. Next base: position 14,194 of record VZTH01009675.1, read on the forward strand.
AGAAGTTTAACTTGGTAGGTTCATATTGAAAGCAAAACGACTCAACTCTTTCAAAGAATTGAAGTCTAAGTCCTCTGAGAAGTCAGTACTTTTTGAAATGCACAGCTAAAGAGAAATCTGATCTGATTTAACGCAGTCCTAAATAAAGTTCTTTTTACATTCCACCACTTCCGAATGACCAAACATACGGACTAATACCAGAAACTCAAGCTGGGCACAAATGAGCTGGCCTTCTTTTTCCCCTTCCACTTTTCTCACAGGGAGTGCCATTTGAAATTATCTCCTTTCTTGTTAATTTAACGATTACCATCAGAAAGAGCCAGCGGCTGAAAAATTATAGGCAGTAATTATGATCTTGCAGGCTCCCTCTGGGACTTGATGCAGGGAAAACATTGGATTGGGAGAATGAGGCTGTGCTCCTTGGCAGATGCACTTTGGTGGATGCAGCCTGGAGATTTTGGTTGCCTCAGACCTTCGGGGCCCAGCTTGAGAAGCCTTCAGGAGGAAGAGTCACTGCCAGATGGCAGGCACATCTTGAATTGGACGCCCCTAAAAATACAGCCACCCGAAACCTTTATCCGTCACTTGCGAAGAGCTGAGTGTTTTTTTAACCTGATAAACAAGGAAAATCACATATTCCTCCTCCGTGGGTGGATGTACCAGTTCAGGTAAACAATAGATAGACCAGTTAATGTCTTTAGACACTATGTCAAATGATAAATATTTATCATGTTTCTGTATTAATTCGTGTGAAGACAAATACATATGTATGACACTGCAGAGGCAGAAACGCACGATCAAAGCCAGCTGGATATTACAGTGTTTAGGAACTGGCTGTTGAATAAAGCTCAGCTTTCCTGTTATGCCCATTGCCTGTACACCTTTGGAGCCATGTCGCCCCTCAGAGATGAGGGAATCCCCAGCACATCTGAGGGCTGCCATGACGGCTGTCGTGTAAGCCCCAAAACACCGAAGGAGGGACCCAGGGGTAGTGAGAAAAAGGGAAATGAACTATGTCAAAACCCTGGTGTTCCACAGGAAATACCGGGACGGGGAAAGGACGCCCCACGAGGGCAGCCACAGCCGCCAACCTTCGCAGCCCCCGGGGTACACCTAGCCCGCGGCCCCGCGGCGAGAGCGGAGCCGGTGCCCGCTGTCCCCGTGGTGCCGGCGGGTGGCCGGGCCGGGTCCCCGCGGCGGGGATGCGCTGTCCACCCCCCCGGGCCGGAGGAGGCGCTGCCTTCCACATTGGCTGGGGGCCCGCGCACCGCCTCCCCTGGCCCCGCTTCTCCGCGCCTGGCCGGGGGGCGCAGCGGCGGAGCGCCGCACGACGGGGCTCACGNNNNATCTCCGCCGCCTGATCGGGGCGAGCGAGGGCGGCGGTGGTCGGAGAGGAGGCGCCGAGGGGAGGGAAGCGAAGAAGGGGAGGCAGCCGGGGGGAGAAGTCTCCCACCTCCTCCTTCCCCTCACCGGCACCGCCTCCTCGGCGCTCCCCACTGCTGGGGTGCCCGGTTGGGGCGGCGCTCCCGTTCCCTGCCGGGGGTCGGCGCGGCCGGAGCAGGCGAGGAAGGCGGCCGGTGCCGTGCGGAGGGTAAGGACGGCGCGGGGCGGGGGGGCAGAGGAGGGCGGCGGGTGCCCCCCGGTCGGGGGCCAGGGACCCCGTCGTCCCCCTCAAAGTTTGTTGGCGGCGTGGGTGGGAGGGGGGATTTCGGGGAATGACACCGCCTGCCCCGACGGCGGAACGGGCGGAGGGAGGGAGGCTGCCTGCCGAGCATCCTTCCCCGTGATCCGCCGCCGCGTCCCGCCGCGATCGCGACCCACGCTGCGGCGGGGCCCGGGGACCGCGCGGGTCTTGCTCCTGCCCTGGGCACGGCCCCGCGCCGCCGCCTCGGGCGGCTGGAGCGAGTTGGATGTAGCCCGGGGGCCACCCGGGAAAAGCCGGTGGTCCGAGGAGCGCAGTTTGGCTTCGCGAGCCCGGCCGGAGGAGAGGGGACCCGGCGGCCGAGGGGAGCCCGGCAGCGGGCGGGGGTGCGGGCGGCTGGTTGCGTTATGGTTAACACGCGTCTATTCTTCTGTGCGCGGAGCCGGCAGCCTGCCGGGCTCCCACAGGACCTTATCTGACATCGGAGGTTTCTCCTCTCGTCCTGACCCTCTGGTGATTTACAGCGGGTGGCATTCAGCCCGGCTTTCCTGTGCACTTTTCCTCTCAAAACTCTGCCTTTGAGGCTGTAACCGAAATAAAAGGCGGTTCGCAATTTTGTGCGCAATGATATTCCCTTAAAAAAATGTGACTTAGTAGTCCAGCATCCTCAGAATATCCCGGTAGGGGTTGTTGGTTGGTTGGTTGGTTGGTTGGTTGGTTGGTTGGTTGGTTGGTTTTTGTCTGAAATGCGGAAGTATAGGAGGGAAAAAACTAAAAAAGAATGAGGCTTTTAAACTTCACGCAGCGTTTGTCATGTGAAATCTTCCTCTGTTGAGAAATAATTTTGAGTAACCAGATGGGCTTATTTTAAATGGGCATCTTTTTGTCTCAAAGACGTCTGCAAATCTCCATTGAGAACACCCCTGGATGAGGTATGTACCAAGCCTTTGGTAGGAGAGAGCTCGTTACTGTGATTGCAGTTTGATTAAGTAAAATGGTGTCAGAAGATGAAGTCCATAGTTTTCCTTCTTTCTCTAAAATTGTTATCAGTGTTATTTTCTGTATGGCAGCAAATGATAATATTAACAGTTTTGGCAAATGTGTTCTTCTTTCAGAAGATAAAGGGACATATATAAGATAGAACCAGATACTCAAGGAGCATTTTGCTACCTACTAGGGTTTTTAAAAAAAAAAAAAAAAATAGTGTAGCTTTTTTAACCTGCTAAAGGTGTAGTAATTTTTTTTCCTTTTTTTCTTAGATGTATCATGTTGTTTTCATTGTTATTGTTCACCCTTTCTTAAAGGAATATGGCATTCTCTGCTGGGGGTAGCATTGCTGTTATTGCGAAGAATCAGGGTGATACTGAATATGATGTTTAATAACAAAATGTCCAACATAGCAAAAATTACTTGGCTGTGCTTAATTCTTTTCCTATTATACCTCATATCAACCACCAGCATGGTCTTTTCCTTCTCAAGAAAAGAAAAAAGCCATGTGACTATAGCAGGAATATTTATTATGCAGGCAGAGTTTATTAAATCAGTCATAAAAGAAATGAACGTAACATCTTTAAACATTTCAGAAGATGAATGTGTAATTCCTGATTTGCTTGAGGTTAAAATTAGTTTTGTAGCAACGAGTAACAGCTTTGCTTTATTATCTGTTGGTCTTTGGAATAAGAGACAGAACACTGGAATAAAAACATTTTAAAGCAGAATTGCTAAAAGCAATAATTATTTGACTGGGTCAGCAGGCATCTATTGCCAGAAGGGGGAAAAAAAGTTGGCTAGGTAAAGAAATCGACTTATTTGCTGAGAATTTAGCTCGCTGACCATTCTATGGTACCTAAACTCACAGGAATGGAATCAAAATACCTATAAAACTCAAGGTGCATGTGGAAGCAGGTTATAGTATTGCGAGGATGAGCCAGTGGATGCCTTTGATCCTGGCTGTTCTTTCGTGAATGATGTGAGCTCAGTTGCATAAAGGACCCCGTTAAAGGCTTCATGCTCTGTTGAAGGACTGACAGGTCTTAGCCAATGCAAGCCTTTCTTTAACTTCCCCCATTACAAGTTTTTGATTGGGCAGCAGAAGTTTAGAAAGAAATAACTTTTTTTTCCTTTCTTTTTGAAGCCATTTTTTACTTTCAGCCTTTAATGTGGCCATCTCAAAATGCTTGCAGACTGTCATCCTACTGGGAGTTTTGGTGCTGAAAGTGCTGTGCACTAGAGAGTGAGAGCTGACATGGTTTTCTTTTCTATTGAATAGACGTGAGGTAGGTGAGGAGATTAAGAATCCAAACTCATATATTAATTTAGTATTGCCCAATATTTTTACGAATACATTGCCATTCTTGGTTCTGCAGGTCTCATGCACTGTCTTCCAGTCACCTAGTTCCTCTAATTCTGGATGGCTTAAAGAGAAATTGCTTTTCAAATGCAAACTTTGTGACCTCTCTAGTCATGTAGTCACCTACCTAGGCATCCACAGAATTCATTTTTCTCAATGGTGATTGCTCTTAATTTCTTTTCCAGATGTCTATTTTGTCTTTATCTGACAGTCCTCATGAAACAGTAAATGATTTTTTTGCTGCAGTTTCCCAAATAGTTTAGGCTATGTAACATGATGAATGTTCTACAAAACCACTCATTGACCATTTAGGTGAGAATTTGGAGATTTTTCTTTTCTCTAGCAGCAAATTCACAGTCTGCTGATGATTTAAAATTCATACTGTGGGCGACCCTAACACTGGGATTTGGCCAAGTTCAAAGCAGCTATGCAGATGGACACACAAGACAGAAGGCAGAGGGAAATAGACCCTTTTAATCATAACAAGGTTGCTCTTGTTTTCTTATCTACAGTGGAAATGCATGCAAGTCCCTTGTACCTAAAAGCAAGCTTGCAAATGCGCCAGAATAGACAGCAAGAGCATTTGTTATTAATGCAAAGTTAAAAATGTGTCACCCTGTCTTCTCAGTACTGCTCTGTATGTCTCCATTTCTAGACTGACTCTGTACTGCTGCCAAAAGTGCGCATCCCATCACTGTTGGTGGGATAAGGATTTCCTCCCAGAACTCACACCCTTTGAAAGTGTGTGGCTTTGTTAATGATCACTGAAACCAGCTATGACCTGTCCTTTTGAAATGGCTATAATGACTTATAAATCAATTTCTCGTTAGAAAGAACTTTTCTCTTTTTTTTCCTTTTTCCCGAAGGTGCCATTGTTGCCCATGAAAAATGATTGGGTTTGCAACATAAGGTCAGAGCACATTTTATTCTGCCATTTGTGCCTCATGCAGGGACATTACGGTGACACACCCTAAGCTCGGTTCTGCCTGTCTTCAGTAGGAACATCCTTTCTTGGTGAAACTGGCCACATCCAAATTACAAAATAGGTAGTTCATTACACTGTGTGTTAGTGTAATGGTTACTTCTTATACCTTGGCTGGACTGCTGGTGAACGTGGATATTTTATACACTTCAGATGTTGTATTGTTTGTGTAGGTTGAGGCTAGATGGCATCAAATAGTACCTTATCCTGTGTTAATCTCTTTTATGGAAATTATGTATTCTTAAGAAAGGTATGTTTACTCAGTACAAAGTCCTGAGTGGGAGCAGGTTCTGTACTGTCAATTCACTTTCAGCCCTCACTGGAGTTATTTCCCTCTTTCTACATTTTAGGAAACATTTCAAAGTTTGTGCTTAGGATCTTGGGGGGCTGCTACCTTCCTGTTCTGCTGAGTGTGTGAAACATGCTCTCAGAAATCACAGGTTTCAGTCAGTTGTACCTGTTTTAAGGAAGGCAGCACTGAAGTCCAGACTACGTATATGCCTGGAATATTAGGTGACACATGTATATATACATGTAAAATAACTTTTACAGGATGTCAGTGATAGATGTACTAGTTTTAGATTCTTGCTTTTAGCCAAGAAGGCTGTGTATAAGGGAATTCAAAAGGATATTCAGCAGTCATCTTGCCTATATTTTTCATATCTACACTTGTAGCTTGTCTGCGTGTACTCTAGCGCTTGAAATTTGAGCTTATGCATGACATACTGCAGGGTTTGTGAGACTTCAGTTCTTCCTCTAGGCATGTGGTTTTTTTGTTTATGTCTATTTGTAAGTTTATGCATAGAGGTATACCTATATATATAAAGTCATAACTCATCCCTCAGTATATTTTTACTGTTTCTTCAAGTCTGATGTAATATTGGTTGGAGTCGCTCCACAATTTGTTGTTCTGGCTACTTGGATATCAAATTCTACTGTAATTCTTTCTCACGTCTCCTCTTCCCTCTCTCTCTCCTTTTTTAAAAAAAGAAAAGCATCTGCATATTTCAAAGACATACGCCATTGCCAAGCAATCTGGTGTAGTGGCTTAATATGCTGGCAAATAATTTCACAAGTTATTTGTGTGTGTGAAGGCAGTATATTTGAATATCATTATATTGTGAATGTATCTATGAAGACAGTTATCTGAGATTATTTAAATCCTAGGAAAGGCCAGACAGCTCCAGAAATGAAAGAATGTTTTTCATTTTTTAATTTGGAGTGTGTATTTCTGTCCTTTGCTAATGCTGGTGGCATGGGACATTGCAGTTGCCAAAAGCCTTTTTATCCTAGCTTTTGAGCATTGCAATATGGCCTAAAAAAAGTTTCCAGGAGAAGCAGACTCTTGAAGACTGAGGTAGAAGGGATGTTGCTTTGCAATGTGTTGCTGGCCTTCTGTGCACTAACTTTTTGTCATTGCCTGTGAACCCCTTTTTCACTTTTGATGTGTTTATCTGCTGTGTGGGTCATTCAGTGGCTCCATTTGAGCACTCTCTTCCTTTCTACCTCTGAAGTCTGTGTCCTGTATGTCATTTTCCTTAAGCAGTTTGATTTTTGTTAATGTCCCTGGCCAAATTTGCTCAGCTAACCTCTCCTGAGTGTCTCCAGCCTGGTCCCAACTGTCAGTGTGTACAGTGCTGTCCTTTTCCCTGACCTTACCAAGGATGGCTTCTCAGAGCCCTTTGCATCTTCCTTCGTCGTTTGAATACAGATCAGAAATGGACTTTGAAAAGAGCGAGTCATTGCCCGCAGAGCGAGCAGTGGATCTGTTCTTTCTTTATGGTGAGATCTGAAAAATCCCACTAGCTATATCCTTCAGCTTACGGAGGTGTCTCTGAAGTTCGCACAGCTCAGAAGAGGAGGGAGGTTTTCTCTCGTGAATTTTCTCCTTCACTTGATCTGCTTTCCTCCAGCCTATCACAAGGCAATTTTTCTCTGTCTCTAAAATCTGTATCCCTGCCTCACAAAGGCACTTCCACTTGGGTCTTCCTTTCTTACCTTTCTCCACTTTGCTCCTGTCTCACCTGGAGATGTCTTATTCCCAGTATGAGGGCAATAGTTACCTTTCCTCTCTCCTGCCAATCCTCACCACACCAATAACTTAACCCACATTACCTTTGCTCTCAGCATCTCCTTGCTAGCTCATGATTTCTTTAATTAAAACCTGTTAGAGCCAGTTTGTTGCGGGGGGATGAGAAGGCAGACATACACTCTGTGCAGTTTATGAGAAGTCTCCCTGGAGCCTGATGTTTTTGCTATCGTTCTGTCTCTAAACCTTACTCTTTTAATAAAGTTCACTAATATTTTTTGCTGCAACAAATTCGTGACCTTCTGTGTTCTGCTCTGGCCATTGCATGGAAACTATTTTATAGGAGTGCTTCTCTTCCCCTCTCTCTCGTTTCTTCCTAATAAATGTGTTTTTCCTCCAGTTTGGTCCTCTAGAGATTACATTCTTCTGGAGACCTTTAGCATTTAGCATCCAATGGAGCCTGGTCTTTTATGTCCTGCTCTGTTGTTTCAAATGACTTCTCTCCCCTAAACTACATGTTGTGTACTAAGCTGCTGTTTCTTCTAGGTACTTCCAGGTGACTGAGTGTTCAGCCCCCCTCTCTTTTGCACCTGGCTCAGCTTCTCTGTCCCCATTTAACATTTATGTCAATTCTGCTCAGCAATAAATGCCTGCACCTTTTGGCATTATAGAATGGCTAGAGAGGAGGCTGGAAATGACAAGATTTCTGCTGGAATATTGAAATCCAAGATGAACTTGGATCTTGTGAAAAAGTTTGAGAGTTCAAAATTAACCACCTTAATTTCTCTTCCATTTTCTTTAAAATGTAAATACCATAGCGTTGTATCAAACTTTTCATATTATCTGTTCATTCTGCTTTATTGGAAAAGAAGAATACAAAGTCCTTTATTGTGAAACCAGTCCCTAAACTGGAGCTGACTTTAAGCAAACAACCAGGTCACAATTGCTTCACTGTTTCCTTTCATCTGAGTCTTTCAAACTTCAGCAAGACTCCTCACCCTCTTTCAAAATTTCTGTCTTTAGATGAAATTAACATAATATAAAGTAAACTGTGAAAGATCTTTAAATATCATAGTTTTACAATAGCCACCTCTGCCTTCTGTCCTTTCTCCCAAAAGCCAGGCAGAGCAGGTAGCTGTATTTTCCCATTAATGTGACCCGGATGGTCCCCTTGCTGGTTTGTGACTTCAGTACTTCATCTTGTCTACAACTTGATAGGAAATGTGTGTATAAGAGGTTGTATTTTACAGGCTGAGGGGTTTTGGGTGATTTCAGGAGTTCTAGAGATTTTTTCACAGGCAGATGGGGCAGCTGCCCCCGCTCTTCCTCCCCTGCATCTGGGTGGGATGCAGGAGGTGCATCCTTGGTTTGCTTAATTCAGAGAAAAAGCTTCAAGCTAAGCCTCTTACCGGGCATGCACCCTGCGTCCTGGAATACCAGTTGGTGCCTTTACTTCCTGATGTTTAGCTCTCAATCCAACATGGAACAGCTCGAGCAGTTTAGAGATGGGCAGCAGGATGTAGAGATTGCCAGCACACTCACCTGGTTCACAGAGAGCGAAGTTTGGGTCTTTCACCTGCACCAGAAGGAGCAGGACTTCAGCCTTGCTCTTGAACTTCTGATCTTAGACTCATATATATGCTCTGGCTGTTTGGGACGTAAGGCACAGCCTCCTTTTCTCTGTACCTGCAAGTCACCTGTGCTAAAACTGGTGCACACATCTTGCCAACAAAACTTTGGGGGGAGGAAATAATTAAATTCCTTTTAAAAACATTGTCCATCATTGATTAACACCCTGTTTTCCCCCTTGTTTTGTTTTTGTTGTTCAGGTTGTCAGCTGCTGGATGCTGGGGGGTGTCACATAGGAGCCATTTGCCCACAAATTGGAACAGTCTGGCCCTTATCCTGCTAGTGTGCAAACGGTATGTTAATTAACATAAATAACCATGTAGCTGTGCCTTCTTGCTAATCAACGTTCAACTTGCCAAAGATATGATCATGTTACATAAGAACAAAATTTGGTTCATTACTTGCATGCCCTACTTTACCCCATCGCTGATAGTGCCTTGCCGCATCTAGAAGATAACATCCCTTATTTGCTCCTCTTGTAGCGTCTGTGCTCCTTCCCGATCCCTCATGCAGAGAAAATTCTGACTGAAATGAATGTAAGCTTTCCTGAATTAGGAGTGACAGCATATTTGCCATTTTTAGCCTAGGAGTAGCACAGTTTTGGAGATGGAGTAGTAAACCAGTAAATAGGATAGGGGTAACATTGCCTTCGCATTCTTCTCAACATGTGTTTTTTCCTTGCTTGGTGTTACTGAGTCTGAGAGTGCCATTTCTCAGTCTGCACATTTCTTTCTCCAAGGCTTGGAAACCTTGTTCTGTCCTCGAAACTGTATTGTTCATCACCATATGGGATAAGGTAATTATTAGCCATATAAATTTTCATTTTATAGGACAATTCTAATTCCTAGAGGCCAACAGTTACCATGGTAGATCTCATTTCTCTCACAGTTTTACAGCTGGCTGCATATACGAGTGTAAATTGCTGCTGTTTCTCCTGTGGTAGAGCTTTGTGGACCCCATTTGGGAGGAGTCCCTGTGTATTGGGCACTGTGCAAACTTATCAGAAGATAATGCCCTTCTCTGAATGACTTAGAACCTTGTAACATGTTAACAAGGAGAGGGCATTTATATATTTTTATGCATTCAAAAACTGTTTGAATTCTTTCTACTTGTCCTTTAGCCTGTTCTTAATTAACTATGATTATTATAGAAGAAATGTATAGACATGGAGATCAAAATATTTTCTAAATGGAAGCCAAATGGTTTGATTGTGGATTTCCCTTTCTTGTTTTGATTCCTTTTCTTGCCATGTCAACATTTTTGCAGTTATCAGTATCATCATTGTATTGCTCATAATTACTTTCTGAGGAAGAGCATAAATACTCACTGTTTGTATTCAGGCTATTAAAATTGCTTTATCAATCATCCTGGTTTGAAAATTGTAACAAATTCAGCTCTTTTTATAGACAATGATTAAAACTTTCCAGTTCTCCTTCTACCCCAGAAGAGCAGGAGAAGATAGGTAGTAGCATTTTAATGAAGTCATGTTCTTGTTCCCCAAGTGAATTGGTGTTGTGGACCAACAAGAAGTCCAGAGGAGGTATAATTCTCCCTGTTGTCCTTGATGATGAGTTACCAGCCTCTTGTGTACTACATATTTTTTATTTTACCTAAAGTGTATTTATATTCTGATGTCCAAGCATCTTGAGGGCTATATGTAACCACATGGTGGAGGGCACTAGTAAGACTTGCCCCCTCAACTCTTCACTAATTCTTTCACTTTGAAGGTAAAGCCTTACAAAGTTGTGTCTTCAACCTTCGGGTGATGTTTTACACCTCATAGGTTTAGTCCCTGGTAAAGCAGGCAGGGAAAAAGGGCCGGAGGAAGTTGAATGCATGTCACTGCAGACAGCTAAGCCGGGAGTTTGTCAAAGCCACTCCATCTAGTGGCAGTCACTTCGCACAGCTGGTGTGGCAGTGCCCATCAACAGCTGCCAGATGATGGGAGAAAGATCTAAAATGGTGTTCAGCTATGAGTGTTCTGGTCTGGTCTTCAAGATAAAAGATCCTTGAAGTTTTTCTCTGTTGTTTAATTCTTATCTGCAATCATAATTCAGTACTTGCCGTGAATTGCTGCATGCAGTTGTGGAAATACATCAAAAATTTTGAGTGCCAGTGTAGGTGCAGACTCTCCTTCATATTTAATCAATGTTTCAGTCTTTTAAAAGCTGTTTTAAAATGAGTGAGGTAGTAGAGCTCATTTATGGAAGGAATGAAGCTGAGAGCTTTGAAAACTCAAAGAAGTTGGAAGAGTGGATTCTGGCAGGGCAGGAGAGTTCTTGGCAGAGCAGGGAGGCTTTCCCTTACTGCCACCCTGCCCACCAGGGGAGCTTTCTGCAGCACACAGCTGTCACTCCAGCCCCATGCAGAGAGGATGAATCTGTGTGGGGGATGCTTGTTCTCTGGGGAGGTTCTGAGAACCCAGAGGGGCTCCTGGAGTGTTTCATGTGGAAATGGTCATGGCTCTTGGGCAGTGTGAGTTTGGGCTCTTAAGCAGTGTGGGTTTGGACTCTTGGGCAGGATGGGTTTGGGTTGTGTTGAAGCCAGCTGCGAAGAGCAGTGTGGCTGCACAGCGTGGGGTGTCTGTTTTCATGAGCGATGCCTGCTCACCACTCCAGGTTCGGACAGAAATGCTCAGAGCCAAAATGTGTGTGGCACCAGCATGTGCACCTGACCATATGAAAAGACCAAGATCAAGACCCTTGCTTCTGCCACTGACTTTTTTTTCTATGTCAAATCGTGCAGCACCGTGACGTGATAACTGCAGTGCCAAAGGTCCAGGCTTGTTTTCACCAGACAGCTATGGAAAACCTCACTGATCTCTTCAGTGCATTTTAGTAGTGAGCTTATACTGGAATAAGCTAGTATCTAAATTAAAAGAAATGAATTTCCTGTAAAGTGTAATTCCAGATCAGGTAAATGGTTGTTTTACTGCAACTTTAATAAAAATCAACTGCACCTTGAATAGGTGCATGCACACATACTGCTAGAAATTTCCAATTAGGATATTCCCAGCAGCAAACAAAAACAAAATTCATGTCAGCAGCATCCCCCAAAGCCTAAACTACACTATTAATGAACTCCCAAGTACTCTCAAAGAAAACTCTCTTTGCAGAGACAATAAGGTAAAAATTACTGTAATAATCTCAATGTAAAAATACAGAGGGGAAAAAAAAAATCATTGACATTCAAAGTAATCCTTGCCTCTCCTGATCCCATTAACCGTGTTGTTAGCATAGCATATGCATGCATAGTGATATTGTCACATAACTCACTGCCACCTTCAAAAGAGCACACAAGAATTCGTGTTCTTTCATTTGTATTTCAAATAAAGGTAGGGGTTGCATGACACCTAATTCTGAGGAAGTCTGTACTTGACATGACTCCAGCAGGGACCAGCTACCTGATAACAATTTGTTTGTCTGTCTAGCAGAAGTGCTCAGTTGAATACAATTTATGAAGCTTTCCTCAGACATAATCTTCTCGACATGGGGCTGTGGCTTTACTAATTAAAATGGTTGCCTTTCTTCTGTCAAAAATAAGCTTGAATAGCAGAGGATACCACAGCAATCTTTACATATTTATAGAACTACTTGTTTTATTTACTGGATTTTTGGATAGTTTTCAAATTAATAACACATTCTTCACTTCTGGTTTTAAATTGGTGTTACAATGCCAAGTTTAAAGTTGCCAGACTTCACCCAAAGCACATTTGTCGGCAGAGTCATCTTTGCAGCGTGTAACTTCTGCAAATTCTCTAGGAACAGCTGTAAAACACCTTCTGGAAGAAAAGTACCTTCCATATTAGATGATTGCTGTTCATTTTTAATGTATGCTTCAGTGACATTTCCCTCCCTCACTGCTCACGCCCTCAAAATTAAATTCCTTAATACTGTCTGTCTGTCTAATAATTGTTATTTGCTGAGCAAACTGTGTCTGCAAAAGCTGACTCAGCCAGTATATTTTGTGTGTTGCGACTCTCCCGGTAAGGGTTGTTTGTACTCATACTTCTTTGCAGCACTGGAGTCGCCGTGTCTTCTGAAGGTCTAAGTTCATATATTTCCTTTAATAGTCAATGTCCAGGTGTGCTTAATAAAAGACAAAACTTTAGAGAGCTATGGAAAAAAATCTTGAGTGTTCAGATGCTATAAGGGCAGTATAAATATATCATCAGCCAAGTGATCTCTGCTTTTTTTGGAAATGCTCTTTATTTCACATATTTTTAAGTACTGCTGTTGTCGTTGAGAGGCATCCTTTTCTTCTTTCCTATAGTTTTCATGGGAAAAGAAAACTGTGGTAACTACTGTACAAGTCTTCTCTTTAGGAGATGAGGTGATCAGTACTCTGATTTTGGCAGATAAATTCTTGTAGCCTTTCTGACCATATATTGTCAGTTGTGTAAAGTGAACAGGTTAGGTCAGTACAAGCCTCTAAATGGTGTCTGTGATTTCTCGAGCGCAAAAATTTCCTCCATACTAAAAGCAAGAAGAAGCTTGGTTTGCTCCTGTTGCTGATTAATCATCAAGATGTCCCATAGCAGATGCAGAATATTTGTAGCACACAAAAGGAGTGATTCTGGCTCTTATTTGTATTCAGACCACTCTCATCCATTGAGGTGGTGGAAGGGGGCCCTAAAGCAGATGTTCAATCCACATTCAAGGCATTTTCTATTGGCAAAGTAATATAAAGGAGTACAGCATAACAAGAGCTGTAAGACCTATCTTACATGTTGATGCATGCTCAGGTGCTGATGGGGGTCCTCTCGCAAGGGAACCCTGACCAGGAGTTGTTCCCTGCAACTAATCACCATCCATGAGCAAAGGCTGTACTTGCCACAACTAAGAGTACTGCTGCCTGGGGACCTTCTGCTGGGTCCTCCCAGTTTCAGAGGGGACAGAATGTTTCTGAGGGTGTCACTAGGGGGACGAGTTACATTACAGTGCTTCTTGCAGAAGCAGTGGCTCCTGGTCTCTTTTGCCTGGAGTTTTGGCCACTGCTGCACCCTGATCTAAACATGGTACCATGTTTATCTAGGCAAGATAAACTGCCTAGATTGCAGCTGCCCTGATTGCAGCTTCTGGTCTATACAGAGCAGATCACTGATTCTCTCACTGACTTAATAGTGCTGGTCACCCTTCCTGAAACTGTGGACAGAGCTGGGTAACAACCCACCTCCCTCACATAGCCCAAACATCCCAGTTACCTTAGTTTGCTTAGCAAAAGGAAGGAATAGAGTAATCTTTGTACATGGATGTAATGAAGCTACATATTTATAGATCAAATACCTTGCTAATAAATTTGCAGTAGCAAATTCAGGATGTTAGTAGACCTCAGATTGCTGTAGCAGGATAATAAGAATATACAGGCATACTGGGTGAACTGTGAATTGTGGAGTGCACGGCTCTGTCCCTGTTGACTCTCTGTTGTCAATTTTTCAAAACCCTCAGTGTCTTTTGAAAGAAAAACAATGAAGGTGGTGACTCACTTTAGTGCTGCTTCTGCACTTGGTATTATCTAAATGAAGCAAGCCCAAGGAATATTGGTCTGCAAGGTACTTTGCAATCAGAAGCTGAGAAAAATATCTTTATGGTGGAGCAGCTCAGAAGGTTTTGATGAGAAATGAAAATTGCTTTCCTGTGAAACACACAATTCCCTGTGCCTCTGTTTTTCACGTCACTTCTTAGTGTAATTCAGTTTCAGTGAAATCCAGGTGATTTCTTTTTAAGTGCTCAACCCACCCTGATTTCCCACAGTGGCAAAGTCTAGACCTGCACTGAATACCAGAGAAGGGTTGATTTTGTTTGACAGAGTTTAGCTAAGTGGTTTGTGGAGTTTGTCTCCCTGTTTATGTTAATGAAGTCTGATCTTTTCCCCATATAGGATTTCCTCTGATGCATTTTTCCATCCCCCAAGTCTCTCTGAAACCAACAAGACTGGGGTTATGAAGTCAATTCTAGATGGCCTCGCAGATACAACTTTCCGAACAATCACGACAGATCTCCTGTACATGGGCTCCAACGATATCCAGTACGAAGACATGAAAAGCGACATGGCATCCAAGCTGGGGTACTACCCCCAGAAGTTCCCTCTTTCTTCCTTCAGGGGTGATCCTTTCCAAGAAAAAATGACTGGAGGAGATGATTCCCTGCTGAGCATTATTCCCTCAGATCAGGTCAACATCACAGAGTTTTACAACAAGTCCCTGTCCACTTTTAAGGATAATGAGGAGAATATACAGTGCGGCGAGAACTTTATGGATATGGAGTGTTTTATGATCCTGAACCCCAGCCAGCAGCTGGCCATTGCCGTGCTGTCGCTCACCCTGGGCACCTTCACAGTCCTAGAGAACCTCCTTGTCCTGTGTGTCATCATCCACTCCCGAAGCCTCCGATGTAGACCCTCCTACCATTTCATCGGCAGTCTGGCTGTGGCTGACCTCCTGGGCAGCGTGATTTTTGTCTACAGTTTTGTGGATTTCCACGTTTTCCACCGGAAGGATAGCCCCAACGTCTTCTTGTTCAAACTGGGTGGAGTTACAGCCTCCTTCACCGCCTCTGTAGGTAGCCTTTTCCTCACGGCAATAGACAGGTACATCTCTATACACAGGCCACTAGCTTATAAAAGGATTGTTACCCGACCAAAGGCTGTCGTAGCATTTTGTGTGATGTGGACCATTGCTATTGTAATAGCCGTTCTTCCTCTGCTTGGCTGGAACTGCAAAAAGCTCAATTCTGTTTGTTCGGACATATTCCCTCTCATTGATGAGACATACCTGATGTTCTGGATCGGGGTCACCAGCGTCCTGTTGTTGTTCATTGTGTATGCCTACATGTACATTCTGTGGAAGGCTCACAGCCACGCTGTCCGCATGCTGCAGCGAGGCACGCAGAAAAGCATCATCATTCAGTCGACGGAAGATGGTAAGGTACAGATCACTAGGCCTGATCAAACTCGTATGGACATCAGGTTAGCCAAAACCTTGGTCCTTATCCTAGTCGTTTTAATCATATGCTGGGGCCCTCTCCTCGCCATCATGGTGTACGATGTCTTTGGGAAAATGAACAAGCTCATCAAGACTATCTTTGCCTTCTGTAGCATGCTCTGTTTGCTGAATTCAACAGTGAATCCCATCATCTACGCTCTGAGGAGCAAGGACTTGCGACACGCGTTCCGCAGCATGTTCCCCTCCTGCGAAGGGACTGCGCAGCCCCTGGATAACAGCATGGAGTCTGACTGCCAGCACAAACATGCCAACAACGCGGGGAACGTGCACAGGGCTGCCGAGAGCTGCATTAAGAGCACAGTTAAGATTGCCAAAGTTACCATGTCTGTCTCCACGGACACAACTGCTGAAGCGTTGTAAGTCAGAGACTTCTCAGCATTGTGAGAAAAGGAATTTAAGTTTAAAAAAAATAAAAATTAAAAAAAATCAACAACAGAGAAAACCAAACCCATGGCTTAACATGTTTGTACCTCCTGTAATATTTTTTGGTTTGTCATTGTAAGCTGAGCAATGATTGTGTTAAGAACATTGCCATCAGCCAGTTCTTCAGGTTTTACAATTAGGGATTCTAGCTAAATTTTCACAAGTTTTTCTCAAAAGGTGTTTACTGAATAATGTTTCCTGAAAGAGCACAGAGAAAATACCAGATTAGCAATCGTTCCTTTGGGGGTGTGAAGAAGAATTGTGAAACCTAATCGAAAAATAATGCGTCCTAAACCAATACCATCAAACAAGAAAAAAAGCCTTGTAATCATGCTGTTCGTTTCAATGTGAAATGTATTTCATGTCTGTAAGTAATAGGAGTTTCTGATTTTTTCCAAAAGCAGCAGTGCTGAGTTTAGAGGTTTTGTAAAATGTGTCGTGTCCTGTGAATTGTGTGCTGTTTTATTATGTGTTATTGATATTTGTCTGATTAAACGAAGTGATAAGGTAGAATTCCGTGGAAATAACGTGAAACGTGATATGTAAATCCCCATTGAAAACACTTACTGTATTTGAAGAATTCCTATGAGGTATTTTGGAAATTTTACACTTTTAGTGGTCTTCTGTGGACTTAGAGGAGAGGCTTTGTGTTCTTCTACTAAAATTATTTCCCCACTACCTTTTATTTTCACACGCGTATGAGACTAACAGCAACAGAGGAATAGAGGAGGAATGTGAGAAAGGAATGCACTGGTTCAGACTTTTACATACCACTGCGTTTATACAGAAGGATGTTTATGGTTGCACAGACTGCTGTCCTGCTCTTGGGCATTGCATGAATACGAACACTGACAAGCGAAGGTCCCGGATATTGGCTCCTTTAATAGGCATCTGGTTTTAAGCCATGTGCTGGTGTTGGACCACTGAAGGCAGCATGTGTCAGACTCAGTGTGCGATGTTATCACTGTGCAGTCGATGTATACTTGAAGTGTGTCACATTCCTGTATCCCAGGTCTAAGCAGATTCAGAGCCTGAGATGCCAAACTCCCGTCTTCACTAAAAGAGGAGGAAATATTGTCAGACTTAGACATTTTCTTATTGTGTGAGCGTGTATATAAATAAATATCTCTCTGTGTGTACGTGTGTGTGCGTGTGTGTGTGTGTGTAAGTATACTAATCAGTGTGAGTCACGGTAGCATAGCTAAGATAGGACACTATGACCAAATGTAACTGTATTTCTTGTTGCACGCTTTGCACACGAATTCTGTTTCTAAAATTGAGTTCTTCCAATTGATTACTGATGAAAGTACCGTATTAAGAATATCTCGATCCACTCTGAGCTGTGTATCCATGTGCTAGAGGAAGCAACCTTTCAGTTGCACTTGAGAATAAAGGGAAACAAGAGGCAGAGAGCGTGGAATGAGCCTGAACTGACAAATACTGCAGCTGTTGATGGTGTTCCTGAAGACTGAGAAAGCCAGTAGTAAGTGGTAGTTTGTTCTAAGGCTGTGAGTATTCAAATCTGATGGCTTGCAATGAGGTGCATCTCACTGAAACCACTGACAAGGTTTGACACTACCAAGAAGAAGTTACTGAAGGAAAATAGTGACTCTGTTCCATTGCAGGACAGTTTCTGCAGCATGAGACTGTCACAAGGAACACGCTACCAGATAGTCTTTGAGGCGTGGATATTCTGTGATTCTGTTCTGAGTCATAAGGTCTGGGATCCTCTTCTCTGCTGCCTTGCTTTTTCAAACCATTTCCTCACCCTTCTGGCTGATTTCTGCCTAAATAGCTGCAAACGCAGCTTAGTCCTTTAGCTGCCTGACACTTGCTGCAGCAGGGGTGACTTTCTCCAGGGCACAGGGCGAGTGGAGCCAAATCCATACTGCCCTGTCTGTCACCTGTTCTTGTGCTTATGTAGGGAGAGAGAGGGGGAAGCAGCCCAGGGCCTCTGGCTCCCTCAGTGCAGGCCGGAGCAGCCGGTTGAACGAACACCCAGCCCCTTTCAGCCAGTGGCTCTGTGGGGGTGCAAGTGGCTCCAAGTTTAGGCTTGGTGAGGGGTGACATGTTTTAAAGATAAGATCGGATCAGGTGAGGTGCTGAGCAACAGCTGGAAGAGACAGGGGTACTTTCCTCCTCCACCCACCTCCCCTGCAGCTTACCTGCGTGACAGGACAGGGCACCACACTCTCGAGGGGCCCACTGCAGTCAGCCAAAACCCCTGGATTGCAGAGGATTCCCAGAGGATGTCAAGTCCTCCTGAAAGATATTTCTTATGTCTAGGTCTAGTCCATCCTAAAGTAGTCCTCTTGGAGGAGTGGGGGAAAGCCCATTTGAAATGTAAGGGTATTTTAAGAGCCATTTTTGAAACTGTCTTTTTGTGAATTAAATGCAAGCTTTGTGGAATTTTGTGCATTCAAGTTCTAAATTTTACGATAAATCATGGGACAATGGGGCTGTCTTGGCACTTAACTTGGTGCTTACTGATATAATAAGAAATAGCATCCTGTGAAACGTTATTGTCTATCATCAGTATCTTCATTTGCATAATGAGTTTTTCTAAAGCTCTGGGAACTGCATCGGTTCACTTAGAACCATTTATTAAAGAGTTGGCAACAATTTCCTTACATGTTGCACATGAAGTAGAACTATTCTTTCATTAGAAAAATCTGCTGCTGTTCCAAGATAAGCTGTTCTTATACTTCAGCTTTAGGTATTCCTAATTTGCAGTTGCCTACTTTCACTTAGTGATAGCACAGCCAAACGATACTGTGTTCCATGGCCACCCACACCATCATCATCATCATCCACCCACCACCGCTAGTTGCAGTTACGTGTATGTACCAACTCCAAGTGTCACGTACCTACCGAGAAGACCATCTATGTCACATGTGTGCAGAGTTAGATTCTCGACAGTCTAATTGTATATTTGTATAATATAATCTCCTCAACGCTGTGCAGTCACTATCCACATCTTGCACTGGCCTTTCGATGAAAATTTTAGTCTGTCTATTGTGAGATAGAGAGCGCATTCTACTTGCTGTTGTTGGGCTGAATGTATGTAAATAAGTGGAAAAAAAAAGTCATCTGTACAAGCAGTGGCCTAAAAAGTCTGTCATTGTGGACTAGGAAAATTGTTGAAGTTGCTGTGACATCTCAAATACTACCTTTGAATAAACTGTTTACAGGGTCTCTTGGGATGCTGTTTCACAGTGAAAGGAAAATCTTTCCTTGTGAGAATATGAGATAAAGAAATTGGATTACCTGAGCTTTTTATTTCCAGTGTTTCAAAGTGGAGAACATAACTCTTTATTGTCTGTAAATCTAACATTATTACTTCCTCTTAGAAGAATATCGTATCATTAGATGTTTGTTTGAGCTGGTAACATTCTTGCAACTGTTGCAATATTTTTCATTAGCAACCTGTATAATAGTTTGTACACAAGTACTGTTCAGATTGTCATGAAAAGTAGCTTTGACCATTTACCTACCAGTAGCAGAATAGTATTTCTGTAAGATTTCCAGTGTATTCCTATCATATCATATTTTATTTCTATAATGTAATTAAACTGTTATTTATTCAAGGAGAAAAAGTATTCCTCTGCTTTTTTGTTTTCCAAATTTTGAGATAACTGAGGAAGCCACGTGATGATGCTGCCTCATCCCACGATCTGGTGCTCTACGTTTTGTTTATAAGTTTGTCTGTCAGATTCTGAAACAACTGCTTAAACAACTTGACAACAGGTTGTCAAGCTTTGTGGGTTTTAATTGTACGTTGATATGTTTGAAGGAGGAGGTAGATCATATATTTTATATTTGTGTAGTCAGTACTATGGAGACAAGAGAGAAATGACAGTTAAAACTGCATCTCCTGTTTCATTCTGTAGGCAATTTCCCCTTTCCTCTGTATTAGCCAAAATGCAATAAATTCCTTTTGCCTTCCTCAGATGCATGTTTGCTCGGAGATGTCACATTAAGACAAACCCATATACTTCAGAAAAACAAAACACAAAAGAAGAAAGGAATACAAATTAAAATAGTGCTGCCAGCAGCACTGACAACCTAAATTAGTTATTGGGGGTTGTAAATGTAATCAAAGATTTGAGACAAACAAAGAGTAAGTCTAGTTTTGGCCAGTGCCAGCAGGGACAGAGTTGATGGGTGTAGGGAGTGGATGAAGTGGTCCAGCAGGGATTCATCGAAGCTGTGCAGGGAGAGCAGGCTCAGCCGTGCTGCTGCCTATGAATCACATTAAAGCGCTCCCACTGCTGCTCATCCACATCTGAAAGGAAGGGTTGAAAAAGCCCACTAAATGCTGTAGAAAGGTCCCTGCCTGTTTCAGAGGATGAGTTTTCCATATGACTTAATCTCAGATTCCTGTTACTTGGGCAATTTTACTTCTTCACATCTGTGATTTGAAAACATCCTAAGGGGATAAAGTGAGCATGTCATAGAAATCATGGAATCATTTAGGTTGGAAAAGACCTCTAGGATCATCAAGTCCAAACATGAACCTCACACTGCCAAGGCTTGGAATCATGGTTGTGTCACAATATTTTTATTTTTAAAAATTGGGTCACTGGTGAATTGAGAAAGTCTTGGGAAAGCAAAAGCAACTAGAAATAAAAGATTAGCTCTTAATCTTTAGCTGCATACTACATTTAAATTAAGTCAATATTTCTGCTGAAAGCTCTCACTTTCAAAGTAGCCAGGAGACAATTCCCTCTGTATTTCCATGCTCATTGGAAAACAAGGGTTATGCTGTCACAAACCAACAGCTCTTCTTGACAGTAATATCTGGCTGCGTTTATAAGTCTATTCTGAACAACACAAGAGGAAATAATAACAACTTTCCAAGCAACTGCTTTCCCACACTAGACTAGCTCAGGAAGCATGCGGGCAAATGTACCATCATCGTTTCAGCCCTTCACATTAACATCTCTTATTGTTTCTGCTTTTCTGGCAGCTGTTTTAAGAAGTCGCAATATCATCATGCACACACATCATCAATAAAACATCTTCAGTTTGTTGGGTTTGTTGGGTTAGGTTTTCTTAATGTTTTGTCTTCAATGAAAGTCCAGCTTCGGCTTGTTGAAAAATTAAAGCATCATATCAGGGAACAGTTTAAAATAGAAGAGAAAAAAATAATTTTTCCTGTGTTTAAGAAAGCATAGGGTGGGGAGCATATCTGACAGTTTAGAATACATGTCTTCCTCCATTCTGTTTTTGTCCATTAGTCTTTTTAGGTAATCAATATAGAGACTTTTGTTAAAATAGCAGCACAAAATATGAAGCACGATTGCCTTTAACAGGACTCCTTAATATGAGCAGCTGTCTAATACTGATCTTTGAAGTTCAGTTGGGAGAAAAAGTGATAATGAGCCCAAGGTAATCTTAATGAGGAGGTATGACATGTCCTGGTATTGCCTTCCAATAAATCGTCCTGTGTATTTAGGGCAGCACTCAGTTTAATGCTAAAGCATTTTAAGGTATCGAATCCAGCCTCAATAAAGTCCCTCCGAATTTTTTATTGACTTCAGCAGAAATTATATCTTACCCCAGGTTTTTGAACTATCAGTTTGCATTCGGAAAGTGCAATTTTATACTCCAGTGTATCTGCATTTTCACTGACATTAAAACAAAGACGGGACAGAATAAATAACAGCCTCTATATTCATTGGGGGTTTTTACCACCAAGAAAATCTATTTTGAATTTTGGTGGGTCAATGCAGAATCATAAAGTCTGGCAGGAGTTCAATGGACTTGTCATGTGAGTGAAGCAATTTGTTTATCCATATGTGTGCAGATGGGGTGGAGAACATCATGAACAAAGCTGCTCTCAGTAATGCTGACAGAGTTGCTTTCGGACTGCTTGCACTGGTGCTGTTTTGATACTGCTTTCTTTCCTTCTCACATATGTGTATGCATGGTGAAAACAGGCCACACACATTCAAAATCTTTCCCCAAAATAAAGTAGTATCTCTACCTGTATTTTTTTTGTTTTTATTTTAATAATATTAATAATATTTATTCATATTATTATGGGAAGCAATGCCACAACCACTGATTTCATGAAAGGGAGGCCTCTCCTGCCATTTGAAGCCACATCTCTATGGATCAAATCCTAACATTGTTATTTGAACCCTTTCTTATTTTTCCCTGTGGAACTCACTGAAAGTCCTTCCAGGGCTCAGCACAACAGGGATACCCCACTTTCTGTCAAGCTGAAGAGAGGGAGAAGGAAAGGGAGATGGAAACTCCTTGGTCCTTTTTTTGTGCCAGGCTGTTCCTGGAGCTGCTGCGTGTGTAATGCTGTGAGGGTCTCTGGGGACTCCTGCCCAGTGTCCGTGCCCTCCAGAAAGGTGGTTGCTGTGACCTGGCTGAGAGCAGAAACCACATCAAGAGGGGTGAAGAATAATCTTCTGTGGTTGAAACCCTGAAAAGAAAGGATTTAAGACTTTGCAGTGTAATGAATCAGAGATGGGGACCTGCTATGTGTCATTTCTTAGTTACAGAACAAGGATTAATTGTTTATTTTAATAGAGGAATATGGGAAGTAATACAGGCTATGGATCCATCCAGTAAACACTCCTCCCAAACCTTCAGAAGGGTAGTAACAAATCCTGTAAGGCCTTTCATCAGCTGCCTGGGAAAAAAAATTATAATCATTGTCTCTGCAATTTTAACTTGCAATATAATTCAAAGCAATTTTAAAATTATACACCTACCTGCTACCAAGGCAGTCTGAGTTGGCAAAATTAGTAACAGGCATGCTCAGTAAATCCAAGGTTTAAAGCTTTAGCTAGAATGTTAATGTCTAAATTGAGTAATACTATCAGTCATGAGAATTGCAGTTATCTGCCTCCTTATCTTTTCCTATTTATTTGAGGGGTTTTATTTCTTCTTATTATAGCACTTGCAAGACCAGATAGCAAGGAGAAGCAGAAGGAGACACAATCTCTCCACTTGTGGCCACTGGTGTTGCTGAACTGCCTGCTGCAGCAAGTTCAGGGCACCCAGGGAATACGAAACGCTGATCTGGACAAGGAGGCAAAGAGAGAGGATTTGCTACTTCATAGTTAGCCTAGGAGGAGATTGAAAAAGAGCAAAGCCTTCTGCGGTGCAGCCCCTTACAGCCTGAGAGATGATGGGTGGGCACTGTCACAGAAGTAGGAAAGCTCCACGTTCAAACTCCTGCTTTACTCCCTCCTTGGCAGCAGTTGCTGCCTCCTTGGCGGGGAGCTCAGCAAAAATTGTTGTACCCCAGGGTTGTGCTCATGGCAAGGCACTTGCAAAGGGACCTGGCTGCTTCCTGCCTGTGCTGAGTGTGAATTGTGCCTCGCTTGAAAGTTGGATTTTATACCTCAAGTTGGTGTTTAAGAAAAGCTTCCACTTGCACCTTTGGAGTTCCTCACTCAGGATCCTGAAGCTGACCAAAATGTGGGTATGGGCATACAATAAAAAACTACACACATCTACTGTTCTTACAGATAGATTGCAGGAAGGATAGCTTAACAGCAAAGTGTCATAAAAGGCCAAAAAAGACCACATTATACACCAATAAATTAGTCATTTACCCCAAATACTTTTCTGTGCAGGTGATATATGCAGGTAAACCATTTATCTCATTTTCCCCTGGGAAAGCTGAGGATCTACTTTGACTGACTGAAAGGCTGAGTTGTCTCACTCAGTACCAAGGCAGGTAGTGGTTGTGTCTGGTGCTGGAAAGGACCATACAGGGACCAACAGCTGACCTCCTAAAGAGATATATAAGCTGAGAACTGTCAGCTTCTCTCATCCAAAACATTCAGCCCTGATTTGAAGTGACTGTCCATAACTTTGTTACTTTTTAATCCCATTCAAAATAACACTGGGCCTTGCAATGCATTGTTTTATTGTTGCAGACATGATGAAGCTACTGGCAGTCATAAGAAAGGACAGGGGGGCATTCAAACTCAATGCTGCTCTATGTTCATGCTTTAGGTCTTTGCCCTTTCTTGCTGATTACACGAAGTTTTTAAGTAGTTATTTGAGATCTAATCTTAGCTGCTGTGTCAGCTGGCCCCTGCTGAGGCTTAAATCCTTCTGCTGACCAGGAAAGTGTAGACTGTAATCTCAAAACAGAGTATGTTGCTTGCCTTCTAGAGAGCAGTGAGGAGGTGGGAATGAATAGGAAAGTGTTTCTCCCAGAAAAGTGAACAATGGCAAGGCATGAGAACATGGGCTAATGTACATTTTCTGTGGTCCCATGCCCTCTGGCAGTTTGTTCCTTCTCTCTTTGCTGCCACCTCCACAGTGCCAACACAAGTGCTTGCATGCCTGCCTGGTGAGTCAGATCCAGCTGAACAGATCCAGCTAAAAAAAAAAAAAATTTTCTGTTTTGGACATACTATGCCTGCCAAATCATGTCCAGACTACATGACCTGGGTTTCAGAGCTGGAAACTGGAGCAGAATTTGTCATGCAGGCAACTCAACAGCTCCATCAAACCTGGTTCCTGCTGTGCCAAGCATGTAATGGGACTTTCAGGGTTTTGTTTTTCATTATCAGAACAATCTAAAAGTGTTCTGCACTTCCAAACAGGAGCTCTGAGGGAAACTTGAGTTTCGGAGCTCATTGAAGCACCAAAACTGCAGGGACTGCATCTGTGTCTTTCATAGGCAAAGTTCCCACCAGAGGAATGGGCAGAACAGGCAAGTCCAGCTCCCAGCCATGTGGCTGACTGGCCACGGGCTCACTTCGCTCTAGGCATGGCCAGGTGAATGCTTTTTCACGCTGGAACACAACGCCCCAGGGCAGGCAGGGCGAGCGTGGTGGTGCTGTGGCAGCCCTTGGCACAAGTGTGAGCACCCCTTGGCACAAGTGGCCATCACTTCTGGGGCAAACTCCTCTTGCTGCCTGCTTCAGGGCATCCCTCTGTACTGCTGTGTCTGTTCTGTGCTGTCACTCTGGGGAATCAAAGCAGTAAGTTACTGGGAACTGAAGCACCTTGTTTCTCATCACTGGAGATGCTTTGAGGGAGTTGCTGGCCAGCTGGTGGGTAGTTGTGGAAGCAAACTACATTTCAGCTGCATCTGCAGCACTCGGGCATGACAACCACCACAACCTTTTCAGCAGCATGAGCACTTGGTGCCTTTTCATTTCTCAAATCTAATTGAATCTCTATCAAGGACAACATGAGCACTTGGGAAATGTTCACTCTTAGAAAAAAGCAAGTCGAACTTTGATTATACAGGCCTGTATTGTTAAAAAAAGAGAAACTGCTTAGTTCTGTATCAAAAAAATCAATCTTCTCCAAAGGCTGAGTTGGTAAATAAATCAGGAGGGGAAACTGCTGTAAATTAGAAAAGCTCTACCACATTCACAAGCAGAGCAATAGAGGCCAATCATGCATGAGTCAGTCACACTGCTGAGCTGTGGATGTGTTTACTACCCAAAAGTGATTGCAACCATATCCATTCAGAGGAGGGCAAAGCATCCCACATTTTCCCTGGGGTACAAACACTCACATGGGAAGCTGGTCCCTGGTAGTCCAGGTCTATCTCTCCTCACACTGACGTGTACCTTCTGTATACTTGAGCCACTCTAACCTAAACTGAGCCAGACATTGCCAGTAATGTGCAAGCTTTCTGGCCAAAGAGGATTAGACTCATAATATTCTCCTTTGCAAGTCACTGAGTTAATGGTCTGGTTTTCCTTATATTGCAGTTACACCTGGCAACTCATGATAATAGAGGCTTGAGGTATTTGTAACAGCACAAAAAAACCCCCAACAAAACCAAGAACGACAAAAACCAAACTAAACCAAAAAAAAACCCCCAAAAAACCCCAAAAAAACCCAACCAAAAAACCTCACCAAAACTACCAGCCATTATCAAACAAATCCTTTGAGGGGAAAAAACGTAGCATTGCATTATTAAAGCAGTATTTAGTCTGTAGCTAAAAGGCCACAAAAGCCCTTACTTCTCACTGCTAACTCAGGTCTCCTTAAGAGGCTCGACTGGGATTTAAAGGGTAAGTATTGTGGAATAGTCTGCAGATGGGAGAGCAGAACCCTTAATGCTGTCTTTTCAGGACATTATTCTTTCCATTTGTGTAGAGACAATTGCTTCAGCTAACCTGCCTGGCCTGTACCCTAGGCAACCTGACATATTAAAACTGCCTAATCCATCAAACAAATGGTTTGTCTTGGCTCCATCAAAAGTAAATAAATAGCTATCCCCCCTCCCTGAAAAACAAAATATTTCAACATCAAGAAAAGCTTCTTCCCTGCCTCGTCTTTCGCTCTCCACATGCCCAAAGGGAGGATCTTACAGCATGGCCACGAGGTCTGCAGAAGAGCAATATCTAAGGACTATCACTTAGCACAGACATTTCTGATATATCCTTGAGCTCAGAGTTCTAGGGGAGACTTGTTCATGGAACTGGAATATCAACCCCTCTGGTGTGGCTACAAGATTAAAACAAACCTTGAGGCTGATGGCTTGTCATCAGCTGCAGATCAGTCTTGCAGAGCACTAAGCATCTTTTCCTTCCCCAGTGTCTTCAGCAGCCTGCAAACACAACCTTTTCCAGTGCTCCTCACAGGATCTTTGTTTTGAAAATCTGAATTTATTTACTGCCTTTGATTTCCTGGCTGGGGATGCATACTTGGAGCCTGCTAATGAAGCTGAAAGAGCAGAGTCAAAGCACTTTCTCAGTGCTGGCTGGCATAGGTGGAGGAACACTGGCCAGCACCAGTCACTGTCCCTGCATACATGCTAGAAGACAATGCCATGAAACACTGCACAGCAGGTACAGGCACAGGGCTGGGGCTGTGCCTTCCTGCACAGGCAACTCAGCCTGATGCTTTCCTTGTCCTGTACTGCCATGAGCCATAAGCAGATCTAAATCCCACCATATGCCAGGCATCCTAAGCCTCATTAATTCAGCATGGTTTGACAGCATCTAATTTCTAAAGACACTTAAAATCTTTAGAAACCACCATGAATACCTCTATTATGGAGCATAAAGGCTTATATGCACCTAAACAGGAGCTCTGAGGTGGCACCCTGGTCCTGGGCTGAATAGGTGGACAAGGGACAGCTGCCTCAGTCACCTACCCTTTGTCTTAGGCTGCAGGCAGGTCTCACCTCTTAGAGCAGCTGCACTGTGTTCTGCAGCAGACCCGAAGATGGGAATCACTGGCTGGCCAGGATTTAATTGCACACAGATGGAATTGAGGCAGCCCAAGCCTGATGCAAAGTGCTTCAAGCCCTTGCTTCTCCTTGGGGTCCACAAACCATAAAACCAATAGCACTTCCCAAGTTTGGTCATAAAACTTCCTTAAAGCTGTTTGCTGCTTGTTTTCTGAAGCAAAACTTTCATTATCTAGAAGAGACATTCAGACACACTCATAGCAACCTATCACTAATAAAAATAAACACTAGGCCTGGACAGGCTGGGTGCATCAGTGGACGTGTTCAGTAGCTGCTTCTACCTTGCCCGAGCACGAGATGGGAACGGCCACTGAAAAGTTTCTTCTCTGGAACAACCATTATTTGCAGAGAAGTTGCCAGTTCTTGGGGGAGAAAAATGCAACACAAAAAACCAAAAGAGATTCTCCATGATGGATGCCTGCCAGCTCAGCCAAGGAGCCATGAAACAGCATGGCCTTTCTTTCCAATCTCATGATGGGCTGGGAAGGCAGGAGGCAGGATGTGCATCTGGATGGAGATTGTCTTACTGCCCAGAGCCTCCTTGTCCTGGGAAGGACAAGACTTAATTTTCAGGCTGCGCTGGACTGATTGAGAAAGCTCACCTCCCAGGACTGGGCCCAAGTGTATGTTTATGCATGACCACGTCTTGATGGCACCTGGACTACATTCAAAGAGGACTGAGGTGAAGACAGCAGGCTTTCCTCCTGCAGAGCATGATCAGACATATGAATGTTATTTCTTGTGAGAGAAATTTGAAAAAGGTTCCAGAAAGCCATAGAAATTATTTAATGCCTTGAGAATCCATTTTTCTATAGATACCTAGCTTGTAACATTTGGGGGTTTATCAAAGAAAAGTCTGAAAGATAACTATCCTGGAAATATGAGCTACTATAAAGCTCTTTAACCAGCAGCAAAACATATAGCAAAATCCAGTGACTGGAAGCTGAAGCCAGACAAATTAAAATGGGAAATAAGCCATATATTTTTAAGAGTGGGGTTAATTAACTACTGGAACAAATCCTCAAGGGAAGCTGTGGATTCTTATCTCTGGAGAGTTTCAAATCATGGCTGGATGCCTTTCTAGAAGATGTACTTTAGCCAAAAAAGCTATTAGGTTCAATACATGGGTAATCGTGTGAGATGTAATGGCCTGTGATATACAGGAAATAAGAACAGATGCTTTAATGTTTCTTTCTGGCCTTAAACCTAAGAAGCTATTCATCTAGATGGGAGCCCTGTGCCTATAGCTGAGAATTTGATCCAAGCCTCCGACTGCAACATTTATAAACTGGTGAAAAATGAGTGTATAAATGCACCAAAGAGAATAGAATCAAACAATGAATGGGGAGCTAAGGATGAAGAAACATACCAATGACATAATTTATTTCTATTTTTTAATGAATTATGCTGGAATGCAATGACACCTATAGAAACCAGGACTGTGAGGTAGTAATTTACACTGGAGAAATTCAAATGAAACAGGAAGATATGAGACTATATTTGGAGACTGCCAGGTTTCTGTGATAAAATTGCTTTAGTAATTAATAATCTCACAGAAAAAAAGAGAGAGAAGAGAGATCATCTGCTACCATGTGCCTATTAGCAGATAAATCCAAAGTGAAAGATATCCCCTCTGGGACTATTTGATGGATTATATCAAATTTAATGGTAATGGAAGGAATACTGTAATTGGAAGATGCTGGAGGGAAAAGATATTGTGGGAGCAAGAGAAGGAGGTACACTGCTGGTACAGAAAGTACCATGGTATAGGAATGGGCTCAGATCCTGCCAAACTGCACCAAAAGAGCAGAAGATGCTCCATTCCCCATAGGCAATGACCAGAAAATGTACAGGATTATCTCAGCTAATATGGAAACCTATCTGTAATATCCCCAAGGGAGGTACATTTGGCAACTGAAGTGTGGGAAATAAATATTAGAAATGCCAGAATTTTTTGAATCTTCGAGTACATTTCAGAGGAATAAAATGACAAGTTCAATTAGGTTCCTCGAAGCAGAGGAGAGAAACTGATTAATCAGGCATGGAAGTTCCTAAGTAACCAAAACAACTGTGTGGGCTTTCTCCTCTTGACTCATGTTACAGGAGGAGGGTGTATCTATTTGTAAATGGAATATATTTCCACATGCTCTATAAAGGAATGTCCAAACACATCTAGATAGAAAATGGTCCCTATTATTTAGGTCTCTCCAGAGCTTCTCATATGTTGTGCTAAGCTCTGGAATATGTACAGGATTTTTAGGGTGTTTTCTTTGAAGATGAAGTGGCTTTTATAAGAATATGTGGACTCAGTGCTGTCATCCCAAAAGGATAAACTTCACAAGTAAACTTGTATTGAGCACAAAGATAACTGCAGCAAATGGCAAGCTAGATTAAAATAAGACAACAAAACATTTATAACATTTGAAGTCCAAAGGCTTCTTGGAAAAATAGCCATGTCTGTCAGAAATGCACAATGTGTAGAGCCATATACCTGCCAGTTGTCAGCAGAATAGCAGGAGCTGCTGTCCTCGGCCAGTGAAACATCACATTATTATTGCATCTGAGCTGGCTCTTTCCCAGAGCATTGGCTACTGTCTCTACCAGCCTCGGAAAGCTGCCTTCTACAGATGGGCTTTTTCGGAGGTGTCGTACACCTCACCGCTCACGGGAAGAGACAAACAAAAGCCAACGCATGTGACACACAGATGAACCATGCAAATAATATCATGCAAGAGGATGCATCCTGATCATAAAGCTACAGGATGTCTGCAGAGAAATTCAATTTTCCTGTAGTGCTTCGTTTGCTCACTTTGGCTGAAGGCTGATGGAGGGGGAAGGGAGCCCCCACTAGTCTCAAACCCCTCATGTTTTGGAAGGGATTTTGGGGTCATTTTTTACGTAATTTCTGGTAATAGCTGATTGAATTTGATCACGACAGTGAGTAGGAGGGTGACCAAGGTAGGGCTGTAGTCTTTGGTCATGAGCACAGCAGAGCACAAAGCCACTGACACAGCTGCCACGCTCATCTTGTTTTGGCTTTTCTCCATCTCCCAGCACCCAGCCCTCCTCTGCACCATGCTCTCAATACTGTGACACCCGGATGCCCCTGCCCACCGCTGGAGAGAGTGGGTGCGTGGCCTCCCGGCGTCACAACACATTCGTGGGTGTTTGTGTCATGAGCAACTCAGGCAGCATCACTTATCTGTGTATCTCCTCGGCAGCACCAGTCACTCAAACCTGGGGATCACTGCTTTATTTTTATGGAATATTCTGTTCATACGGACTCATAGCTGCTTCCCACAGGACAATGTCTTGGAGTAGGAAATGTTCCAAATAACATTTGAACTGGGGAGAAGTGAGAGCTGATAGATGAAGCATAAAGCTCAGCACCAAACCCTCACAGCGCTTAACCCTGACTCTGCCAGTGACTTGCTGCAGCAAGGGTGGGGCGAGCTTTTTAGCTAATGCCTCTCCCCCCTGCCCCCACCAGTTATTATAAGGATGAATTATTTAATGTGTGTACACAGCTTTGATGTTGTATGCACCATTTCATATGTACATAAGTGCTGAAGATGATTGGGTGGTTCTGTCATCGTTAGAACACTAAACATGCATTTCTGGGCTTAATTAGGTGTGTAAAAATGGCTGTACACAGCCACACTGGAAAATGTGAGTCCTGATGTATAAATAATTGTGAGGCCATGGTAGAATACATCTCAACAAGGGAAAACCCATCTGGATTTAACCTTGGCCAAAGCCTGCTATAGTACCCCTTGTAGCCTCTAAGCTCCTCAGGCATCCAGAGAGTATTCCCATCTCAGTGCTTTCCTGGTCCGTCCAGTGTGAGTTTGAGCAGAACAGGATGATTATTTCATGTACAAGACAAAAAGAGGAAAAAATCTAACAAAAGTCAGCCCAGAAGCTTTTAAAGTATGGGCTCAAATCTTGGGCTTATCAGAAGTTTTGAAGAAACTTCTGTCTCCTCTAGGAGGGAAGGTTGCGGGCTGTGAGTCACCTGGCCCGTGTCTGAGTCGAGCCA
The DNA here is from genome assembly GCA_013397815.1 of Aleadryas rufinucha. Lineage (NCBI taxonomy): Eukaryota > Metazoa > Chordata > Aves > Passeriformes > Aleadryas > Aleadryas rufinucha. The sequence continues at coordinate 45,491 of VZTH01009675.1, forward strand.
CCCTGAAGCACATTTCACAGCTTGACTGTCCTCTCCACTGCTTTGCTTGAGGTGTGATATGTCACATCCAAATTTGTGCTAGCCGCTAGCCTTTAGTTGCCCTGTAAAAATGCTCCCCTTGCCAAGCCAATATATTGGCACTGGCAAAACCCTTTATGCAAGTCACATAATCATAGAATGATTTGGGTTGGAATGGACCTGGAAGATCCTCTAGTCGAACCTCCTCCCATGGGCAGGGACACATGTCAGCCAGGCACAGCAAGCTCTGATTTGCATTTGTGCAATTTACTGCTGTTTGGTGGCCAGCTAATCTCCACCAGTGCAAATAGCAGCTTTCCCTGTGTGCACTTGGGGACAGCGCTGACAAAGCTCCATCAGCGGCTGTCACCAGTGTCATAATATGGCAAAATCCCCAAACCAAACAAGACCTTAATTTCTCATTGAGTTTTGAGTTTCCTGAAATCTAAAGTTGAAAGAGGCTTCATCCCTTGCTCAAGGAGTAAAATCCTCTGGTGAGAAAAGGTAAATAAAGGTTCATAGTATACAGGCTTTCTGCAAATAAACGCCTGAGAATCTCACCAGTGGGATCAGTGCGGTGTAACTGCAACAGCATTTCAGCCTCATCTGTGTTGCAGGACCTTGGGAAAAGCAAGTTCAGCTTCTTCTGATGAATCTGTGTTATCACAGGAATGTGTTCAGAGTACATTTTTCATATGTTAATAGTTTCCATATTATTAAACTGGATCTAATTATGCTTGGTTTGCTAGGAGCAGCAAATCATATTCACAATTGTGTTTTCATTAAAAAAATTATTCTATACAAAGATTTCATTAAGATGTTAATTGCTACCAGAATTATATGCACATAAATAATAAACAAGAATACCTACACATCATTAAAAAATAATTTCCACATATACTAAGCCATTTACTTGAATTTGTTTTAGATTTTAAGTGGGAAGCAGTGTGCCTAATCTACCCAGTGCCTAGAATTAGCAAAAGATTTTCTGTTATAAAAACATGGCTTTATTTCCTTGTCTGCAGAGTGCAACTCTCCAGATCATACTCAAAGAATAGGTGATGCCCTTTTAGCATCAATAAAATCAATGTGTGGTCCCTGTATTTTAACCAAGCAAGAGGAATCTCTGAACCTTCAAAGAGGTCTGAATGGGGCAACCATGTCCCTTGCCAGAATCCCTCTGAATTTGCTGGTCTTTCTTGGCAGAGAATTCACTGTGAGATTGAAGTGAACTCCCTGGCCCATGTATGACCACCAGCTCCCAGACAGCAAGGGCAGCAAGGACACAATTGTAGTCAAAATCCTAACAGGACATCCTTCCTCCACTGAGATGGCAGCAGCTCACACAGGTGAGTTCAGTCACATCACAGGAAAGCATCTGTGCTTGTGCCTATTGGTCTCCAGATGTAATGACAAGACGGGGTTTATTTTTGGCCTCTAGAATGAGAATTCCTTGCTCTTGCAGAGTGCACTGGACACTGAGATCAAAGATGCCCTATGCAAGGGCTACTACGTGCCCTGTTGGGCAACAGCTGTCTTTGGTGACATAAAAAGAAGAATGAAAAGGAAAATACAAAAGGTCTGGCACTATCAACAAATTCTCCTTTCTGCGCCTACCCTCTAGCACCACAGGCTGACTAAGTGTGCAGGAACGGAGAGCTTTCACTTGGGAGAAAAGTGGAAAAGAACAAGAGGAATGTAAATGCTGTGTGAAAACACATTCAGAATTATAAAAAGTCTCTTCTTCAAGAGGAGCCACAATAGAAGCCTGAAAGCCTGAACAGTACAAACTAGGAAATAGAGAAAGGAAATTAAATTTTTAAGACCCTGGATGTTTAGATAGTGTTATCTTCAAGACAACAAACAGCAAGGGGCCAGGAAATTCCAAATTAAATCCAACACTCTCCTTATTTCCTGATTTTCTCTTGTTAAGGATAAAAAGCATAGCCAGGATCAAGTTAACATTATATTTCCTGCCTTGTGACTCTACTGGCATAATTTTTGTTGCTAGGTATACGTGGACTGACCTACTCTTAAATTAAAAAACAGTTCATTTCCTTGGCATGCAAAGAGAGGTAAGACAAGAATTTCAGAGCTGTATTTAAAAGAAACTTAACAAGCCCAGCTGCTGGTCACGCAGAGTTTTTTGTAAATCCGAGGTGAACGTCTCATGGATGGAGTTCATGGCTGATGACAGATTCTTTTGTTATTAGATGACATTTATTGATTAGTGTGAGCTATTTGACAAGTGTTTATCCTAGCAGAATTTAAATCATGGAGCTCATTGCTGGTGCTGCAACACAGCTGCCATTTTCTGAAGTGCAGGAATTCCCATGAGTTGACTATGAAAGGCAGGAGGAAAACTGCATGAATTCACCCCACACTCCTCTGCACCCACCAGCTCACCAGGGCTGTTGGTTACTTGAAGCTCTCGACATGCCCTGCTTCAGGGAAAGATCATCTGGGGTCCAAGATGGTGATCTGGCTGGCAGTGGGAACTCCTGAGGGGAGCAGCTGACACGCATGAGCCCAAAGAGTAGTGCAAGGAAACCTGTGCCACCCCCAGGCTCATCCTTAGCATGGGGTGAAGAGCCCGAGGAGGGAGGTCTGTGGCTGTGGCCTGTAGAGCTCAGCAGTAAGAACAGCATATGGAGGACAACTGGGTGGGAGTTAGTGACAGTGCAGCTTATTTGCCAGGCAAAAGGGATTTGAAAGGCAACTGAGTGGATTACAGACCCCCAGACTGCCACATTGTTTGGCACAGGCTTGGCACATGCAGTAATGTGCCCAGTCATAGGCTGGCACTGATCCTACCTTACTCCTCTCTCTGCAGCCAGGGTCCTTCCTGCCACCAAAGCTCAGCACAACCTTCCAGTGCCTTCCTTATTATCAGGAAATAGTTTGGACTCGGACCTTATTAACAACAAGGTTCTGCCCCCATGGGCTATGGGGGCTCAGCAGCCTTGTGGGCTTTCCTCAAGTGCTTCCCGGCATTAATGCTGACCCTGAAACAAGCCCCTTCCTTTTCATTTTGTGAGAAGTCCATTGCTGGCCCGAGGGCAAACAGCATACAGGAGGTGTTGCAGATCCCACAGGAGTAGTAGAAGCTGCCTGGTTCCCACTAGCTTGACCTGAGCCCTCCGTCAATGCCCATGCTGCCAGCATCCAGAGGCATGCAGGTCCCCAAGCACAGCCCAGAGGCTCAGCTGTGGTTTTTCAAAGCAAAGAGTTAGACTTTGATTATTACTTTGAGATTATTGTTATGGAGCAGTTTTAGTCATCATGACCCAACTTGTCACTGATATCTATGAAAACTGACTCAAACTTCTGAGCTAATTCTGTGCTTCTAGAAACTATTTTTATGATCCTGGAATCCTCAGAAGTGAGACAAAGAGGTGGCATGACTTCGTCCTTTTCCCTATGCCAATTTTAATTTTAAAACCTGCCCCTTCTCATTCAAAGTCAGCTGTTCTGGAAAGGAACAAGGGAGGGAGAGAGGGTGTAACAGAGGAGTTCAGGAAGGAATGAAATGGGGAAGGAGGGAAGAAAGAAAAAGAAAGGAGGAGAAAAGGAAAAGGTAGAGGCAAGAAAGAAAGGCAGGGAGGGAGGGAGGAAGAAAGAAAGAGAAAGAAAGAAAGAGAGAAAGAGAGAAAGAGAGAAAGAGAGAAAGAGAGAAAGAGAGAAAGAGAGAAAGAGAGAAAGAAAGAGAGAAAGAGAGAAAGAAAGAAAGAAAGAGAAAGAGAGAAAGAGAGAAAGAGGAAGGAAGGAAGGAAGGAAGGAAGGAAGGAAGGAAGGAAAGAAGGAAGGAAGGAAGGAAATATACTTTGTAGCCAGCAAGGTTAGGAGAATTACACTTGTATTTACAAGTCATATTTGAAAGGAAGGATTCTATACTGTGTTCTGATCCTACAATTTTACTTTCTATTTAATATTTTTTCATCCATCTTGGAAAAGTCTAGCAACAGAGTTTGCATTTCAAGCAACACTCTGAATCAGTCTGCCAGAGACAGATACGGTTCTTTCTCTGCTAAGGTCTGGCATCTCACTTCTTGATGAACCAATCTTGCCAAAGACAAGGCAAAATTTTAAGACATCACTGAAGGGTGTGGAAGTCCTTTCCCGCATTTGCAAGGAAATTTTATCACAAGGATTAAAAGTTATAAATAAAACCCTCCAAAGGTGGTGGCATAGTGCTGCTGTAAGTGATGCCTCAACACAGCCCTGCCATGACATGCTTTATGAAAACTACGATCAAGAAAACCTATGAAAACGAGACACTATGTTTGTCATTTTTTAAACTTTAGATGTCTCTGAGCTTTCTTTTGCCACTCTGTCCCCTTTCCAGTTAAAAATGCTTGAACAAAGAGAAGGAAAAACAAAGAAAGAGTGCAGGGAAACAGTCATGGACATTTATTCATTTTCTTTGTCCTGGAGGGAGAAAGAGAGAGAGAGAGAGATGGAGAGATGGAACTCAAACTTCATAGAAAAAGTTGGGTTTATCCTTATTTACAGTGTTGAATATAAATTTCACACTCTTTAGAACAAAATACAGTATGAAGAATCTGTACTAGCCCCAGGCAGAGGCAGAGGAGAACTCCCCCGATGCATGCATTGTGAGTATTTTGGATGAGTTAGGAGGCAAGGGAGTAAGAGACATCTCCAGCAATGAGAAGAGGTGATGACAAAGCATCCAAAAGAATTTTTGCCTGCAATTTAATGGGCTGTCTTTTATAAACTAAACTCCTATTCTGCTCAATTGTGCAGTGACCAAAGGCCAGATCCATTTTCTGAGCTGAAGAAAAGAAAGTCTCTCAAGAAAGCACCTCAGCTACCAAGCTAGGGATGAACATACAGGATTTCTCCCTGCATCCCACATGCCACCCTTCCTACTCAAGTTCTACTAATTTGTGTAGAAACATGAGAGATTCCTAGGTTACGGCATGAAGGGAATCAGGCACCTTCCCTTATGGAACCTCACTGCTAAGGGGCTATGAATGGTGAAACCATTGGTGAAATGGTGAAATTATCATAAAATAAGAGCACAGACTGTTGTTTAAAGTAAAATCCAGACAACAGGTATCCCCTGCAAATGGAACAGGATTCAGGGTTGTGTTCTTTCCAGCACCTTTGTACATCAGGTTAACAAATCTTCAGTTCTTCTCTGAATAGTGAAGTGCTCCTAGTGAAGGCAAAATGGGTAGAGGGCATGAAGATAGATGAAGAAGTGAATGAAAGTGGGAGAAGCATATTAGGAACACATAGGAACAACTCTTATCCCTGTGTGATTTACCAGAGTCACATGAGAAGTTGGTTCAGGAACAAGGAATGCAGTTTGTATCTACTGAATGACAAACTGTGTTTAATAAAGATGTGACTCTGCAAAGGTTTTAGGATGGAGGCATAGCAAGCAGGTGAACACAGACATCAATGTCATATGGCATATATAGTTCTTGGTTGAACAGATAATGCTGAAAAATTAGAAGCTGTCAAAAAGAGTCAGAAAAAATTCCCAAACATGAGACAAAAGATTTTGAGAGGACTTTTAAGAAGCTTAGTCATAAAAGAAGACCAAAAAAATGATTGATTCATGTGTTAGTGGAGAAAAAATTTTCCATAAAGAAAAAATATGAAGTATTAAAAAACTGCTGACTTTAGCAGAAACAGAAACCAGTGGCTGAAAGAGGAAGGCAGATGTGTTCATATTTTGAAAGAAGAGAAATTCTTGCACAGCACGGAAGGCAATAAACCTATGGAACAAATCTCCAAGGAAAGTTCTGGACTTCCAGTCTTTCAATGACCCCAGAGCAAGTCTGGGTGCTTTTCCGGCAGGTTTTGCTCAACACAGACTTTAGCTGAGTTACCAGCCTCAGCACAACAGCAATAGACAGGGAAGAGCATTTCACAGACCAAAATTGGACCAGATGGTCTGGTGGGTCCTTTTGGATGTGTTCTCTGTGAACATGCAAACTTAAAGTCTTTAAAGCTTTCTTAGAAAATTACAAATGTGTTCCCCTCAGATTAGCAAGTGCAGCACATGGACAGCTTGGATAAAATCAGTGCTTTAACAATAAAAACAAGAAATCCTATTATGCATGGCTTGCCTCTATGCTATTCAAAGGATATTGGCATTTTTAGTTCCACTGGCTGAGAACCTGCTGTGAATACCACTTGGACCAGGAAGACTGATGACATTTTGAAAGAACTACATCATTCACCTGATGAACTTTCTATGAGACAAGGAATTTACTGTTATTCATTTATCTACAAACATAAACATCTGAAGGCTTTAAAACTGAAAAATATGTAAAACCCCCTGTCTTTTCAGGACCTTTTACAATGCAGAACATACAAACACTAGTCTGCCAGTTTATAAGGTTTGTTTCTCAGCATGTTGCCCCATTAAATTCCTCTATGGCCTCTCTTTCTCCTTTTTCAGTTGTTTGGATGAAGTCCTAGCCCCACCTCTGTCTATGGCCAAACTTAAAAGTGGGAAAAGGGGAGAAGTCTTGCAGTCTGTCTTTTGCCTTTAAAATGCCTTCTTATTAATCTTTTCAGATTTCCCAGGTTTGTCTAACCAGCACTGCTTATCCTGACAGTTTTTGCTGATCTTCTACTCCCTTCTGTGTGAGTGTGGTGAGGGAACAAGCCTGCACCCTACTCTGTCTTCAAGTGCACAGCAGAGACAGTGGCTGGGCCACTGCTGTACAGCCCACATACACATGTTTCTTAACACTCAAACTTGTAATTCCTTTCAAGTTTTCTGTGATTTCTTAAACTCCATACCAACAATTCAGCTGTTCTTCCAGGTGGCACCATACTCATAACAACAAAAACCATACACAAGGTTGGCACTTTGAGCTGCAGAATGGGGCTCTGGATACTTGGGCTAATGCATTGAGATATTCAGCTTTCAAGCTAACTATAGATGCAGGAGACAATAGACAGAGTTTACTAATAGTTTTCAGAGATGCTTGCTGGCAACAGAGAAGAAGCTCAGAAAAATATTCCTAACCCAGGTTCATGATAGAAGAGTATTCAAGAAGAGTAGTCACAGGTACCTCCAAACAAATTATCTGTTCTTACCTGTTCTTTCCTGTTCTTTCAACAACCGTGCTTGTTGTAGTCTTACATCTCTCTTGCTCATTCTTTCAGTCTATTCTTGACAGTGACTTCCAGCCTCCATTCTCCAGGTTTCTCACCCCAGTTTCTACTTTCTTATCCATTTAGCTCTACGCTTTACCTTCAGATTTGTTCTTCATCACTCCAATCCCTTGACTCTCCTGTCCCAGCATCCAAGGTTGTTTCCTCATTTTCAGTATCTTCATCCTGCCTTTATTCTCTCCATCTGATGTTCAGTGTGTTTGGCTCCTTGCTTGATCTCTCTCTCTGCCTCCCAAGGTGTCACAATCCCAGTCTCTTGGCCCATGTTGCTCACAGTTCCTGTCTGGCTTTCCATCCAGCCAGTTCTCCCCCTCAGCAAAGACCCTGCCCACAGGTATCTCTCTTTTCACAGTATTTGATCCTCCTCCCCACTCCCATTAGGTTTTTAAGCGCAGTCTCTTTGTCTCACTAAGCTCAAGATGCTGCTTAATTTCTTTATTCTTCTCAGCTTTTCTTCCATAACCCATTCTTTAGTACTCCCAGTCTCTGCTCCCTTCCGTTTCCCTGCATCCCACCCTACTCTCACCAGCCCCTCTCAAAATACTCACCCAACCTGTTTTGATCTTCTTGCTCTTTCCTACTTCTCTTCCATCATCTCCAAGTCACAGTGTCATTCCTTTCCTGTTCAATCTCAGTCTTACCAGCATGAAGGTAGAGCTGTGTTGATGGCAGAGTGTGCTTGGATGGGGGGAAACTGGAATGGAAGCAGAAACTAGGAATGCAAGATAAATGGTCAAGATGGGATTAGCAGCTTGTTTTTCCACTGAGTGGGTCCTCAAAAAAAACCCCCAAATTTGACTGCACTTTCTGTATAAACAGAAAGAAAGATAGTATCTTGAAGATCACATATTCATTATAGAAAAATTCTGCTTTAAATGTTGAAATTTGGCAGTTAAAGGTAGCAAAAATGTGGGTCATTGCAATTATCAAGGGATCTTAATTAACAATTTGCCATTATTCTAGGTGTAATTCAACTTAATTTTATCCCAAAATAGTAACAGCTTCATCTGCATGAAAACTTCATATTATTATTTAATTCTAATGTTGTGACAACATGTGATAGCTTCAATAAGGATCAGCACAAAGTGCCAGAAGACTTTGTAGGAACATATACTACAAAACCGTTTCTTTGGGAAAGGGCTTATAGTCCCAAATGAAGATTTAATTGGCTCAATTCTTCTCATTTCACCCACCAACTTTCTGATTATAAGAACATGAGGATAGAGTTCAAAAGACAACAAGGTTAAGTAATTTTAAATAGCCAATTAGCTGTATATGGCCATGCTGGATTTGGGTTTAATTGCTTCAGACATGCAACCTTTTCCCTAGCTGACTTTTCACAGCCCACAAACACACAAATTCCTGCAGAAGTAGCAGTATTCTGAAAATGCACCATAATGAATTTTCCAGTCTAAGTGCTCTGACCCAGTTCTAAGTCAAAGGTTTTTCTATACAGCTAAGTAAAAGACTTAGTAAATTATAAGTGAACAAGACTGGCCTACTATAACAAGTTTCTTATAATGAAGTAGAAGCTGAATGTCCAGCTCCTGAAAAATCTATCTCCATACTTTACAGAAAAACAACTGGAAAATGCAGAGCTCCATTTCCAAAACCCATACAAAATGCTGTACATTTGGCTTAACAGTTAGATGTACCTTTCCGATTCATAAAATCATAAATCAAATTCTTTTCTTATTTTCTCCCTATAATAGCTGCACGATGCTGAAATTTTGCCACTGGTCATGCAGCACTGAATCAGGTTTTCAACTAGCAATTCTTTATTTTACTTTATATAACATCAGGTTAAAAAAAAAAATCATATTTTTCTAGCAATCTCTCTCCTCTGTGCATAACAACCAAGAAAAGACATAAATACTGATTATTTTGTGAAGTCTGTTTGACTAAACAAAGTTACCAAAAAACTATTAAAATCTCTGAAATTCACCATAAAAGTTTCATTTCCAAGAAGAGCCAGTAAAGCTGTCAAAGAAAAAAATTAATTTCTATAATATATACTATTAGACCATACATAAATCGAACTGCACATGCATCAAGACTTAAATAACTATATAAATGCATCCTAAATCTCCTGAGACAGATGGTAGGTCATATACAGACAAGATATGCATTCCAAAATGATTTTTCTTTAATAGGAATAAGAAAGGGAAGATGAAAGCATAGTGGGCAAATGGTTAAAATATTGTTAAATTACAACAAAACGCACAAGATTATGCTGCAATATTAGACAATGTAAAACAAATAAAACCAAGGAATTACATGATTGTTTTGCCCCTGATTCAGGAAACCACTTAAACATATGTATGAGGACATCTTGGTTCAGGGTGGAATGTAAGTAAATTTAATCATGATGAGATTTTCACCTTCAGTCTGGCCCCTGTATCCAGCATCCAGCATCTGGTGTAGTGGGAGGAGGTACTAGGTATCCTCTGTAAAGGAAAAACAGGGGAAAAGGTCTCCTGGCAGATGATCTGAGCTTGATGGCCCTCCAAGGTGGGGTGTAGGAGGGCGTCTGAATGAGGGTAAATAGATTTGCCCTATGAGCTCCCAAAGCACTGGGATTTCTGCACTGATCACACTTTACAGAGCATACTAGGTAGGCTGCCTGATCTGCATTGGCCAAAAACTCTTGTGGGCTCCTGAGATTATGAAGATATACATAGCCAATAAAGAGCAAAACCTCTTTGATCTACTCTAAGGTCCCCACACTCACCGTTATGGATTAGTTCAGCTGGTTTTGAATTTCATTTCTTGAACTACTCTGCTAATGTACTTATTGCTTTTTGCCAGATTTGCTGGCAGCCCATGGAAATTTAAAATCCTCAAAATATCAACCCAAATAAGACTGGAGCTTCTTTGCAAATATTATTAAAATACAAAATGGTTGTATAATACTACATATTTGCTTCAATATGGAAAAGAATATTCTACTTCCCTCTTTTTCTCCCTCAGCTCTGCTACTCCCTAGTTACAACATAAAAAGAGGAGTTCGGAAGTCAATTGCAGAACTGATGGCAGAGTTTCATATTCATGACACATTCAGTGGAAAACTTTTCCCAAGTAGTGAGACCTGATTTTGGTATATTTTTAAGACCAGCATTCAAAATTTAGTCCCAGACTCACCACAATACACTTTCTCTGATTGCATGGGGTCAAAAACTCACCTTGAATGTGTAAGCTAGTTTTGCAAATTGCAGAATTGTTATTGTCTGCTCTTTCCTCCTGTATGCATTTTCTTCTTAATGTTGCAAGACTTTTAAGTTTGTCAGCAAATGATATAAAATGACATACCTAATAATAGTGTTACCAAAAATATAATTTCCTTTTTTTAAAAAAAGATATTTTTACAGAATTAAGTGCACGTCATTTTTGAATATGATGTTTTATTTGCAAAAATGTAAATGATCTTTTCATTAAATAGCAAACAAAATGATGTATCTCTGAAAAATATGATAATGCTTTTTTAAGGATGTGCAGATGGTGTAGCTAGAACATCTGCAGCAACAGAGAATCTGAAGAGAAGGGGAATTTTTTGAGAGGATGAGTTACTACCTCCAATCTCTGTTTTTTCAATTTTGTTGCAATGCTCTTTACTGAGAAGCATTCTTTACCCTGGAGTGCTCAGTATTTGGCCTCTTTTCAGAGCTTGTACTGGACTCAAGAGAAAATTTTAATCATAAAATTTATTAAACATTTTAATCAGTCCATGGTACATTTTTCAACGTCATCAGCTCAGCTTGTTTAATTTGCATCAAACAATCTTTATTTACACAGAGCACCTTCATAAATAAAATAGTCATGTAATGGAGTAGGGCTAGAGAAGGATGGTCAGAGGTGTGGTAAAGTTTCAGGATGAAGAATCACTATGTGGTATTGCACTTTTCAGTCCAGAAAGAAAATAACCAGGGAACATGTTAGTGATCCCTTTTAGGGAGACAAAAGTGTGGATTGACATCTCACTGCCTTTTCAAGAAGGAAGATGTGACAAATGGAGCAAGCAGGAAGTTGGTTCGACTGGGACAAAAGATGTGGTTGGGCTGTGGATCTCTGTGCTGTAGGATGTTTTAGGTGACTGAAGATTACATGGGTCCAAGGGTACACTGAACAAACCCATGGAAGAGAAATCCATTCAAGATTGCTACTGCTTAGAGATTGCATATGGTTTAGAAAACCTGCAAATGCCTAGAAGCTGGAGGAATACATGTGGAAAACATACAGCCTCATCTTGGTTTTGTACTCTTTCTAGGCATCCTGGCTTTGTCCACTGATGTTTATTGCAGAGCCAAATAAATCCTTGGTCTGTCCCTATGGATTTATTCTTCTGTTCACATACTTTAGTCTCCTTGATGGCAGAAATGGTTAAGTGTGCAAACGTGCAGGTAACAAATTAATGAAATTTATGAAGCAACTTTTAATGATCTTCCCTATCATTACACATCCTTCCATGTGTCAAGAAGAAAATGAATTTTAGTCATTACATAATAGGTGTTGTGCCTGAAGACCATTGAGGAGATATGGAGCACTTATAGTCTCTGCCTAGACCACATGCTTAGCTTCATCTAGTCTGGATTAACTTTTTCACAAAATTGAGAGAAGTTAAAGATATCGTTTTCAATATCCTCACTAAAATCAGGCTTTGATTCTCCAGTTCAGAGGTGCTCAGACTTTTAAACTACCTTAAAATACAAGCACTTTTACCCATTTCATTGAAAGTCCAGTAGTCCAAGTTAGCAAATGAACTGTAAAAATTACTTCTTAAAACCAGTATTTCAGAAATATTTTAATCTTCTTTATATCATATTTCTGTGTAATTTTTTTTCTAATTCTGTTCATTTTGCAAGTCCTGGAAGGACTTACATACTTTGTGCTCTGTCACTTCTTGTATTATGGCTAATGCAAATGGTGAGAACACTGTAGCTTCAGGTGGAGACTCCATCATCATCAAAGTTTTCCTCCTAAGAAGGAGACTATTTTTTCCATGTTACACAGTGATTTTTTGTTGGCCAGCTTCTAGATTGTCTTGCTCAGATTTTGATTTTAACCTAGATTTACAACAGCCCTGAAATGGAAAAAATAATTAAACAAAGACATATTTTTAAATAATTTTATATAAATTGCTCTGAGTAATTCTCTTCCCATCCACCATCACTGTAACAGCTTTGCAAAGTACTTCTTTGCGATCCCTAAAAGTTTCTTCCTGTTTTCTCTAGTGGCAAGACAAATATTAAACTACAGAGGAAGTTAAATACTCCACCTTAGGTCATGTTTGTCAACAGTAAAACCATATTTTCATCAAATAGGCATAAATCGCATTGTATGCTCTCCAGCTACCAGTGAAGAATCATCAAGATCACAGCAAAGATCATGCCCACAGTCACAATTATCCCAATAACCAGACAAAAGACCAGAATGCCATTTATTCTGGTTCTCCTTGATAGCGCCGATTCTATTCTCCTTGCTTTTTTTTTGTTTGTGTTTCCAAACAAAAGAAGTACACAATCATTATTATGTTCAAATTTTCAAATGAACTGAGCATTTAATCTGATGAACAGGACTGAAAAGGAGCAGGGCTTGATTACTTACTGTCTGACACCTTTCACAGCCTTGAGGCCTTTGCTGTATCAGCAAAAGTTAGAATAGTAAATTTTTTTTGCAAGGACATACCTAACCAAGGAAGATGCAAAGAAAGAGATCAACTCATATGGAGTGAGAAATGTCACTTTAACAGCTGTAAAACACAAAGAACTGCAATTCCTAAAGAGAGGCAAAAAGTATGTTTGGTACACATTAGATATGACAAATATAACAACATTTCAAGCAATGCTTTAATGTAAGATTTCAAGATGTGTCGATGTAAGATATGTGAATGATACAGAATTACCAGAGGTTATCTGCCACTTGAGTCAGGCTGACTTCTTTGTTTTGTGCCTGGTACCAGGTGCTCTGTCACCCAGGGCTGAGGCACCAAGGGACTACCCTGCTGCAGAAGAATTTTAACAATGGCAATTGCTGCGATAATAATGATAATAATGAAGACAAAAGAGAGCATGTCAACAAAAGACTGAATTCAAGGACTCAAGTGCTGCTTTTCAGTTCCCTGCCTCTATCAAGGTCTGCAAAGCCTTTGTTTAAAGCAAATAACCACTAGGCATGGAAAGGAGTTGTTTTGCATGGAAAGGAGGCCCAGGAACACTCTAGTGAGGAGCAGCTGCATGAGTCTGAGAAGTGAAAGCCATAGCAAGGATATCAAGTAAGAATACATTATATAATGCTGTGGCGTCTTCAACCATTCACATAAGGAAACAGAGCCATTACTTTGGCTGTTTCTCTGAGACCATACTCACCAGTTAGAAGATGTATCTAACAACCCAGGGAGAGTGGAAAATGCAGAAGGTAATCGATCAACTTCCCCCATCTGTCTTTTGGCCATGAATAAAGAAATGCCTGCAATCCAAAACTAGTCACCTTGTTCTGAAATTTAATTGACCTTATTTGTTCAGCACCATTCAAACAAATCAGGGAATTGTCAGGCATTGCCAGATCTCTCCAGTTTTGACAGTTTTACACAAGCCAACCCTAATTTCTCTTTCATCTTCCCTTATACAGATTCTAAAATTATAAGGTACTATTTTGTTGCTGACTGGTATGCAAAACTTATGTTCACCCTGGTAGGAATTCTGAGTAGCAGAATGACTGCTGGAAAACCATTTCTATTTCTGTTTATGCTTCATTTCTACTTCTATATAAGGTCTTGTGTCACTGTCATCACTGTAGTATCTAAGCAACTCTTTCATCATATCATTTGGGTTTCATTCTCTGGCATCACAGAATTTTTGTTCAGATATTCTTAACCACAGTTCATCCACAGGATTCTTCTGATTTTTCCACAAGATACAGGATAGGTAAGAATGGTGAACTGGCTGAGAATAACATACATAGTAAGTTGGAATATTAGGGCTTGCATACAATGTAGAGTTACCTGCTTTTAGAGTAATTCACTTTGTCTGGAATGTGTCTTTTTAGAATTCCATGTGGTTGTGGGAAATGGACACTAATGAAAATTATCTTTGATTTTTGCAATTTCATTAATGTAATTTATTATCCCCTTGGCAAGAAGTGAGTGTGGAGCTCTAAGAACACTTCTATTTACAGGCTGTAACAGGAGCCTGATGAAGAGGAAAGCAAGTTTTGTGTTGTTCACAGCTAATCTACTCAAGTTTTCTTCCTAGGCAAGAAAATCTTCCAATAATCAAGGACCAGAACTGCTCAAGAGACAAACTGATAACACAAAAGGATGCCTTCCAAGCAAACAAGCAGGAAGAAGACAAAAGTTGCTTCCAGTTAGCTGGTTCACAATGAGCAAAGACAGACTCACATCAGGTTCACTTTCAAGCTCCTGACTGCAGTCCTGAAGTCCAGGCACATTAGACAGTGAGATTTTGCCACAGCCAGAATATGCCTTTTGAACACCTTCAGCTTGCAGGTAAGGTTACAAAGAAGTATTTACACCAACTTTCAAAAAAACTGTATTTAGCTTAGTAGAAGTAGAAAGAACAAGACTTTTTTTGAAACATGCCAAGTCTAGTTCAATGACTTTCAACTCAAAGTCTACTGCCCAATGCAGATCTGTGCACTATTTTACTGTAAAGAATGATGAAAAAAACTGCATTATATATTTTACACAATTATGTTGCAAAAAAACCCCTACACTAAAATTGTATGCACTCCATTAGAAATTTTCTATGGTTCTACAATAAAAAAGAGATTGACAACATATCTGAGAGTTTCAAGCAGATTGCCTCCAACTCTGCCCAAAATTTAGCATAGTAGCTTTACTTGTTGATTATTTATATTCATATTTGCTAAAAAGGGAATGCCTTTAAATGAAATGCAATTCCTCTTCAACCTCCTCTCCCTCAAGTTTTTCATTGAGCTGGAGTTCCTCCTAGATCATGTCATGGACTGTACAGTAGCTCCATATGCAAGTAGATGCTCAACCAAATGTTTATAAGGTCCAGCAGCCAACAGGAGTTCTCTCCACTAGTTTTCAGATCCAGAAAATATGTATCACTTTGGCAGAGAAGAACAAGATTTTGCCTATGCAGACTGTTGGGTTTTGACTCTTAATATAATGATGATGCATAGCTTTTCTGCTTCCCTTCTAGATTACCTATAAGCCTTTTTCTATGGCTTTATATATATTTTAAAAAGGATGGAGCTAAGCTAATGGGAGAGCAGGATTACATACACATAGAGGAGATCCAGGCTGTTAGCCTTGGGCACCAGGATTCCCTATTTAATTTCTGTGCAAATGCAAAGTTTTGCTGGTTTAATTTCTGTGCATGGTTTTGCTGGTTACACATTTGCAGAGCAGCCAGTTACAGAGATGCGCCTTTTCTGTCTGAAGGAAGCTTTGGCACTGAGGTCATCAGCAGGGAAGGGACTCAAAAGAGCTGGGGGCTACGATGGCCTCTGTGACACAGAAATGCTATTGCCTCCATCTTCTTCATAGAAGTGCCACTGGACACATCCCGCAGCTTGCCCTCTCACTCATGAGAATTGTGGAGCTTGGAGCACAGCTGGGATCTCAGTAGGCCAACACTCTTCACGTGGCATCCTAATGAGGGTTGCTCTCTGCTCTTGCATTCTTCGCCTCCAGAGTTCTCCCTCCTCACAGCACTATTATTGGCAAATATGAACAAACCGCCTTCCAGCTCCAAAGTCTTCACAAAACACTGAACAACACAAGGGGCTGGAGTGCACAACACCCTTCAGTGTTTCAGGGTAGCGATTGAGTAAGAAGGACATGTAGAAATGTCAGTCACTAAAAAATGGGATTTTCCTCACAGGGATCCCAATAATTTTTTATGAAGATAGCTTTTCTATTTCTGTTATGTTTTCTCTTGCTATAGAAGACAAGGAGAAACTTTAGGTCTGAACAGCTCTGAAAACAAAAGAAGAGACAAATTACTAATGACCACTCACTTATGCAAAAGGATCATTATGCCTGTTTATCCAAAGGTCCCCGAGGAGCACAGTGATCACAGGTAAAGGACACATGGAAGTTCTTCATGCATATATTTAAAATTGACTCATACAAAGTTTCAACACATGGAAAGTCCACACAAATTTCTGTGAGGTTTTACCTGACCTTTTGCAATATCTCTTCCCTATGTCCTTCCCACCTCCCACGTGTTAAAGCCCGAAGCACAAAGTGTCACACTGTATTTTCAAGTGTTGGCTTTGGGGCCACTTTTGTGGATGGTGTTGCTGAATCTGGCCACTGCTGCTCAGGTGGCAAAACAACAGAGCGCCAGTAAGAGGGGTAAGGATGAGACAAAAGCAAACACATTCACTCTTTATCAGATGGATTGTTGATTTTTAGCTCTGTTGAAGACTTAAGGGCTCTCTCTCTAGGAAAGTGCCAGGAAGAAAGGCCAGCCACAGAGCAAACACATTTCCACTTTCTGCCCCATCCTGTAGCTCCAGTATGAAGAAATGTATCTCTGTGGAATAGTGAAAGGAGAGATCTAGGTGATAAGAAAGACAAAATATACAAACTTAAGCTTATTGACTTGAGTGAGGCAGAGAGACATTTGGAATTGCTTCGATTTGATTTAAAAAAAAAATAAATTAGGAGGTAGTAGAGAGGACTCATTCTTTTCCTGACTAAACTGATTTGTCCATTTGGCTGGTTGAAATACATCTCCCAAAGTCTTTATGAGATGCCCTCCTCACAGACAGTGTTGTACCAGTTGCCAGGGCCCAGACAGGGCGGCTCCAGGGCCGCTCCTGTGAAGAGGATCAGGCGCTGCCCATGCTGGACACAGATGGGTCAAGTCAACTCCAACTGGCCCAGCCAAGGTCAGCCCTCCACAGTGGCCCAGCTTGTGCTGATTAGAGATATCTAATCAGCCAGTTTCAGATGCTAGAAAATATACATTTCAGTCTTTAGATTACCTGAAAGGGGAGATTTTTGTCCTTCTTCCCGATACTAATTTTGTGATTATGCTTTTCTTTCCATTTCAGCTTGTAGACCAGATAGACAAATGGCAAAGGAAAATACGGTCTCTCAACAGAAAGACTTAGATTTTCTGGAATGGGTACAGAAATGATTTTGCTTGATAGGTATGATAAACTTGTGTCAAATTTGCCAGCTGCCATGTCAAAAAGCCTTTTAATAAGGAACTGGGAAAGGCAGCATTGTACCGTAGACAGAAACGCTACCCCTTTCCAGTCTGAACACAGCAAGCCATGTTCCCAGAGAACAGAGCAGTTCTGCAAAATACAAGGGAGCAGCTATAAAGAACTGCATCCAAACATCAGGAATCTTGTTACATCCTCTGATGCTGTCAGAATGATCTTTCTCATTTCCTTCTGACCCTATTAGAAAATTAGCCAGTCTTCTGATTGGGCTAGACTTCTGACCATCCACAGAGAGAAAAACTAGAAGTCCTTCAGCTGATGACTTCTTCTATCTACCTAATTAAGAGTTAATAATTTTTGAAGTCCAAACAATGTCACTTCGGGGGAAGCAAATCCCAGAAACTCCTTTGGGCATCTCTGTGCAAAGCCAAAGGACACTGATCTGGCACTAAGCAGGACAATCCATTCTTTCTAATTTACTCAGTATACCTTGGAGCTTATCTTCTTCAGATTGCTGTATAATCATAAATACTTTCTGAGTCAATAAATCTCAGTCCTTGTAAAAATTTCTCAACGGGTCTGTTGGGTGGTTTCATCTGACCACTTTTCACCAAGTATACTCAGTTACAGCTTAAACACAAGCGAGTGAGTCGTTGTATTGGTGACTCACTGACTCAAGTCAAAGGAACAGTTTTCATGCTTAAACTTAAAACAGATTAAGTGTTCTGCTTATTCAGGTCTCAAAAAAGGAAGCTTCCACTATACAAAAAGGCATGGAGAGGATGAATAGTGAGAGAAGCAGCAGGGAGGAGGGGGGGAGCTTTGGGTGGTTTGTGACTGCCATATGGATTTAGAAAATGAATGAACAAATTTTATGTTACTCTACAATGGCAAAAAGGGCCTCCACAGAGATATAAGAAATAGGCTATCTTACTGAAGAGATAGGAAATAAGCCAGGATTCCTAGGCCAGTTTTATGTAGGTAAATGACATGGAGGGAAGAACACGGGGAGGGATATCCAGAAGGATTTCTTTCTTTCTAGTCTGCCATAATTTTGAGTAAGACCTCAATTTACATTATTCAGGGAAAAAAAAAGAATTTTGATGAGCAAGGCATTTTTCATGCTTTCTCTGATTAGAAAGATTTCTCTGTGGCTGTTCTCCTGTTTTGAGAAAATCAGCACACTGCTACCTTCATCATGAAGTCAGCAAAATCCCATTAGCATATGAGCTGAGAACAGTACCACACAACTGTTTTATGATGTATTCTTTCTAGTGTTAAACTTCAATATATTTATTGTGCATAAGCAAATTCCAGGTGGCCACTAAGAGAAAAACTCAAAAGTTTGTTTTCCTGCTTCCGTATTGAAGTGTAAAAGAGACAACTGCAGAACCAGTGCTGCTGGTGCTACTAGACTTAGTGAGACAAAAAGAAATCTATATTAACCAATCTTGGTGCAGTAAAAAATAAGCAGGTAGTAAAAAACCCTCTTTATTTTAGCTTGAATTTTTACAAAGAATAAAGAAAAGACTCATTCCTACCACAAGGAACCTCTTCATTTCTAATCTGTCATTTCCTCTTATATGTCTCTTTTACTGGGCTGCATTTCATGGCTGTCATTATCACAGCACACAAGCTCCTGCCCACATAGTACCGGTGACATGCAGTCTTACGAAGATTGAGTACTACATAAAAAACACAAGGCCATATCACTTCAACACTGCAAGCGTCTCTCTGAGCTTACCAGTTGATGTGTAGACTGTGTATTTTACAGAGGCAACAACATTTCCATTTTCTTGGTCTCACGCTGGAAAGTGACTGAATGGGTATCACTGCAAAATTCCATTACAGCCAAACCATTGAGAGGAATGTGTGCTTTATGGCCATGTATGAAAAAATGGGAAAAGAAAAAAAGGAGGGCTATTTTTTTTAATAGATCTGCAAAGACAAGTTGTGTTGTGTCAGATGCACAGAAATATGCTTATTCTACTCCAACAGCTTCCAACTGGTCATGACCTTTCAGCCCCTGGGAAAATTTCTCCCATCTCTCCATCTCCTACTTGAACAATTAGGAAGAGCAATATGGTTGTGACTTGCTGCACATAGGTTCATCAGGCACTATGCCCCATTCTTCCGAAAAAACAGTAAACATTACTCTGTAAAATTGTTTTTTCCCTCACATAAGCAGGAAATTGAAGCTGCATAATGGAGCAAAGTCATGTGAGTCCTTGTATTACCAACTCACCAGTGAGAAATCAGGGCTTAATTGCATTATGACTGCAAAGGACATATACTGCTCAGAAGTCTGCACAATTCATAAGGAGAGTCTGGTAAATACATGCAGTATCAAATTTTTCTGCACAGAGTGTAATTCAATTACTGACCTTGTTTGGAATTAACATCTTCCAAACATATTTAAATCAATATGCAGGAGGTATATAAGTACAAGACACCTTCACCCAGGCAAGGCCCTCAGAAAATGGTATTTCCCCTATATGAGAAACTTTAATAGGTACATCATCAATGATATGAAACATGTCTGTATAGATCATAAAGTTCATAATCCTTCGAACCACAGAATGTTACTTGGAAATGATCCTTTCCCTTTAAATTACTTAAAATATATTTTGCTTGGTTTAATGCCTAGAATGAAGTATGTAGCAGAAAACCAGTACTTTACAGGGACTTGAAATCAAGACTATATCAGTACTGAATGGAGATGTAAAACATCACTGGATTGCTTAACAAGGCAATTAAAGGATGGAATGCTATCACTTCATTTTACTTCCACCACACTAACAGAGACTGTTTCCTTTAAATCAACTTATATGCTCTCCATTACTGCATCACAGTGTTTCATTTACATCCACAGTCACCTGGTCCACAGCATTCCTCCATAGGGACAATAATTTTTCCTTCAGACCCAGGGCATCCACTACTTAACAAAACTTCTCAAAGGCCAGTCCCCTCGAGGGGAAAATAAAAATCTTTCTTCATTTCCTTCATATTCTGTTTTTGCTTTCTGTTTCTTTATCCTGGATGTTAATATGATATTTCTACCAAACACCAGGCAAGACAGACCTTCTCAGACTGCCTGCTAAAGCTATCCTATGCTGGTGTCTAAGATTTCAATACAACATCCACTTCTGTCAGACTCTGCACCCTACAGAGACAGATTCTTCGAATCATCATGCGTCAGAAAAGGAACTGAAAATTAATTCAAAACTTTTCTTACAGCATAAACACTTAAAAGAAACTAATGTATGTTCTGCAAAACAGTTCATTCACTTTAAATATCAAAGCATTCAGGCTCCTGGCCTTTAAATGCTCAAATCAGATGGCACAGAGAATACTGTACAGACTGCCAACTCAGTCTGCCTCCAGCCTTGTGACTGTCTGAGTGTCTTCAACTCCCACCAAGGTCAACAGAAACCGAAGGCACTAAAATCCTGAAGGTGCTGGAACTGGGGAGTCTGAAATTACCTAACAGTGACCAAGAGTGCATGATACAGGAATAGAACCAACAGCCTCCAAAATGAAGCCTCTCAGAGCACAGAGGCTGGTGGTTGGTAATATAAGGTTTCTCATGAGAAACAGGTGAAATCAAGGGTTGACCACCTGGACTACATGGAGGGTCTTACTGAAGACAACAGGAGATAACCTATGACATATGCATGAAGTTAAAGAAAATTCCTACAAAACATTAAAGGAGGCAAAAAAGTGTTCACTCTCACTATCACGATTTCAATGGGAGCATCCTCATTTTAACAATTACACATATATTCAAAACAAGTGCTGTAACTGTTTTTGCCAAAGAGTGTGTACACAGTTCATTGGAATGACATAGCTTGTGGGGGAGGCAGGAATAATATGCTTAGGGCCAGTAAACACTGAAGGTTTTGTCATTTTTCCAGAAGCATTTTGCTTACTAATAGACATGGAGAGAAGAGAGTTAAACCCCCTTTTCAGTGGAATAATAAATAGGAAATTGGTTTCAATATTGCATTTATGATCCATCTGCCTCCCTTAAATGTGTATTATATAAATAAATGGATTTCAGAATGTTTCAGAGATGCCATGCAAATCATGTGAAACAGAACTTCGAGTGACAGAGGGGGACACTACCACTTATTGAAAATGACACAGAATGAGGATCATTTTCTGTTCCAGAGAATGTCTCATAGATGCAGAGACAGAGGTGTAGAAGGCAGTGAACCAACACCTTTATTAAAGGCATTCCTCTTTCTTCAGTGCCACTAAGAAAAAGACAGGAAATCTATGAAAAGACAAAAGGCTGGCTTGATAAAATCTGGGTGCTGGGCTAAATGTAGTCACACTCACCAGGAAAAATTTTCACCATCTCTTATCAGTGAGAATATTAAAATTTGAGAAGTATATCATACTCAAAGTATTGATTAAAAAACCTCTTTTAATTAGATCTGCAAGTTCTTTTGGTACTTCTCTGCCTTTTCCTTTTGGACAGCTTTTTCTCTCATCCCTATGTTTCATTTCCTCATCTCTTCTTACCTGCTGCTAATGCTGAGGAAATTAACTACTGAGATGCTCTAACAAATGAAGTCTTAATTCAGCAAGTCATATAAGCTAACCTAGAAGAAAAGTGGTCACACTGCAGTAAAATAAATTACCTAAGTGAAATTCACCCTAAAGAAATGTAAATTAGCAGACTGCAAGAGGGGTGGTGAAGAGGCATGACCCACAAAGAACTGAATACTTTGCAATACCAGAACAGCAGTTCTGAGACAAATCTAAAGGTAAGAAGGGACAAAACAATTAAATCACAAAGGCAAAACTGAGGAAAGTGTGACAAGACACCATTAACATAAGCTTTAATTGTGCTTTAATGCCTCTGTAAACTTAGATTATGACCAAAGAAGCAATGGATTTGAGCCTCAGCATTACCGTGAAAAGACTGAGAAAATTGAGTCAGTTCAGAAATCAATAAATACAAAGGGCTAGAAAGATGAATCTAGGGAATAAGAAGGACTGTAAAGGAGAAAAATAGTTCACAGCATTACTGGAAGAACCAAGAAGCTACCTTTCAGCCTTTCAAAAGGCAAACATGGAGCCATAGAATGGTTTGGTTTGGAAGTGACCTTAAAGATCTTCTAGTTCTAACCCCTCTGCCATGGGCAGGTACACCTTCCACTAGACCATGTTGCTCAATGCCTGATCCAGCTTGACTTTGAACACTTCCAGAAATGGAGTATCCACTTCTCCGGGCAACCTGTTCCAGTGCCTCACCACTCTTATAGTCAAGAATTTCTTCCTAATACCTAATGTAAATCTGCCCCTTTGTCCTATCACTACATGGGTTGTAAAAAGTTCCTCTCCAGCTTTCTTGTAGGTCCCCTTTAAGTACTGGAAAGTGCTATTAGGTCTCCCCAGAAGCCTTCTCTTCTCCAGGCAGAACAACCCCAGCTCTCTCAGCCTGTCTTTCATAGGAGAGATGCTCCAGCCCTCTGATCATCTTTATGGTCCTCCTCTGGACTTGCTCCAGTAGGTCCATGTCCTTCTGATGCCGGGGCCCCAGAGCTGGATGCAGGACTCTGGGCAGGGTCTCAAAAGACCAGAGTAGAGGGGCAGAATCACCTCCCTTGATCTGCTGGTCACAGTCCCTTTGATTCAGCCCAGGACATGGCTGGCTTTCATCAACATCCCCAAAGCCTTCTCTTTGGGACTGCTCTCAATCCATTCTCCACCCAGTCTGTGTCTGTGCTTGGGATTGCCCCGACCCAGGTGCAGGACCTTGCACTTGGCCTTGCTGAACTTCATGATGTTCGCAGAGACCCACATCTCAAGCCTGTCCAGGTCCCTCTGGAGAACATCCCTTCCCTCCAGTGTGTTGACTGCTCCTTGTAGCTTGGTGTCATTGGAAACTTCCTGAGGGTGCCCTCAGTCCCATTGTCTGTGTCACCAACAAAGATGTTAAACAGCCCCCATCCCAACACTGACCCCTGAGGAATGCCACTCATCACTGGTGTTCACTTGGACATTGAGCTATTGACTGCAAATCTTTGAGAACTATCCAGCAATTTCCGAGTCCACTGAGTGGTCTATCCATCAAATCCAATTTAGAGACAAGGATGTCATGTGGGACAGTGTCACAAGTCTAAGTAGATGACATCAGTTACTCTTTCCTTATCTACCGCTGTTGTAACCCCATCACATATAGTCACCAAATTTGTCAGGCACAATTTTCCTTTAGTGAATGCCACTAACCATCTCCTTATTTCCCATGTGCCTTAGCATAGTTTCCAGGAGGATCTGCTCCATGATCTTGCTGGGCACTGAGGTGAAACTGACAGGCTTGTAGATCCCCAGGTCTCCCTGCTTAAAAATGGGGATTATTTTTCCACTTTTCCAAACAGTGGGAGCTTTACTGGACTCACAACTTCTCAAATATGATGGACAGTG
Source organism: Aleadryas rufinucha (assembly GCA_013397815.1). Classification (NCBI taxonomy): domain Eukaryota; kingdom Metazoa; phylum Chordata; class Aves; order Passeriformes; genus Aleadryas; species Aleadryas rufinucha. Next base: position 69,269 of record VZTH01009675.1, read on the forward strand.
GTTTAGACAGTTCCTCCACCCTCAGAACACACAGATGCATCACATCAGGTCCCATAGACTTGTGTACCTCCAGGTGCCTTAGATAGTCTCAAACCTGNTTTTATTGGGTCTGGCTGGCATGGAATTTACTTTTCTCATAGCGCTGTGCTCTGCATTTGTAGCTGGAATGTTGTTGACAACACACGGATGTTTTGGCTGCTACTGAGCATCAGGGCTATCTCTTCACCACCCCCTCCTCCAACAACCAGTAAGCTGAGGGTGGGCAAGAGGCCAGTGGGGGACAGCCAAGACAGCTGACCTAAGCTGACCAAAGGGATATTCCGTATACTATATAGTGTCTTGCTCAGCAATAAATTCTCAGAGAAAATGGTGGGAGGAAAAAACGCATTTATTAAGGCATTTTTCTTCCAAAGCAACCACTATGCATACCAAGGCCCTGTTTCCTGGGAAGAGTCTGGACATCACCTGCTGATGGGAAGTAGAGAATGATTCCGTTTGTTTGTTTCCTTTGCTTCTGTGCACAGCCTTTGCTTTTCTTTATCAAACTGCCTTCATCTTGATCCATGACATTTAATCTGATTTTTTTTCCCCTGTCCTTCTAAGGAAGGGAGTGAAGCAGCAGCTTGGTGGGCACCTGGCATCAGCCCAGGTCAACCCACCAAATCACTGACTCTGAGGGACCAAAGATAAAACTGAGATGAAATTTAAGGAAATTCCCTTCAAACACAGCACATTTGAGACATGTGCTAGAGGGATTGGACATGAGGAGCAGATTGTTATTGTCCAAAAGATGCACACATTGGAGAAGTGAAGTTAAGAGTACGGGGATACATATACTGCATCAGTATATGTAACACATAAGCAGAACTGAAATTATGAAGTCAAGAATGCAAAATATTGAAGAATGTAGAAGTAAAATACATCTCTGATACCATTTTCTCTTTGTCCTTCGAACCATGTGTTCGTCTGCATAGCACCATATTGGATGGGGGGAGATGTCCCCGGTATTTTGGGTCTCTCTTTGTTATGGGGAGTCCATGAGATTTAGCAGGTTTTGTAGCTGGTGGTTATTTGCTGTTATTTCTTGACTATTGCTGTTCTGATTATTGGCAAACTGTTACTTTGTCATTTACATCTACTCATAATCATTCCTTATTGGTGCAAAGGGATTGGTTGAACCTATAAAGGGAGGCAACTCGTTTCACAGTGTTCTCCTTTAAACTGTCTCAAAGAAGACTATTTCTCAAATCCATAATGCCCTAAGAAGTGAAATAGGATGGAATCAAGGAAGTTCTATCAATGGAAATATGAAAAATTGACTGAATCAAATATAACGGCATACACTAGAAAACATCAGATAGATGGGGACAAAAACTTGCCTCTCTTTCTTTTTTCTATGGTCTTATGAGAAGCTGAATTTGTTTAGAAAAAAAATAATAGCATTTCTGATTCAAGACTGCTTCCTAAGTAATATAATTACCACCTCAAAGCAGTTTCTATCATCACGCCAAATGCAGAGTTGTCTCCTTAGGGCTCATCTCATTTTTCCTCTCTCCCTTTCTACTCCAGAATGATACCTCTCCTCTCCATTGCACAATTTATAAATTGTGTAAATGTGGAATACAGAACAGGCTACTGCAGGAAAGCAAATTTTTGGCAATATTGTATGTGGGAAGACATCTGCGAGAAGCATCAGAAGATCTTTCATCTTCTGAACATCTCACAGATGTTCACAAATAGCGAAAATTGTTACTTTGGGGAAGGCAGCTCATGTGCCAATAAATGTAGAGAACTGGTTTAAAATAGGATCTTGCAGGCTGTGAAATTAATAAAACAACAGATCTGACCTAAAATCCTAATGACAATCAGCCTGATTGTTTTTGTTAATTATAGTTATTGGCTATTGAAATCAATGAGAGGTGAATGAGGGCAAGCAAATTACAACTGCTAAATTGCTTCAGTTAGCAATTTTTTCTTTTTTCCAAAACCAAATGACAATATATTCTATTCATCTGCTTTGTTACTTACCACATGTNATGGACAGTGGTTTAGACAGTTCCTCCACCCTCAGAACACACAGATGCATCACATCAGGTCCCATAGACTTGTGTACCTCCAGGTGCCTTAGATAGTCTCAAACCTGACCTACTCCCAGAGTCCCTGACTTGGCCTTCCGTGACATGGGTGGTGCAGCTGGAGCACTTTTTGCAAGGCAACAAGAGCTGTTCACCTTGAGATCCCAGTCTCTTCCATGTCCCACATAACCAAGTCTCCTTTCTCCTTTTGGAGACAACCCACATTTTTTCTAGTCTTCCTTTTATCACCAAAGAACCTATAGAAGTTTTTCTTGTTCTTGATATCTCTGGACGGATTTAATCTATCAGGGTTTTAGCTTTCATAACCTGAACCCTGGACAATTTCTCTGTATTCCTCCNCCGTTTGTTTGTTTCCTTTGCTTCTGTGCACAGCCTTTGCTTTTCTTTATCAAACTGCCTTCATCTTGATCCATGACATTTAATCTGATTTTTTTTCCCCTGTCCTTCTAAGGAAGGGAGTGAAGCAGCAGCTTGGTGGGCACCTGGCANAGCCACCCTCTGTAGGCTTCCTGGTTTGTGTTTGAGTTTGTCCAGGAGCTCCTTGTTCATCCCTGCAGGCCTCTTGGCATTTTTGCCTGACTTCTTTGTTGGGATGCATCTCACTTGAGCTTGGAGGAGGGATTCTTAAAAATCAAGCAACTCTCTTGGGCCCTTCTTTCTTCCAGGGCTTTATCCAACAATGCTCTACCNTGATTTTTTTTCCCCTGTCCTTCTAAGGAAGGGAGTGAAGCAGCAGCTTGGTGGGCACCTGGCATCAGCCCAGGTCAACCCACCAAATCACTGACTCTGAGGGACCAAAGATAAAACTGAGATGAAATTTAAGGAAATTCCCTTCAAACACAGCACATTTGAGACATGTGCTAGAGGGATTGGACATGAGGAGCAGATTGTTATTGTCCAAAAGATGCACACATTGGAGAAGTGAAGTTAAGAGTACGGGGATACATATACTGCATCAGTATATGTAACACATAAGCAGAACTGAAATTATGAAGTCAAGAATGCAAAATATTGAAGAATGTAGAAGTAAAATACATCTCTGATACCATTTTCTCTTTGTCCTTCGAACCATGTGTTCGTCTGCATAGCACCATATTGGATGGGGGGAGATGTCCCCGGTATTTTGGGTCTCTCTTTGTTATGGGGAGTCCATGAGATTTAGCAGGTTTTGTAGCTGGTGGTTATTTGCTGTTATTTCTTGACTATTGCTGTTCTGATTATTGGCAAACTGTTACTTTGTCATTTACATCTACTCATAATCATTCCTTATTGGTGCAAAGGGATTGGTTGAACCTATAAAGGGAGGCAACTCGTTTCACAGTGTTCTCCTTTAAACTGTCTCAAAGAAGACTATTTCTCAAATCCATAATGCCCTAAGAAGTGAAATAGGATGGAATCAAGGAAGTTCTATCAATGGAAATATGAAAAATTGACTGAATCAAATATAACGGCATACACTAGAAAACATCAGATAGATGGGGACAAAAACTTGCCTCTCTTTCTTTTTTCTATGGTCTTATGAGAAGCTGAATTTGTTTAGAAAAAAAATAATAGCATTTCTGATTCAAGACTGCTTCCTAAGTAATATAATTACCACCTCAAAGCAGTTTCTATCATCACGCCAAATGCAGAGTTGTCTCCTTAGGGCTCATCTCATTTTTCCTCTCTCCCTTTCTACTCCAGAATGATACCTCTCCTCTCCATTGCACAATTTATAAATTGTGTAAATGTGGAATACAGAACAGGCTACTGCAGGAAAGCAAATTTTTGGCAATATTGTATGTGGGAAGACATCTGCGAGAAGCATCAGAAGATCTTTCATCTTCTGAACATCTCACAGATGTTCACAAATAGCGAAAATTGTTACTTTGGGGAAGGCAGCTCATGTGCCAATAAATGTAGAGAACTGGTTTAAAATAGGATCTTGCAGGCTGTGAAATTAATAAAACAACAGATCTGACCTAAAATCCTAATGACAATCAGCCTGATTGTTTTTGTTAATTATAGTTATTGGCTATTGAAATCAATGAGAGGTGAATGAGGGCAAGCAAATTACAACTGCTAAATTGCTTCAGTTAGCAATTTTTTCTTTTTTCCAAAACCAAATGACAATATATTCTATTCATCTGCTTTGTTACTTACCACATGTAACTGCATTCTCCAAATCCTTCTTCTGTGAACATAGTGGCATTCAGACCTGAACACAAAGTCAGAAGTTACATATGCAGTACAGTGACAGGAGTTGAAATGCCCAATTAACAGTAAACTCACTCGTTGAAATCTTTCCCACTTTTAGTAAAAATGCCAACATTTTTGCTTTCACTAACTAGACCAGAAAAACAAGACAGTTATGAAATTTATTGTAACATGTAGTGTGAAGAGCATTCATGTTTAAANTTTATCACCAAAGAACCTATAGAAGTTTTTCTTGTTCTTGATATCTCTGGACGGATTTAATCTATCAGGGTTTTAGCTTTCATAACCTGAACCCTGGACAATTTCTCTGTATTCCTCCCAGGCTACCTGTCCTTGCAGCCACCCTCTGTAGGCTTCCTGGTTTGTGTTTGAGTTTGTCCAGGAGCTCCTTGTTCATCCCTGCAGGCCTCTTGGCATTTTTGCCTGACTTCTTTGTTGGGATGCATCTCACTTGAGCTTGGAGGAGGGATTCTTAAAAATCAAGCAACTCTCTTGGGCCCTTCTTTCTTCCAGGGCTTTATCCAACAATGCTCTACCAAGCAGATNTGTCCCATGGTCTACCAAGCAGATCCCTGAAGAGGCCAAAGTCTGCTCTCCGAAAATCCACGGTAAGCACGCCACACTTTGAACAGCTCAGATTAGAACGAAGGCTACAAACGTGATCTGAGCTCCAAATATGAGATGATGACTTTTTTTTTTTGGTTAGTTTCCCCTTCTGAATTCTTCTGCGAGATGATATAATTTTCAGAATAACATATAAATATAATATATAAACATATTTTATATATAATATATATTATAAAACATAATATATAATATATAAATATAATTTTATTGGGTCTGGCTGGCATGGAATTTACTTTTCTCATAGCGCTGTGCTCTGCATTTGTAGCTGGAATGTTGTTGACAACACACGGATGTTTTGGCTGCTACTGAGCATCAGGGCTATCTCTTCACCACCCCCTCCTCCAACAACCAGTAAGCTGAGGGTGGGCAAGAGGCCAGTGGGGGACAGCCAAGACAGCTGACCTAAGCTGACCAAAGGGATATTCCGTATACTATATAGTGTCTTGCTCAGCAATAAATTCTCAGAGAAAATGGTGGGAGGAAAAAACGCATTTATTAAGGCATTTTTCTTCCAAAGCAACCACTATGCATACCAAGGCCCTGTTTCCTGGGAAGAGTCTGGACATCACCTGCTGATGGGAAGTAGAGAATGATTCCGTTTGTTTGTTTCCTTTGCTTCTGTGCACAGCCTTTGCTTTTCTTTATCAAACTGCCTTCATCTTGATCCATGACATTTAATCTGATTTTTTTTCCCCTGTCCTTCTAAGGAAGGGAGTGAAGCAGCAGCTTGGTGGGCACCTGGCATCAGCCCAGGTCAACCCACCAAATCACTGACTCTGAGGGACCAAAGATAAAACTGAGATGAAATTTAAGGAAATTCCCTTCAAACACAGCACATTTGAGACATGTGCTAGAGGGATTGGACATGAGGAGCAGATTGTTATTGTCCAAAAGATGCACACATTGGAGAAGTGAAGTTAAGAGTACGGGGATACATATACTGCATCAGTATATGTAACACATAAGCAGAACTGAAATTATGAAGTCAAGAATGCAAAATATTGAAGAATGTAGAAGTAAAATACATCTCTGATACCATTTTCTCTTTGTCCTTCGAACCATGTGTTCGTCTGCATAGCACCATATTGGATGGGGGGAGATGTCCCCGGTATTTTGGGTCTCTCTTTGTTATGGGGAGTCCATGAGATTTAGCAGGTTTTGTAGCTGGTGGTTATTTGCTGTTATTTCTTGACTATTGCTGTTCTGATTATTGGCAAACTGTTACTTTGTCATTTACATCTACTCATAATCATTCCTTATTGGTGCAAAGGGATTGGTTGAACCTATAAAGGGAGGCAACTCGTTTCACAGTGTTCTCCTTTAAACTGTCTCAAAGAAGACTATTTCTCAAATCCATAATGCCCTAAGAAGTGAAATAGGATGGAATCAAGGAAGTTCTATCAATGGAAATATGAAAAATTGACTGAATCAAATATAACGGCATACACTAGAAAACATCAGATAGATGGGGACAAAAACTTGCCTCTCTTTCTTTTTTCTATGGTCTTATGAGAAGCTGAATTTGTTTAGAAAAAAAATAATAGCATTTCTGATTCAAGACTGCTTCCTAAGTAATATAATTACCACCTCAAAGCAGTTTCTATCATCACGCCAAATGCAGAGTTGTCTCCTTAGGGCTCATCTCATTTTTCCTCTCTCCCTTTCTACTCCAGAATGATACCTCTCCTCTCCATTGCACAATTTATAAATTGTGTAAATGTGGAATACAGAACAGGCTACTGCAGGAAAGCAAATTTTTGGCAATATTGTATGTGGGAAGACATCTGCGAGAAGCATCAGAAGATCTTTCATCTTCTGAACATCTCACAGATGTTCACAAATAGCGAAAATTGTTACTTTGGGGAAGGCAGCTCATGTGCCAATAAATGTAGAGAACTGGTTTAAAATAGGATCTTGCAGGCTGTGAAATTAATAAAACAACAGATCTGACCTAAAATCCTAATGACAATCAGCCTGATTGTTTTTGTTAATTATAGTTATTGGCTATTGAAATCAATGAGAGGTGAATGAGGGCAAGCAAATTACAACTGCTAAATTGCTTCAGTTAGCAATTTTTTCTTTTTTCCAAAACCAAATGACAATATATTCTATTCATCTGCTTTGTTACTTACCACATGTAACTGCATTCTCCAAATCCTTCTTCTGTGAACATAGTGGCATTCAGACCTGAACACAAAGTCAGAAGTTACATATGCAGTACAGTGACAGGAGTTGAAATGCCCAATTAACAGTAAACTCACTCGTTGAAATCTTTCCCACTTTTAGTAAAAATGCCAACATTTTTGCTTTCACTAACTAGACCAGAAAAACAAGACAGTTATGAAATTTATTGTAACATGTAGTGTGAAGAGCATTCATGTTTAAATAAACCTTGAGATGATTCTTTAAAAGAAAAAATGTATTTTTCTTATAAATGAGTCTATGATGATAAATTAGCCTCCTGAATGCTCTGGGAAGTGCAGTGTCTAGGTTCTATGCAAATTATAGGTCTTCCCTGAAAAGACTTCAGCAAAGTTTCATTAAACAATATTCAATTAGCTAGTTTCCTTGTTCTTTCTGGCTAACATATGCCTTCCCACTTGATTTTTCCTCCATCACTCTTCAAGGTCAGGTTTACACAGCCAGCACAAAGATGAGTCAACTAGGTACAGTATTTTAATTAGGGACTGGGGTTTTAATCACTGTGATTGCATTCCTTCCATTTTTAATGGTATCTTGAGGTTCCAAAATGCACAAAACCAAAAGGTTCTCATCTCCATATGGGATTCAAATCTGGATTATATATTTATTCTTAATAGCATGCAGTTTGAATGCTTGCTTATAATCACACTGAGATACAGTAACTGTTCCATAGAAAAACTACCTTCATGAAGCTCCTTTGGAAATTATTAATTAAATAAGCAGTAGGTCTTTTCAATCCTTCCAAACGCAAAGAGAATTTCACTATGACTGTTTTTACAAGTCTACACTGCCAGTCCCGCCTACTCAGAATACTTTTTTCTGATAACAAATACGTAAAGTATTTGCGTAACACTGTAAAGTTTGCTTTCACCGTCTCTCAGTTTCTTATATCCAAGATTTATGTTTACAGAACATTATTTCTGTGCAGCAATGCAAGTTTATATATCACTTCTTGCTACTAAATCTCTGAGTAATATTTACAGTTTTCACATACTATCCAAAAGTTTAAATTTCTCAGGTTAAAAGGAATGGATCCATTTCTCTTTCAGTCAGTGATACACAAATATAAAGCCTTTATTCTTCCATTGTAAAGGATTTTCTCTACAGCAGCATGGTGCATTCTCCACAGTGGTACACTGATACTGGACTCTTTTTCTCAACATTACAAATGAGCCATCAAAATCTTAATCTACTGTTATCTCTCTCTCTATGGTTCTGACATTTACTTCAGCATATAAGCTGTGCTCATCAGACCAGTTTTCTGGTGTACGCACAACAATCCTTAAACAATAACACTCTGCCTGAATGACAAAATATCCAGCCTTAGCCAAAACATAAGGAAAAATATTGTAAGACTAAAGTCCTATGAAAACAGAGACAACCTTTAAAACAGATAGTGAGCCCTCAAACTCTATCTTTAATTAGCTTCAAAAAATAACTTCTTCAGAAAATGGTCCTCACCATGGACATCCTATCATGTTTCCCTTAGCCTCTTTTAAATTGATGGGGCAGACTTTCAACTGTCTTGTCTAGTGACAACTACTACAGCACAGCAGAGAGCTGGAGGGGAACTTAAGAACTCTGTCTACAGTCTAAATACAATCCTGTTTAAAAATATCTGTTTTCAGCCTGGTACAATGGGGGGTGCTCTTGTTTCCTTGTGCAGAAACGAATGGGAGAGAGGAGTAGGACAGCTTCAGATGATGTAGATTCTCAGTACAACAGACTTCTGAGAATTCATATCAGCTTACAGTGTGCCCCAAATGCCCACCCTAAAAGTAAGCATTACTGTAATTCAGTTTGGAGATGACAAGCTGAGTGTAGCCACAGCAGGGTGTCATCACATCGGAAACGAGAAGACGCCATTTCCCATCCAGAAACAAATTTAAAAAAAAAAAAGCTTTAGAAACAAGAAGAGACACAAAACATCAGATGTTACTAATAGGAAGCTGAGGTGTTTTGCTCACCAGCAAAAGCAAACTTCTCATAATATTTGAAGATACCAACCATGATATCCTTTCAGGATGCTCCTGGCTGCAGGAGCACCACAAGGTGCAGCATGGATCCTTTTTTCAGAGACTCATAGTGATGAACTGATTGCAGCTCTAAATAAAAAAGATACTGCATTTTCTAAGTAGTATTACGCCAAATAAACCTTTAAACACATCTAAACATGAAAAGGGGATTGATTCTAAATTAATAAGTTAATCAGGAAACCCTAATCCTGATTTTTGATGTAAAGAAATTTATATTAAAAGCCACTAAAAGAAACTTCGAGGGAAATAGAATCATTGAAGAAAATACAATACTTTTTATATTAATTATATGAACCTTCAATGCCAATATCACAATACAAAGTCTTGTATTGCTTACTTTACTTGCACTTCCTCCATCTATTTTAATTGAACCAAAATGTTAAGAAAGCTTCCAGTAAGAAACTACAGATCTTTCTACTTATGTAAGATGTCTGGTTCCAGTTGCATCAGGTTCAGATAAAAATATAGTGTTAGCCCTATGCAAAAAGAATTATGTATATAAGCTTCCATTAGCATTAATAGGAGTTATATATGTAAATCCCACACATGCTGTGATAAGAATGTGCTAAGAAACTGCATTTACATTCCTGTCAGGGGGCTGCAATTAGCACCAGCACAGCAAAGGCAGCCTGTATGCCTCTCGACATTTGGAAGCCTTGTAAAACCTGTGTAGAACAGAAATCTTTGCCATTATACCCCATTTTAATTATAAGCCACATCACAGCATACGTGCAGAATATTTTGATAAACACTTTAAAAGCCCACAGAAATCCTACTAAAAATGTTCGCTGAGAGCACTTGAAGTCATGGTTGTGAACCTGAGGGGAACTCACTCACTCACTCACCAACTCACTCACTCATTCCTGAACTGGGCATCTTTTTTTTACCAAGTATTGTGGCTTTAGGACTTAGGGAGTCCTGAAGGTCAAAGAGCAGAGGGGAGAAGGAGCAGCACGACTCCAGCCCCAAAGCAGTAAGACAAGTGACAATGAAGGGGATGTGGGTTTCCCAGGACGGAAATCTTTCTGTGGGCTTTGCACTTGAGAGCACATCATCTCTGAACCTGTGCAATTCGTTGCTTGATGGCGGACACAGAGGGTTTGCTGACTCTCAGTAGCTCCCTATTTTGGCTATGAGACTGAAGAGCAAATCCGGAGCTTTCCCTGTCTCCCCAGCCTCTCCCTTCAGGAGTGCCCTGTGATGGCTTAATAATACACTCCGATACCTTCCCACTGCCAGCAGATGACACCAGGGAGAGATTGCTGCATCCTGGCGGTGACTGAGCCTGTCTCAGGAAGCAAGGCGCCGGGCAGCCTGCAAATTGCTGCTCCACAGGACAGAACACCTGCTCTCCCTGCAGCCCAGCTGTGCGACCCCCGACTCCAGACAGGGCAGCTCCCCTCGGTGGGAGTGGAGATCACCGGATCTGCAGCAGTATCCATGAGGGCAGAGGTGCAGGCAGGTCTGTGCCTCTGTGCCTCCATGCCCATGTGGGCTGGCAGGTCCAGGGACCACGAGGTCGTAGGTTGACGCTGGCAGTCAGAGTGAGAGCTGTTTGTGGCCCCTCAGTCTGCTGTCCCTCTGGAGCTCCCACTGGAGTGCAAGTTCCAGTGAATAAAATGGGTGGCACACTGAGTGGCACCAAAAGGATCTCACTGCCTGCTAGAGATGGTCCAGGATAACAACATTTTGGTTACAGCTGAGGAATCTCAGCTGTTCTCCAAAGTCCAGAAGAGGCGGATTTAAATTCAAGCTCGTGTGGCTGACTCTGGTTTCTTAAAATACTACCCTAGGATTTTCCCAGTGCTTTTCAACCCCCCATCTACCAGAACCCTGTACAGACCTAAAAGTGCACCCACGCTCAGGAAACTGGCTCTTGCAGTTTGGCAGATGGGCATGTCAGACAACAGGATGCAGGGTCAGCAGGACAGAATATAAGAGCCTGCTTTCCATGAACTTCTCTGCTACACAAAACCAGTTTTTGTAAGTGATATCCCCACATTTTACACAGAATCCATGTTGATAGGCTCCACTTTGGTGTTTAGAAAGCCTTTGCAGATGTCCCAGGCTATCTGGCCTAGAACTTCCTCCTCAGTGATTATGTCTTGTCAGCAATTGCATTTCCCCAGGACACAGAAACACAGCCAACAGCCAACATGGGATTGCTTGTGAGTGCAGAGCTGGGCCTGGGCTCTGAAATTTGCTTTCACGGGAGTTGAAAATGAACAGAACTCTCCCTGCCTTTGAGTCTACTCATATATTTTATCTGTTTGATTTAGCCTTTCCTTAAAAATTTCTTGACAGGACACCTACTTTCACTTATGCAACAGAAAACATGAAAGAAAATCCCTTGACCTGATCAAGCTACTTCCCTAAAGGTGAGAAGAAAGATTTTTACTTCTATAAAACAGTTGGAAGGCTCTCAGATATTGAAGACAGAGAAAGCTGGATAAGTGAGAAAATACTATTTGATGGGTAATGAATCATCATTTATTCAATAAAGTTCATTCATGAAGCTGTCAAAGTTGATGTCGTCAAAATAATAATTAGATCCTTCATAATATCTCCTATTTCTATAGCTTCAGGATCCAAAGTCACCTAGAAATAGGAAAAAAAGTTAATATTGAATAAAACCACTGTATCTAGAGAATGGAAAAAGACTGATCAAATACATTAAATCCAAATGTGTGTTATGGTTTTACTTTCATCAAGACATTTTCTACATGCTTTCCTGTCTATGTGTGGCAGTGGCTCAACCCACTTTCAAAATAAGTGACATCCCGTGGGTTGACTTCCCCGCCCACGACTCCGCCTCTGAGGGCGGAACGGAGGATGGGACAGAGGTTTAGCCTCGCCGCCTACTAGGCGTGTCTTTGAGTGTGGTCCCTCCTCTGATTCCAGAGTGTTCTCTCTCCCTCAGTTGGTGATTGGTTTCCTTACGTAATGTTTAATAAGTGGTTCATTGAATATTCTATTGTGTTCTGGAAAGTTCTCTTCTGTTCGGTTCATGATTGCTTTGTTTGAACATGTTCCTCCTCCCTTGGAATCCCATTGGTTATGTGTCAACTCCCTTTCATTTCCCTATTGGTTGTTCTACTGTACCTCCCTTTTCTCCTCCCCCTGATAAAATCCCGTGTCACGATAGCTGAGCACGCCAGTTCATCGGTGAGTCTCAGGTGGTTGGCTCCCTTCAAGCTGCTCTCAATAAACATCTTGGAATTTGCTGCTACCTGAGGCCTCCCTCTCTCTTCACCTCCGCCTACCGCCTCTACCAACCAGGCTGACGCCTGCTCACTGGGCCTCTGTCCATAGACCTCTGGTAGAGCTGCCGCTCCCAAGCTACGCTTGTCAATCCTAAAGAATCCTGTTCTGCGTTGTCACGCCTATGACGCTTCTGGGTGTCCAGTCAGGAAGACAAGGATTAGTCGCCGGTCACGCCACCGGGCGGTGTGGCCACCGCGGCATCTATGTGCATTTATGTGTTAAATAAAACTATATCTACACACAGATACACATACATACTGCTGATGTTTGTGATGGGAGGCAGGAGACAGCTACCACGAAGTAAAGATGAATAATTTCCAGGAACAGCAGGGTTAAATACATCTTTAGAAGAAATAGGGTTTTGCCATTTATACACAATAAGTAAGAACTCAGCTTTTTGGGCTGGGACCTAGTAAATGGCTTGTGGATGGCTTTTTGTACATTTTTTCCAATATTACTAGTTAGTAGCAATGTCTTTCTTGTTCCTGTCTTTTACTTCACATACTTGGTGTTAGTCTTGGTCTCTTTGTACAGGCTATGTTCTGCCCGGGTTCTGCCTCCTTTTTTTCCGACACTTCTTACCTTTCTGCTTTTATAAAAAAAAGGATAAAAATACTAATGGCAATGGGCAGCACCCACTTGGCTTGTGCTGTTAAGTGGCCCTGTGGAGCAGTAGTGAGCTCCCAGCTGGGCAGAGCTGTTCCACCCATTTGTGTTGCTCTCACACCTGGTTGTTCCACAGGCTGCCCAAGAAAAGACTGGCAAACAAACAGCTTGGAAAGAGCTTGCAGCTGCCTGTTCCTCTCCCCAGCCTCAGGACAGCCATAAAGTGTTTCTGCAGTGGGAGTGCAGATTTGGAAGCTTTCTTCCAGGCTGCTCCTTTTCTCTCCTCATTTGGCAACATCTCCCACACAATCGTTTTTCTCAGCCATTTACAGGAAGAACAGTCTGCCTGGACTTGTAGCCAGTATCACTCTCCTTCCTAGAGCTAGGAGAGGTGGGCAGTCACAGTACTTCTTAAAATTACCCATATGGGAAGCTGGGGATGAGAGATGCAGCTAGGAGCAGCAGACAGATCTTCTTCAGTGTTACAAACATCTGGAATATGATTAACTGTCAACTCTGCCTTCAGGCCATATGGGATGTGGACTTTCAATTTAGCCATATGATGCAAAATAGTTTCTTGCTGAATTTATTTATCTAGATGCTAATTAATAGACCAAATAACACCATTACCACAACACCAGCAGATTTGTACTTTAGCCTGAACTCAATGCCAGCAGATTTGTACTTGAGCCTGAACCCATTGTCAGTAAGAATACAGCGATGTTAGATGCTCAATAGTTTTCTGAGTTAATAGCTGTAGTTGTGAAAACTTGAGTGCAGCCAAATGACATAGACAACATTTAGAGTGAGCCAGAGCAGCCCTGTCTTTTTTATTCACACCAGTAACAGAGGTTGTAAAAGAGGTAAGAAAGATGTTTGATACTTTTAGAAAACAGTAGTTCCATGCAGTTTTCTGTGTCAGGACTCTGTTGGTCAATAGAATTTCTTTATTCTCTGTGCATGGACCAATAAATAATTCTGTAAGCCATTTTTCATTGAAAGCCCCTGCAGCAGGAGCTTGTGCCAGAAGGTCAGCACATCTGTAATGGTCAAGGGGAGGTGGACACTAGTTCTGAAAAATGCCTCCTCTTGTTTTGTTCCTATGTACAGATAATGGCATGCTCCTTCCACTGGGTAAGAATTGTTGCCATAGTAATGTTTCAAGCACTCCTCTGGATCAATAGAAGAACAGAAGGTTTTTCAGGTATTTCTGTTGCTTGTAAGCCTGCAGTCATACCCCACATATATTTCTATTCCCTTCTATAAAACAAGTTTGTTCAGAGGTCTTTCAGCACTCTACAATTAAGCAAAAAAAAAAAAAAAANAAAAAAAAAAAAAAAAAGCAGCATAAACATGGTGTACAAAGATCTTGGGTCAGAATCAGACCTCTGGCAAGAAAGTGCCGTTCTGTCAAGAGAGCAGATCCGTATTTGCTCAATGAAAGCCGTGAATTTGTCCCTTGTAGTCCTATCATCACCTCACCAAATGCAGGAGCAAACCGAAGCTGCAGAATTGGTTGCATTTTTTGCTGAGGGTCTAGATGTAGTTCCATTCACAAATCAGAGGGATTTTCAATTGATTTGAAGTTCATTTGCTGTTTCATGGACACCAGGTACCTGACATATTGCTACAGTACAGGCTCAAGCTGATTAGATGGGATTAATTCTACGATGGAAATCATGTGTGAGCTTTACAAAAATTCTTATGGGCTGAATCTGCAAAGGCAAGGATTTAGTCACTTTATTGCCCCTTTCAGCAACCACCTTCAACACACAGATATTAGAATCTGCCCATCTGCTCTACATGTCAAAAGACTGTGTATGTGTTGAATACAGGCCCCTACACTTCCCCTACATAACCTAACAGTTAGGACGCACCTCAGCATTTGCTTTGAGCTGCTTTAGCTATTTACTGGGAAGAGTCCCATTCTCAGTATATAATTTGCAACAGCCATGTTGTTTTAAGGCAATATGAGCTGCTCATGCTAGCTGACCTCAGTGATGAGGAATGGCTGAAAGTATGGTTAATGTATGAAGACAGGCTTTGGTTGAAGATGAGCCATTGACATATCTGAATGTTCTTGTGAATTTATCATGAAAAGCTAAGGACAAACTTTTCTGAGGTAGAAAGTTCTGCTTGCTGTATTGATATACAAGCAATAAAAGAGAATATGATTTGCCAGCAATATATTTTGCATCCTTTTAGGAAAAATATTTCAAACTCAGACTTCTCCATGGGATAGTGAGCTTTTTACTTCAGTATTTTACATCAAAACCTTACCATTCACAAGTATATTATGCATTTTTCTATGCATAAATTCCTTTACAAAGAGCCATATTTACCTACAAATGGTGCACAAGGCTTCTTCAGCTATTACAGTTATCCACCTCTAATTGGAATGGGACCATGCCATCTTCTGCAATTACATGGTACATTTTTTAAATAGCGACTAATATTTCACTGCCTTCTGAAAACATCTCCAAATCATAAATACCGGAGACTTCTGAGGGAACAGCGTTAATCAGCACCATAGACACAACTCAGAAAGATTCATTAGCATTCCCCTCAATTCCTAGGCTGTTGTCTGCATGTATATATCACCACTGAGAAGAAAAAAAATGGGCACTACTTCTTTTCCTGGTATCTGACATTTCTCAGTTCATATCTGTTTCTTCTCCCTGTTCCTTGCTTCCACAAAACTGGAGAAGTTTTCCTTCATCTCCTACAACTCCTTCCTTGCTGACAGTGTGGTTGCCTTTCCTATATCTACTCATCTGGCCTTCCAGAAAGGAAGGTGAGGAGAAAGGAGTAGGAGAGGAGGACACGATACGTGCCTGGGCTCTATTGTGAGATGGAGTTAGGATGCATCTAGGCTGCTGGACACTGGAAGACACTCTCCTATTGCTTGTAAGCAATTCTTGACCTTTGTGGCCTTGTGAAGAGAAAGATGGGAGGAATTCAACTGAGATTTCTGTCCATGGAAAGCAGTATGCTGCAATTATATTATTTTGCCCATGTTATTTAGGAAGTACACATCCTCCTGACAACCAGCCTTTTCAGCATCAGTACTTGTTAAATATTTCATGACAGAAATATCAGGACTTTCTGATATAGTCCCATCCATTTTCTTGTTACTCTGAACAGACTTTAGTGAGAAAGGTTAAAAGTACAGTGACTCCATGTGAGAAGAGAGAGGCTGAGAACTGTGAGAATCAATGCTGAAACAGTACAAACCAGAGGTCACATTTTGTTCTCACTGTCACAGTCCTTTTTGGTCAGAGTGGTTGTTCAGATGTAAACAAGGACTGAATACAAGTTGAATTAGTTAAAAGCTTACTCACGTGAAAGACAGTAGAATTTTTCTTAATAACATCATGGGGAATCAAGACCCAAGCCCTGAGCATCAACAAGGTGTGGTTTTATCTGTTGCTGACTTGCACTCAGTGCCAGTGAAAATAAAGTCTGCACCATAAAAGTGATCCCAGGTTTTACAACTAAATGGGTGAATTCATGGGCTGGCATTTCAGGACCAAAATTGTAGACTTAAAATACAGCAACTGCAGGCACATGCAACACCTGGCCAACCAGGCCTTTTTGTTAAAAGTCTAGCTGATACCCTAGATCAGTTCCAGAAGCTGGTTGCTGTAGTGAGGCCTTACTTTCTATCTCAGTTGCTGTTTGTTCCCTAAGGGAATGCCCCTAGGCTACCCCTGGCACTTCAGACTTTCTGTTTACCCACTCGCTCATCCAGAATTCACCCGCCTCCACATGGTGTTCCTTGGCATCCTCGCTAGCACAGAGCTTGCAGTAGTTCTAGCTTTGCTTGTCTCTGCACACAAGTGAGAAAAATGCCTGCATAATATAAGCCAACACACGAATGCCCTGTCACCTGGCCAGAGGCTGTCTGCAAGGCACTGCTAAAGAGATGCCAGAGCTTCCACACTGTCCTACTGGCTTTTCCCATCAGGCAGCTCATCGCATTGAGGAATCATGCTGGTTTCGTCTGCTCTCGTCTGCTGTCCCCTGCAGTTTGGCAGAAGCATCCTCTGAGGAGACCTAGCAAGAGATAATGCTTATCAACTCCTCCTCAGATATCCTCAGGTCTGGATGCACTGAGGTGCCATGGCAATGAGAGCAGTAAGAGTGTCTAGACAGACAGATAGACAGTAGTCCCACAGCTAGGAGAGAAATTTTGCCAGCAGATATTTCATCAAATTAACTGTTACGTGTTCGGAACAAAAGAATGTGGGAATGTGCCACCCACGTTTATGGTGCACCTAATGAATGCCTCCTACGAAAATTTTTATAGGACACTACAGAGCCTCTGACAAATATACAATTAATAAAATACTTCAAAAATTAAAATTACATCTAATATTTGACAAGCTGTGTTATCAAAAGGGCTTCTTCAGTAGTATAGGGTTTTCTTAGTAGTGATGGGCAGCCAAACCAATCTTCCAGATCACAGTTCTTAAAAGGATCTAATTAAATAATCTTAAAAGACTGTCTCTTATATAGCCTACACTTAAAAATCACCACAACCATTTCTGATAAGGATTTCAAAGTACAAGATTCATTTCTGTTATAGATGTTGATCAGCTGTGCACCATAGCCTTCTGTGCATTTGCCTTGATAAAAATAAGTCTTGAATTGACTCAGGTGCAGAAATTGGGAGTTGCCTTGAATGTTTGTTTGCTTGTTCTCGAGCATAAATTACATTTGAACAATAAGGGCATGGCTCTCCAAAGGGCTGAGCACCTGCAGCTCACATTCCACTCAGCTGGAGCTGTAAATGCCAAGTAGCTCTGAAAAGCCAGGGTTGCAACTGTTCCTTTGGATGAGATTTATCCAAACAGTATTGATCGACAACTAAATCTCCGTATAGGGCTGGTTTTTCCTTTCCAGCTTACCGTCTTTACTTAGAGGCCTAGATGCTGTGTAAGGCATTCAGAATAATTTTGTTTAATTAAGACTGCAGTGAAAGGAAAGAAAGGCAAAGATGTGCCTTGTTCTGCAGTACAATAAAAAATAAGTAAATACAATTCCAGTTAATTATCCATCACTCAGTGCAGAGACTTCTACTTAATCTAATCACTGGTTAATTAGATTGTCTGTTTTGTTTGATCAAATCTACTGTAACAAAATCATCTGCATTTGCATTGTCCTTTATTTTGATGATTTTCTATTATTAAAAAGGTCATTGTCAGGTCAACATAGGCTTGTATTTGTTGTTTAATGCAACAGAATTTCACATTACATAAATATCTCTCTGCAGAGCCCAGTCTGAGGCCCAGACTTTTAGAGCTATGCAAGAATTGAAGGATCTAAAATCAAAGATTTTTCAAATTAATTACATGCCTCTCTGGTTAAAAAGCAACATCTCTGGGCTACATTCAGTGGGGTATTTCTCAGAATCAACAAGGTATTTCAATGAGGATTGAGGAACCTAAATGGAAAATACATGTAAGAATGGGTTTAGGTTCACTATTTCTAATTTAGAGCCAGCTCCATTTCCAAGTGGTGATCCCAAGGCAGGCCATGGTAGTGCAATGCCGCTGTGCCTGCAGTTGATCTGCTCAGCTGGTGGATGGTAATGTGTTAAGCGGCGGTGATTTGGTTGCTTGTCTGACTCTATAGGGAGTATGTCCTGTTTTGGCTTTCACTGAGATTTAGAGATGTTTTACCTTCCCTTGTTAACAGGTGTGCTTACCTGATGTAGCACTCTATCCCAGCTGCCAAAAGTGAAGTGGTACACAGGTTAAAGCCAGCCTAAGAAGCAGGCTATTCCTGGGTGGTTTAGAATGGAAAATATTACGGGCTACTGTTGAAGGGATTATGATGCCTTGGTCCCATACTGACATTATCTTAGTGTGCAGAGGACACCCTCAAGCTACTCAAGCTGGGATAACTGATAAGCAACCAGACCAGAACTGGGACATTGAAGGGTTCAGAGGACCTGAAAACAAGAATAGCAATGATTCCCTAAATTTTCCCATGTAAATGTGAATACCGTGGCATTCCCCGCTTCTCTCTAAAGTCCTGTTCAAGACCATGGTAAGTACATGAGGGAAATTTCCTTATCTTGAATTTGTGAGAGCTGGGGTTGGTGATAAGAGCAGGGATAGTATAATAAAGTGTGCTAATCTCATCACAGCAATCCTGCTGTGCATACTGCTCACGGCCAGCTCTAGGTATAGGCAAAATAGGCAGTTGCCTATGGCAACAGACTGCTGGTGAAACCAGAGTGAGTTCAGGCTCCTGCAGTGCCTTTGTCAGTGTGAGTACCCTGGAGAGCCAGCCTGATGGCTGCTGCTGGAGGAATCAGGGCATGTGGGGCCATGGCTTTTAACAGCAGTAGTAAAGATCAGAGGTTTTCCCTGTAATTGCTGTCATCCACCCTTTGCTCCCCTGAAACCCCTGCCATAGCAGAGTGAAAAGAGTGATTCTCCAGGACGCTTCTGTGGCTCTACTGATACTCTTTTGCAACAAAACTCAGTCTTGCCAGCACTTCTGAGATGTCTGGAGCTGCCCTGGTTCCGGCTGGGATAAATTTAATTTTTTTCCTAGTAGCTGGTACATTGCTGTGTTTTGGATTTGGTAGGAGAATCATGTTGATGTTGTTGCTCAGTAGTTCTTATCCTAAATAAAGGTCTACTCAGTTTCCCATGCTCTGACATCAAGCAGGTTCACAAGAAGCTGGGAGGGAGCATGGCCAGGAGACCTGACCCAAACCGGCCAAAGGGATATTCCATAAAATGGGACATCATGTTCATTACATAAACTGGAGGGAGTTGGCTGGGTTCTACTGATCGCTGCTCAGGGATGGGCTGGGCATTTGTCAGTGGGTGATGGGCAGTTGTATTGAGCATCACTTGGTTTTCTTGGGGTTTATTCCTCTATTTTTATTATCTTGCATTTTATTTATTATTATTAATAATTATTAATAATTATTACTATTTAATTTCAATTATTAAACTGCTCTATCTCAACCCACAAGTTTTACCTTTTTTTTCTGACTCTCTTCTCCTTCCCATTGTAGGGGTGGGGAACGAGTGAGAGGCTGTGTGGTACTGAGTTGTTGGCTGTGGTTAAACCATGACAGCAGCTGACTTGTATCATGAGAGTCCTGCAGGCTTACGGTTCCCTGGGGCAGCTTGAGGTCACCCAGACTTGTCTTTATTGGCTTCCCAGAGCAATGGCAACACCAACACGGGGAGAAGTCACCAAAGTATCATGCAGCAACAGGAGAAAAAAGTCAGGCCTTGGAGAAATGTGCAGGTGAATATCAAACAATTTTTCATGAAATCATGCCAGAGAATTAGGGATGTTTTTGTGCCAAAATAATGCAAGCATGCTAAATGAAGAAGAATTATTGCTGCGCCATTCTAGGAGGTGAGTCAAAGCCAAAACACACCAGTTTCACATTTCTAGCCCTCCCTGTTGCATCTTTGACCCAAGCAGAGCCTGAACATAATTTGTGCTGAAAAGTCATACCTATAACTTCCAGGGTTTTTACATTATAAAACAATTTCTCAAAAGTAATGATTTCTCACTCCATCACTGGGAAGCATCAGAACAAGTGTTTTTTAAAAGAATTTTATTCCAAGGCTCATGTGCATGTGTGTCTGTGTGCATTCGTGTTTACAGAGCATTGAACTCTATTTGCTTTGTTGTTACTAGAAATGTTCTCTTCTTGCTAGACAATACATGTTTAGGAAGGGATTTGGTGGGAGGATGGGGTTGCTCAAAGTTTATTTTTTGCTCTTGTTGCCAATTAGTGCTGATGCCTGCTGCTTAAGCAAGTAGGGTGATTGAAAAAGGCAGCTCCTTTTTTCCATGTCCATAAGTAATTCACTGCTTTTGGCAGTGGACTGCAAAGATATAGCCAGGGCATAAAGTTAACAACCAGGCACGTATTGACTCACACCTCTCCACACAGAATCTTCTTCTGGGCTTGAACAAGGTGAGGTTCAGCTCTGCCTCAAAGACCTACTGGTGGGTGTCTGGGGATATTGTATATTCTCTGCCTTACTTAGCATGCTTTCCACAGCTGTGCAGTCTACAATTCCTACTCCTTGTCTTGCCTGAACCATACCTGCACATAATGTCCTGATGGTATTTTTTTTTTTTGCTTTTAGCTGCAGATTATGTTGAGTTACAACGTCAACCCAGAGCCAGCAGAAATGAGCAACTCTAAAACTGATGAGAATTTAAAGGAGGGTCAACAGCTAGTCAGTCAACAATTCAGAATTGATCCATGCTGTTCACGATTCCTGCTTGTTCACTCCTAAAAACTGTGCATGGGGAATTTGATTCATTTATTTGTGTCTCCACTTTGGAATCAGTAGTAGAGTTGTCATACCTCCAGCTCAGTTAAGGTGACATTTTTCTAGAGACATCTTTTTCCACTACCCCAGGCAGATGTATTCTCCCTGAGGTTGTGCCTGTTCATTGAAAGCAGAGTTACACCAGGCATCAGTCCTGAAGAAGTCTTCCAGCAAAACTCCTGCAGCATTCCTGAAGCAGTGGCCATGGAGACCTTCTCAGAGAGATGCTTTTTAATTTGCTCTTATCGGTATTCATAGCTTGATGGATCGAAGGCTGGGATGAACAGTTGGATCATCTCTTTCGACCTCCTTAAGCCCTTAAAGGTCATCACTTACCCCTGCGTTGAACTCACGTTTAGCTGTAGCATGTGTTTCAGCAGGGAAGCAAAGTTGCCAAGGGACAGAGAATTCAGCACTTGTTCTGGTGATCCACCTCCTCCCCTGTAAGAAGTATACACTGCACTGTGGCAGTGCCTTGGGGACCCATCTCGAGGCCTGAGGCCCAATTATGCTGGCCCCACTACACATAATTTCAAAAGATGGCTATTGCCCCAGAGAATTTGGAGACTGTAAAGTATATATGAGGCTTAATGTCAAATAGAATATTATGCAGTTGGTTTCAGGATGCTTGGCCAAGTGAGGAAAAAATTAAATGATATAGTGGCCTGAAGTAGTTTACAACTGAGAGCTGAAACACATCAGGCAGACGTGAGGTTTGCGCAAATGTCACCGGCACAAGAGAAATGATTCAGAGAGGACAGTTGCCCTTAGCATGGTGGTATCATTTATAAATCTAAATAAATAAATAGAACATGAAGAAGAAATATAAAATAATAATAAACAGAAAAATTCAATCGGGGCCCTGAGGATTAAGAAGAAAAAGTAATCCTGCGGAGAGCTGGACTGTCATCTTTTTCTGAGCTCCATGCACCTGCATTCCCTTTGCAAAGTGATAAATAATTGAAATAAACAGCAGACTTAAGGATTTTCAAAATGCTGAATAAAATCAGCTCCCAGATATACAAAATATTAATATAAAAAATTAATATTTCCTAGTATGTATATTTATAAATCTGAATAGAAATAAATAGAAAGAATTATCTTTTCTAATTCTAAATTCCCTTTTCAGAAAGAAAGAAAGAAAAAAAGAAAGAAAGAAAGAAACCGAGCAAAATAACATAAACATGTCCTTGAATGCATGCTTGAAGGTAACTTAGGAGTTTATATAATCTCATTTTTCTGAGCAATACTTCTTCCTTCTGCATTACTAGTTGGAATGTTTACATATTTTTCTCTTCTTTCCTCTAGCATATCTACTGCATTTTCAAGCAGTCTTTTTCCTTCAAACTAAGAGAAAAGTTAAAACCCTAAAATTGTATGGGTGTCATATTTCATTTGCATTGCATTTGCATCTCTTAGGTGAAGCAAGTTTGGTGGACTACCTTCTTCAGGATTCCAGTCAGAGACGAGAACGAGGCCTTTTATTTTCCTGACTATCTCACCCGTACGAGCTGATAATTGCTGGCTCTTGGAAAGAGCCGCATGTTATTGCTTTGGGTGAAAAGCATTCAGCCTCTTGAGTTTTGCCCTTGAAGTAGCACATTTTGCTGAATTTTAAGTTGGTGTTGGCCTAGCTAATCAGGGGCCTACAGCTATTGCAGTAAGGCTTCAGACACTTAAAACACGCTCAGATCTTCCCAGGGACTGGGTTGGTGCTGGTAAAGACACTACCTATCCCCACTACTTGTACCCTTCATCATTACAAGTCACAACACAAAGATCCAAACTGAGGAAATGATGAATTAGCTCCTTAAGAGCATCAGTGGAAAACTAAATTTGGTGAAAGGAGCTTCAAATTAGTTCATATGTTGTTAACATGGGCATATACAAAGGATTTCAGCTTCTTGGGCTGTTTCTGCTTGGATTCAGCCTTCAAGACTGAGGCATGCATTTCTTGGTGCATGCTTGCTTGCTTGCATCTCTGCTTGCTCAAATTGCTTCCTCTAAGTTCCCCATAGCTTGGTAAAGGGTCTATATGGCCCTGTAGCAACCTCAGTCAGGCAGACACACACCCTTACTGCCTCTGAGGCAGGCAACAGAGGTGCTATTGAGGAAGGGCAGACAAGTGCAGGTAAGTGGGGAATATCAATGCTAAGGGTAGTGTAAACTGAGGCAGGAGCTTCAGTATCCTGGCCAGCTGCTATGCAGGAAGACAAGCTGCTCTGTGATATTTCTTGCTCAGATGTGATGGATGTTCAAATGCTTTTACATACCTTTGAAGTCAGAAACAATATTTAGGAAAATCTATAAACTGGCGGACACAAAAGGCTCCGGGAACAACTGAAGGAAGCAACTGATAGATCTGCGTTATCCAGCACAACACAGTTCAGGAGTCTCATTAGTGCAGAGGGCCTACAGGAACGGTGCCTCTGATTAAATGCCACCAGCTGTCAGTTAACCTAAGATGAAGATTAGCAGGCAGGCAGAGACACCCCAGATAGGGCTGGACAGAATCCATCTGGGCCTGTCAGTGCAGGCACAGCTCTGCCCAGCCCTGTGCACCCTCCCTGACCATATGCACCCTACCCAGCCCTTTGCAACCTTTCCAAGGCTGTCAGTGTGGCAGAGCGTGATAGACTGGCTTTGTAGGGAAGCAAATAGCCGGTCTCTTCGATCCTTCATGCTTTTTGTTAGCATGTCGCAGGCTCATTGCCATGTGCAATGGATGGGGGGAAGGTCTGTGCTGAGACATCCCTTCCTGGGCATGGCACAGAGGAGCTGGAGCACAGAGTGAGGGACAGGAATGTGGTCTCTGGAGGGGTGCTCTGACAGACTTCCTGTGCATGCCAAGGAGCTCCAGGGAGAATTCAGCTGACCGGAAATCAATTTCCTCCCTACGCTTACCACTGCATAAGAAGACGAGAGAGTGCTTAGGAGGCAAGACCAAGATCATTCTGGTTGCGTTACATGGCATACAAGAGACCTGAACAAGACACTCAGAGCCCTCTTTCTCCTTCCAGATGCCTTTACACCAGTGTAACTCTAGAGAACTTGGTGGAACTACATCTTCAACAACAAGAACAGACAGTCTGGACCTTGAGCAACGTAATGTGGGAGCATTAAAGAGGCAGAATTACTGGTGTCAGAGGAGAATACAGGTTAGTGGTGGCCTCTGACAGTAATAAGAGAGTAAGAGGCTTCTGGTGGGAGTTCCTCCCAGGCTTTCTTCATCAGAAGGGCAAGGGCTGTATTATGTAACCTGTGAATATACAGAGGAATTAGAGTGAAATTACAGGCTCTCGCTGACCTGACACATTTTAAGTGTAACTCTTCAGAAAGGAAAGTAGGAGAAAACTCATTTTCCCTATAAAATTGAAATATAGCAAGTAATGGTATATGTCAGTCCCTCCAGAAGTCTTCACATTTCCCTTCACTCTCAGACTTCAGCTTAATAGGCTCCAAACATAGACTGCTTTAACAGCCAGTATTCTGGCATCTCTTGGTGTTATCTAGAAAATGTCAGCAGCTCAAATGTAGAATAGAAATGTGGCTTCAGATTTTCTTTCAAGCAATTTTTTTTTGTCCTTTGACGTCCAGTAGCTGCAGGGGTGATGCCTCAATCTGAGGAGTAGCTGCATTAAACAAAATGTGATAAAAAGAGACATCCAAATTCCAAACAGGTTTCAGATCAAGTTTTTGAATATGTAAATTTAGAAACATAAATTTAAATTTAAACTACAGGGTGAAGAAAAAAAGAGCAGCAGCATTTTGGCTGCTTGGAAAATTTAATACAAGATGTTTTCTTCTTTTTAAGGGCTTGCAAGTCTAAAGTTCTAGGCAGATGGAAACATTGTGAATATTATATAGGTACATCTTGGTCAAATTGAATTTAAAATAAAGTAAAATAAAATTTAGTGAGGTACAGACTTTCTGTACATATGATGCAGGAACAAGCTTTGTGACTAGCTAGAGGCAGACTAATACAAAACCTTAGCATATTACTACATCTTCTGCCCCTTTGCTTTTCAAACCTCACTGCCATTTGTTCTTAAAGCCCTGTTCACGTTAAGGGTTTTGCAACACAGTCCTTTACAGGTTTTCAGCTTTCCTTCACTTTGTTGTGGGCCCCTTGTACTTCTAGCGCTTTGCATGGGTCCAACAAGGACCTGACTTTCTGGCCTATCTCCTACTGTCTCAAGTCTTGCGCACCTTTAGCTACTTTGGGATGAGAAATTTCAGGAGTGCTTTGCAAATCCAGACATCTGATGAAAACCACACCTTTAATTTTCTTTCTGACTTATTGGTTGCATAGTTGTAATCTTAAACTCAGGATTGTGAAACTGATGCTTGTTTTTCCTCTACATGAATCTCTGCCTTCTTCCCAAATTTTTCCAGTATCACAAATCATAGAATCATATAGGTTGGAAAAGACCTTTTAGGTCATTTAATCCAATCATTAGCCCAGCACTGCCAAGTCCACCACTAAACCATGTCCCTAAAACATCTATGTGTCTTTTAAATACCTCTGGGGACAGTGACTCAACCACCTCCCTACCTCCCACTGTAGCAGGTTATCAAGCCTGCTACAGTGCTTGATAACCCTTTCTGTGAAAAATATTTTCTTAATATACAGTCTAAAACTCCCCTGGGAAGCTTGAGGCCATTTCCTTTTGTTCTATGTGTTGTCTTCGGTTCAGTCTTCCCACATCACCTCTAGATTTTGGCCTTTTCATTATTATAATACTTTTCCGGGAGCTCAATTTGTTTTGCCATCAACAAGTACTTTCTTGTTGCCTTTTGTTTTGGCAGTTCTAGCTCCCTGAAAGTAATTTAAAACATTTCCTGTTCAAGTCATCTTTCAGATTTGTCTCTGACCACAACCCACAGCTCTTCATGATTAGGTCAAAATTTTTCACTTCTGTATTTAAAGCCTTTCATTTCTTAACTTCACCATTTCTATTAATAAATTATGCCACTGACTATGCCATGTCTTGCAGAATGGTTCCAGCCTATTCTGCCCATCAGTCCACTGTTGTACCTAAAAGATCCATTTTTTTCCCACGTTGCATTTTGGATTTTGGGAAAACCTCCATATTCACAGAGGTACTCATATTTACCTCTGCATAATATCTTTAATATACACAAAACACTAGTGTTACTAGTTGGCACAGTGGTAGTTTCTTTTCCTATGTTTTCCATTCCAGCTTACTTTCACATTCATGCCACTTCTCTTCATTACCTCTTTGCCACGAGTCATTAACAGTAAGATCAGCAACAAAACCTGCCACCAAAGAAACCTCCAAATCCTACACCAGATACAGCGTCATCAGCAGCAGGTTATCCCTTAAATCATACCACAGATGCCTCTGCATCTGTGTTTCCACCATACAGCCTCAAATCTGAAAGAAACTGCCATCACAGAGTGGTATCACCGGCTGCTACCAAAATATAGATTCATTGGTGACAAATATCAGTATTCTGCTGAAACCTGACTTTTAAGAAAGAGGAACACATTTGATTTTTTTTCTTTCATTTATACCTGTCAGAGAAAAAAAAAAATTAGTTCTGGTTCTGTACATCCACAAAATCTGAGTGTTAGTCATAATGTTAAAAAGCCTCCCTACCAAGAGATATGCGAGACTTCCCTAAAAATCCTTCCAAAGAATGCTTAAGTCTGTTTTTCTTTCTTATTCTAACAAGGTTTAAGGTCATTTAGTCTTCCTCTCCCTGTTAAAATATTGTGCATATTACCAAAATATAACTGGCACTTAAATACTATGCCGCTATTGCCTTGAGTCAAACAGATATGCAAAAGGAGCGGCAGGAATGTGTGATAAAGCCCATTTTGGAATGGAAACTAATGCTTTCTTTAGCACTAGTCTAACTCAGAGGGCATTTTGGATTCAAATTAATGGACTGTCGGCAGCTGCTTATAAAATTAGGTTCCAAAAGTATAGTGCAAATCTAAAACTTTAATTGCTTGCAAGCAGCTGCAAGGAATCTCTTACAATTGCAGTGCTGCATGGAAGTGGAAGAAGGTCTGATTTTTGTTCTGTAAATATTTACCTTTTTTACCAGTTTCATCAGTATACTGTATTTTGGATTAAAAGATTTTGAAAGCAGAAAGTAATTGCTGAAGAATAATAAGCTGGCACTCTTACATACCTATCAGAAACATGAATTGGCTCAGTAATATAGAAAATTGGCCAGAGGACAGAGACTTAGATACTAGCACCCTTACTGGAGAAATCCAGAACAGGTTTTATTATTTATGATTGTCTTTGTGCGTGCATATAGGAGACTTGGCAATGATATAATCTTGGAAGGCTTTTAATCAGCTCAAGGAGCTTAACTTAATACCAGAAATGTATCAAGGCAAATGTTAAAGAAGCTGGCCTGTCAGTCAGCGAGCAGCTGAGGAGCTGAAGGACAGCATGTGACATCCATTAGGCAGCGGGTGCCAGGACTAACAAATGCCAAGGTAAGGGCTGCAAAAAGCCCACAGGCTAGTAACTCACCAAAGGTAACGGGCAGCTGAGGATCCCTCTGCATTCTGTGTCCTGCCCACCACTGTTACTGCGCTCAGAGAGAGACTGTTAGCTCACAAGCCAGGATCCAACAGCTAAGCTGCATTCACACATGACTAAAGGGAACCTTAGTGGTAAGGATGTGACATGTGTAGCTTAAATTTATGGTTCATCTGCTATATGAGTGGTATCTTGAACAGAGTCCAGCAACTCTTCCATCAGCTGCATCCATATGCTATGCATGTGTTCCCTGCTAAGCACATCTTTTAAATTTAGTCCTTGTGGGTGCATGTTCTACACTTTCTCCATGTTTGTGGCTTTCGTGTGCATTCTTTAGAAAAATACTCCTGTTCATTCAAAGCCTGTCCTGAGCTCTTCAGTTGCTCCCCAGCCATTCTGCTGTGACCTCAGCAAGACACCTCAGTGCTCTCCCTTCACATTCCTTCCCAGCTGCGTGACAGCCACCGCTGCTCCTTGGCCTGCACTGCGAGTTGTGAGCTCCTTGGGGAACTGCTAGTGCTTCCCTTCTCCTTTGCTCAGAGGTGGTGAACATCCTGCTGCTTCTTGCAATGATGCTTGCCCCCTAGGAAATTTATAGGTTCTTAGACAGAATGATCTGAA
Organism: Aleadryas rufinucha; assembly: GCA_013397815.1. Taxonomy (NCBI): domain Eukaryota; kingdom Metazoa; phylum Chordata; class Aves; order Passeriformes; genus Aleadryas; species Aleadryas rufinucha. The sequence goes on from VZTH01009675.1 coordinate 97,771, forward strand.
TTTTGTGACCAGCATTTTTTTCTGGTGGATTTTAAGCCTCATTCATCAATTTTTTTAAATCAGTGTTTAGCATCAACAATTTTTGTCACATTTTTGCCATGCAGGGTAAGGAGTGAGTGTTTGTATCTATGAAATAAGTAGTTGTCCTCCATGGTTCTCTCCCAAGTTTCCAAAGCAAAAGAACCTTTCCTAAATGAAACTGTGAGCCAAGAAGAAATAGGTGTCAAACTATCACAATGGCCCCCACACAATAGATTATAAAAGCCTTTTCTCTGGCAGGCATTTGTTCCCAAGTCTTCTTCTGGAACAGAACATACTGCCCTACACATCATCGAAGAACTGAAGACTCAAGAAAAGTAAGAAAATAAGAAGGGAGAGAAAACATGAAATACTCCTCTCAGAACCAGCAAATGTGAAGGAGTGATGCTCTGATATTAAATACTGGTGCCATTCTTCAGGCTTGAGAGTTCAGATTTATGAAAGAAATTCATTGCGCTTCCCAGAGGAGAGCAGGAAAGGCAAAACACTCAAAATGTAATGAATCTGGACACAAAATTATATTTCACATAAAAGTGTTATGAGGAAAAACAAGAACAGTGAAGTGCTAAAAACTATTGTCTGCACATTCAGGAATTAAATTGTAAGGTAACATTTGAAAATTGAATAGTGGTAAAGCTTAAAAAGCAGAGGGATTAAGGAATCTGCTGCAGCTCACACGGTAATCTGTGCCAGAAAAAAAGTACAGAACTTGGATGTCTTCTGGTTTTAATGACACACGCTGTTTCCTCTTCCCACAGACAACCCTACTGATGTGGTTGTCTTGCAAGGGGAGGGTGAATTAAAAAATAGCATCTATTCAAATATTTAGCACTTGCCCACAGTAGAATTCATGTTACCTAACTTCAGCAGACTGAAAGTTGGAAATGATATTCATCTGCCCAAATTTAGATTCCTACAGTGCAAACGTCAACAGCTGAGCGAGTCATACTGACTCCTTTATAGGCAATGAAGAGAAACAGGCACTTCTGATGCGTAAGCACATCTCATCCTAAAAAATATGTCTAAAAGAGGTCCAGTGAATCACATGTAGAAATGGCTTTTTCTCCATCAGCTATAAAGAGAATCCAGACTGTTATTATGATATAGGCTTTTAAAGTTTGACAAGATCAATCTCCCTCGTGGTGTCTAATCTAAACTGGTCATTCTTGTTCCCTCACCACGTTGGCAGAAAGAAGCAGTCACTTCCAGAGGTCTTGATCATCTTGGTCACCTCCCTGAGCTACAAACACCTAAGATAGCTGGTATGAGCTGCCTTCCAGAGGTATTTGCTGCTGGGGGGTGGAAGCCTCTGGGATTTTGAGGAGCGTGAGCTGGAAGGAATTGAAATTATTTCAGCCATTCCTCATTCCCATGTCTATTTTTGTGGGTTTAAAATGTTGTCTCCAGAGATATGGGAGGCTTAGAATGATAGTATCAGAGAGGACGAGGGGGCTTCAAAGACAAGTAGAATCTGAATCTGAATTTTTTTGTATGTATCATTTAAGCCACTGTCTTCCCTGAAGTTTGCCCCTTCCTCTGTCAGTAGCTGGTGTTGGTGAGGAAGGGCATTTTTTCTATTTTTTCTGCAGAGGTGCTGTGTTGTGCACAAAAGGATTGGAAACCTGTGCCAAAGCCAGTTTGCCTTCCTCTCCCAAAGTCAGAAGATTGCTTGACCAATCCCACACTCTACAATGGGGAGAAAATGAAGGAAAAAAACCCCAAAAAACAACTGAGGAGGCATATGAAGGCACAACAATGAATGGGATATTAAGGATAATAAAACTGAAAATGGCTTCTTTTCCCCCTCCCTTTTGTCCTGTATGTGAGATAATCCCTCAATTCACAGTTATTTCATCCCTCTAGGATTCATGCAGGGATCCTTGGAGGATGTAAATGGTGGGCTGTAGGTTTTTCTGGTCACTGCACTGCCTTTTGCTGCTCCATGCCAAGTGAGGCATGAGGTCTCCTGCTGATCTCTGGTGTAGTTCCCTGATGTGGCTGCACACACATATGTGAGCACTTTCACACAGAGATCACCATCTCGGCAAGGTGCAATGGCATGGGTTGTGAAGGGGCTCATTTTTCATCCTTCTAGGTTCTGGTGGAAACAGCTGGCATAATATACACCTTTGCCTTTGTTTTGCCCTGTCTCTCCAGAAAGCCAGGTTCAGAGGCTCATATCTCTTTTTTCTGTTTAAGCATCCTTTAATTACCTGCTACATGCAAAATGGATTCTCATTAGACAGAATTTTTCCTAAAACCATCCTGATTAAGCAGTAGCAATTATTGCTCATGCCATTAGGCTTAGTCAGTCACCAGGGAAGCTTTGTGAGAGCAGGAAGAATATGGGGATCTCTGCTTTCTGGTGCAGGGGCTCTGCTTTGGGTCTGTGTGTGCACAGCCCTCAGCCTGGGGACCAGGGAGTATTACACTTTGAGGTTATAGATGGGAAGGGGCTATTTTTACTTTGCTCTGTGCTCCTACAGCAGCTCTTTGGGGTACCCCCTGACCCCAGGGTGGGGAGGTGCCAAGGCCAGGTGGTCAGCAGCACTGTCAGGCCAGCAGGTGAGCTCGTAAGTCACACGGCAGCCTCACACCTCTGCTCCCCAGTCCTGCTTTCACATGCAAGCCATAGCAGCCCTGCATGCTGGACTCCACGCCCCTGAGCCATGTGAGCCATCCCTGGAGCCTCCCCTCCTTATGCCCAGCTCCAGCAGGCTTGTTGCCTGCTGCCTGGGCAGCAGCTGAGCAGCCAGCAGCTGCTGTAAGGCTTGCTGGGGGAAGGGATCCTTTCTGTAATTTCTCTGGGTCCTTTTGTGCTGTCCCTGTTGGCAGCACACCTGCCAGGCTGTTTGCCTCCAGAGCCAAATTGTACTTCTCGATTAACCAGTGGCTTACACGGGACCTGTGTTCTCTGTCTGTCAGCTCAGGGTCTAGAGGATATCGAGATACCACTCAGGACCAAACTTAAGTCTAAAGTCAGGACCAAACTTAGAACTGAGCTTGCTACTGCATGCAAGGGAGACATTAGGCAGAGGATGTCTAGAACTGTAAAGTGGTCTGATTTTTCCCAAGCAACTTTGCTCAGTCTGACCCCAAATGGTCCAGCCAGAGGCCAGTTTCTCAGCAGTGACATGCACAGGCTGAGGATGGACAGGCAGCATGGGAGGAGCTGGCTCTGGGTTAGGTTCAGCTCTGCCAGCCCCTGAAATGAGTATAGGACATCAGAGGAACTGCTCCAAAACTCGGCACAAGCATCAGTCCCAAAGGCTCAGCAGAATTGCTTGCTCTGCCTCACCATCCTCATCTGTTCTCATGCTGACACACTTGGGATGAACACAAATACAAAAGAGAGCAAACTCAGAGAGAACAAAGGCTGGAAACAGACTCCAAGAAACTGCCTCATCTGCTTCCACAGCAGATTGTACCTGGATCATCACATATTAAATACGATGGCCATTAAAGTCTGTTCAGTGTGTTAGTGATGCACTGGATGAAAAAAACCCACACATGCACAGTGAGAATTAGATCACTGCCTGCTTGTTTCGGTGGAAACACCAGCCCTGTGTTACAAGAAACAGTGAAGAAATCCTCCCTGTTCCCTGCTGTCCATGCATCTTTTCTGATTTCCTAGGTGTGACTCTCTCCCCAGGTGCAAAAGACACAGCCATATGGCATCCCAAGGCATTTCTTTTTCTGCAGTGCTGCTCTCTGCAGATCCAGAAGTCAGATCACTTAAGCTGAAGCTCAAACCTTGCTACTACCCTGTGTCTCTGCCAACTTTGAATGCATGTCTTTGTCAGGGCAGCTTCTGCACTGGCAGAAAGAGCATTGCCTTTTCCCAGTCTCTCTCATTTCTGTCCTTCCTGACTTTTTACATTCAGTATCTGTAGGTTACAAAGCTGGCTGCTTGCTTGTTCTGCTCCTCTGCTTGCAGGACACCTAATAATAGCACTTACCTGGAACATTTAGTTCTCCAGGAACAGCACAAACCGTGATCACCACACTGGGTTTGTGAAGGAGTTGAATATTTGATGCTGATTTGTCAGAAGGACTGGGAAGGATGACAGCTCCCCCTTCTGCTCTACCCCCAGTCCCTGTCTTACATTCCCACATGGACATTTTCACTTGTCCCTAGTTCCTTCACACCACACTCTTGAGACTGTAGGTGTTACCCAGAAGCTGGGACTTTTCTGTCTGACAGTCCAATGCCCATGGCACATGCAGGATTTTTTTATGTCATACGATCCCAGCATGTACTCCCAATATTATCGAGTTTAGCCCCACAGCACAGCTGTGATACTCAAAATGTTATTGAGAGTAATTTTATGGAAAAGTGAAAGGAAAATTACTGACTATGTAATGGCCATGCAGAGGCTGGGGCAGAGATAAAGCTATCCTCAGGACTTTCAGGGGATTTCCAAATGATGCATATCCTTCTGGAACATGATGCAGATATATCAAATGAAGCAGCAGGTGCTAGTCCTACCTGGGATGAGGACTCACACAGGACATCATGGTGAGGTACATCTTACACAGAATATCTGCCCACAGATTCCTCCCCTTCACTCCCTAGATCATCCTGCCTCTCATCTCAGCCTTAGCAAGTGGGATTCATGCAATTTGGAAACAGACTGAGTAGTGAAAAATAAATAAAATTGTACTGCATGTCAGCAGTGTTTCCTGTTATTCCCAGAAGGTAGGTAACAAGCACTACATAATCCTGCTGACATTAATAATTCCCGCATTCTCCTCCATTCCATCAGTGCCATGAAACTTACTAAGTCTAACATGAAAAAATCTGAATATGATGGACTGTGCTGAGATTGCGCAGAATTCTCAATATTCATCTGAAAATAAACTAGAGCCCTGATGCCAAATCTTCAGTGCTGATGACTTTTCTTCCATCTCAAGCAGAAAAAAGAGACAGATTTCTCTTTGCCTGCTGAAAGTTAGTCATATAATCCTCTAATCAGTAGAGTGTTGGTCTATCATTTGCAAATCAGAATAGATGTCAAGAGAGAAAATATAAAAACTGAACATTCATTGCTCATCCATCCTAATCTCCATGAATATATCGTTGTATCTGAGAGCAGAAGTGCCAGGTTAGTTTTATTTGCAGGTCACCTCACATCATTTCTTTTAAACCTGGCCAATATCTCCCAGCCATTTCTTCTGTCAGATTGGTAGGCTCTGGGTAGACCTGACTCTTCTCTCTCTCATCACACATACAACACATTTATTTTTCTGTAATTGGACATATTTTGAATCTTCATGCCCAAAGTCATCTGAGACACACCTCCAGCCACTTCTGGTTTTGAGAGTATCACAGAGTAACCATCCCAGGCTCCACACCACTGCTCTTTTATTCTTCAGCCTCTCTGCCATATAACCTGCTATCTAAAATCCTTCTGAACAAAATGCATTTCCTAGACTATCATCTTCTCTAATTCTCTGTTTAAAAGTCTTTCTGCTACTGTACAAGCACAAAATCTTTCCAAACGTAAGAGTAATCATGTCCCTTTTCCCAACTTTCCTCCAATTCCTACAGATTGCTCAAAGTACTTCTTGCCTCTTTCATTTCCTTTCCTTGTACCTCTCCTGGGACAGCATGTGGTGCTGAGAAATACTTACACACCCATGCTCCAACTCAAACTGATGCCTAAGATGGCCACCTAAAAAACAGAGACTAGACAGGAATAAGGGAATAAAGGTAGGTATTTATTTGAAGGACCACCAAAGGTACACCCTGGGCAGGCCAAAGGCAACACCCAAAATGGACCCCAAGTCACAAGTTCTTCACACTTTTATAAGTTTGGTTCATTTGCATATCAGGGTTAATTCTCCAGTTAAAGTTTCGGTTAATGATGTAACTTCCCCAAGCTCACCCCCCTTCTAAGATTTTGGTTTACACATTTTGGGCCTAGTACAGTCTGGGTATCCTTGGAGAACAAGCTTGTAGAGGGTTTGTTATGTCTAACCACCATGAGAGAACAGCAGCTAACAGGCTACAAGAAACTTCAGTTACACACTAGGCAGTACAGGGTTTGAAAAATATAAAAGTTAAAATCTAAGACATCGTCCCCAGTGAGATCTTCCCCCTGATTTCATCTCCTTCCTTACTACTTACCACAGGTGAAAGATGAACAAATGAAAGAAATGGCAATGTGGAACCCTTCTCTGGGTTCCCCTATTTGCTCTGTCTTTAACTCTTCCTAGAGTATCTAAAAAGGACCATGACTATCTCCGTATCTTAGTCTGCATCTAGCATATTTGTTCTGAGTAACAAAGAATGGGGAGGACCCTAAGTCTGAGCCACCAGGTGCACTTTCAGATCATCTCTGGAACCCTATCTGCAGGTTATTCTATATCAGGCTTTGTCCTAACCTTAGAGGTGCAACCATGTCCTGCTGGTGTCAGAGAAATGGGAAGCAGGAACAGGCAGAGTAACAGGGCTCCCATACAGTAACTGATTGTTAGCCCTAGGTCCCCTCCAGCGACCAAGTGTAACCCCACAAGAGACCCCCTCCACAGAGAGAGCCCCAAGGGAGCTGGGCAAGAGAGGAGATGGCAATGACAATCCTTCAGACACCTACCCCAGTCTCCTTCTTCCCTTTGCCATCCCTTCCCTGCAAGGACTCCCTCTCTGCCTCCTCTTCAACTCACACCCCTCCTGATAACGTGAAACTATAATGGTGGCAGGCTCAGGTTTATCACTGAGCATTCCTGATAGCGCTGCTGGTGCCTTGACAAGGGCAGTGGATTTTGTACAAGTCCAAGCCATTGTTTCAGGCTGCCAGGAGCGGCAGGAAGCCTGCACAGCATCAGTTACGCTCTGCTCACATTTGGGGGTTAATTTGTAATCAAAAAGGCTGTAAATGATTTTTCTTTTTCTTATTTTTTTTTCTTTTAATGACTGTTCAGATTCTGCAGAAGCAGAGGATTTCACAGAATCACAGAATATTGAGATTTTCAAGGGAAAGAAAGGTGTGCCATTCGCTTGCACCAGCCATGATGTCTAGTGCTGCTGAGGGCTTCATCCAAGTGAAGACAAGACTGTCTGTAGCTTTCACACCTCTTTACATCTCAAAATTAACAGAATGGGGAAGGAAAAAATTATATCTTGCCCTAGTGGTTTGTTTTAATCCTACAAACTATCTTGATAACCTCATTCACAGCTGATACATAGCAGGAGTACAGTCTTTTTCCTTGATGAAAGAGAATTTATAAAGGCAAATACACCAAATTACACAGTGAGTTGACAGGGCAGGTGTTTGCCACCTCTGTCCCAAAGAGGTGGAGATTGCAGGGAATGAGGCTCTCTCAGCTTTGTTTTCTCAGGGGCCCTTTGGCTGTCCCACCTCCTGGCACATTGGACAGTGTTTCTCAGAAGTCCTATACAGGGGCCTCCAGCTGAAACAGCTGCTCAGCTTCCTCTGTTCCTGCAGCCAAATCAAAAGTGGGACCAGGAAGAAAGAAGATACATCTGTCCCATGCAGAAAAGGCAGATTTCCAAAGGTAGAGGTGCAGGAATGTGGTTGCATGAGCCTTACCAAGCCCATGGGAGTAGAACACGGATGAAGACTGGCTTTGGTTCAAGACACTAGGAGTAAAAGACAATGCCAGTCAGAGAGGCCCTGCTGGATTCCCTCTCTTGTGGGGCAGCCATGGCTCCTCCCAGAGCAGCTAGAAGTTTCTGTGCATCCAACGTTGCAGTCACTGGCACCAGACAGCAAGAACTGAGACCAAGAAATGATATCCAATTCCAGGCCAGAGATCCAAAATGGATTTTGAAAAAAGCTTTGCCTAAGGGTAAAGAAAGAAGCGAAGTGACATTTTTAATTTGGGAATTAGCTCATCCTTGCAAGACTAAATCTCAGACAAACAGCTTCTGGAATTACCTAAGCAGGGACTGGGATGGAAGGTACCTAGAGACATGGCATGGGCTGATTTCTGTCAAACTGGACTTAATGCTGACTGTAATCAACTACTTCTGTGGCAAAAAAACCCAGTCCGAGTAATTCAGACACCAGGTAATTCACACAAGAGAAAGATCCCCACTGATGCAGAAGGCAGACCTCAATCCATCCATGCCAACCTGGTATCCCACATCCACTAAAGACAAAATCAATTGAAACAGTCCCAGGAACATGATACAGGAAAAAGGCAGCCTTGCTTAGAAGAAGGAGAAGGATCTTACCCTGTTAAATCTGGCAAAACAAAGGATCTGATTGCTGCCTATAAACATATTGGGGGTAGACACCAGGGAAGGAAAATAGCTGTTATGCTGAAGGACAGCACTTGCACAAGAACAAACCAGCAAGAACAGGTCATGAATACATTTGTGAATATGATTATGGGACATGGTGCCTACAATACAAAAGGATTTGATTTGGTGACCAGGACACCCCACTGGTTTTAAGTTGTGCAGCAAATCCCCTGGCTGTTGGTCCTGATTAATTTTTCTGATATTAGCTTTATGCTTCTTGCCACCTAGTAATTTTTAACTCCTCAGGGTGTAACATCCTAGTGTATTTGTCATAGGAAAGACATATTTGGAGCAAGAGTACCTACCCCAACCCCCCTGCTCATGTCCTGAGTCATGTGGAAGACGGCAAAATCTCTTCCTGATGTTGGTGGGAGAAAGGGAAACAAAAGAGAAGGGCCTGCCTAAATCAAACCTCAAGAAAAGGCTACACAAACATTAAAAACTGGGACAGTTGTTGAAACTTTCTTATCTACAGGGGAAGATTTACAGATGAATGAGGTCCCTAAAGAGGAAACTCAGAAACTCTCATATAAGAACACGTGGACAGTTTCTGCAGTTGGTATACCTGTGACCAAGGTTTCTTGGTTTTAATGTTGTGCTAGGCAGGCTGGGGACTGTTTCTGGCCCCATTGGATTAGGAGGCATCTTCCTGACTTGCTACATCTTGGATGCCAGGGCAGTGGAGGCAGAGAGGAGTCTGTTGACTGTTTCATCGGAGATGATCCCGTGATTCCTCCCCTCTCTAATTTTTATGCTCAGAGCTCTGGGGAGGCAATGTGCTGCTTACTGTGGTTCTGGACTCATTTTCTGGGCAAAGAATCCTCCATCAGTGACACATCATTTTTAGTTATTTTGAGAAGAAAAGAATGTGCTTTTTTATGTGGGTTTCTTTGGGCTCCAGAAACTATAAATGTCTTCATTTTTAAGTGTCAGCCTTGACACGCACAGCTGATTTAGACCTCAGTGATAAATATATCTGCTCTGCTATGTATCATTTTTTGGGAGTTATAATTGAATTAAAATTGTATACTCTGTGGGCAGGCTGTGATAGGTAATTAAGTTTATTGATTATGCCATGGCTCAGTTTGTCAGATGTACAGCGCACCCCGCACTCTAATTGCTATTATATATACTGGACAGAGCTCAGCTCAGATGGTATAAACTGGCATAAGGCCATTCCTCTGGTGACAGCTTTCAGGAGTTTGGGACTTTATGTTACTGCTGAAGCTGTGTAAGAGGATCGTAGGCAAGACAGACGAACCTCATCTTGTTTGAAAGTGCTATAAAATTATACATTTTTCTAGATCAGCAGCCTGGTGGATTTAATGGTCCATAAGGCTCCTCTCTAAACCTGGGCTGATTTATAGGTTCACATGGAGGCTGTACTGAATTTTCACTTTCCAGTGTGGAGCAGAAATTGCTTTTGACTGAGGACCACACTGAGCACTGAGCCCTAAACTCAGTGCAGAATCATCTGGGTTGAAAATCGTGAAGAACTAATTATTTGCAGAGTATTTCTTCTCAGGCAGCGCAAAGAACTGATTTTACCTAACCAGACACAGCTCTTCACAGAGTAATAAAATGCAGTTTGGTGCCAGTGCTAAAATGAAACAGGGAAGACTAGGAATAATGGGAAGGGTAGTAGAAGACCTGGAGGAGAGTCAGTGGACTCTGTGTGGCAATGCCTGGGGCAAAAAGGGGTCAGAGAAGTTGCAGGAAAGGGAAAGGCACGTGTGCAAGGTGTTTCAGGGGTACCATTGTAGTGAAGAGGTGCTGAAAGGAATTTGAGGTGCTCAGAGAGCTGAATATGCAAAAAGACACTGCTTTTCCCATCTCCCACAACTTTGATCAGCACCATCTCTTCCCAGGGACTAGTAGGCTGGACCTCTTAGGAGAGGAGGAAGGGTCAGGTTGGGACAGGGCCTGCAGGGAAACCAGTATAGCAGGGCTCCCTGCTCCTGCTCCAAGAGATGTGGGCTGGCAGTGGGTATTGTTGCATGGGTTGCTGCCTCTTCTGCTCAACCTGCCCAGCTCTGCCTGTAGCAGGAGAAGCCTGTGGGGCAGGCAGCAAGGCAGGCACTCAGCTCAGGGCAACCCCTTTATCTATGTCCAGGCAGATACAGATTAGATTGCCATAATTTGCCTGCTGTGCTCTCCCTCTAGCACCAAACCAGCTCTCATCACAGCACCCAGGGAACATCAGCAAAGCATCAGTGTGACCACCACAGTCTTGCACCCCAACAGAACAGTCCTGCAGGCTTTGACAAACTTCCAGAAATCCTGGGGTTTTCTTTCTTTCTCTTTTTTTTGTTCTTTTTGTAAGAACACTGCATTTTTTAGAGCTAAGAGCTAATTCACTGTTGTGCATGTGCAGAACAACCCACACCTGGGAAAGTCTGATGAGTCTGTGCAGCACCACTGACTTCGAGACCATTGTGTTCCTCCATGACAGGTCTGGCCAGTTACTTATTCCTCATGTCTCCTTAATCCCAGAACTCACAGAAGCTGCTGATGAAGCTTGTGGGACTTCTGCTGAACTCATTGGGACTACTCACATTTTTAAAGCCAGACTTTGCTGGAGGAGGTCTTTTGAGCTGAGCTTTTGAGGGATGGACAAGCTTATGAAAAGCAGATACTGGGCTTCCAGATTTAGTTGGGGATACTGTTTTTCCTCCCCTTTAACAAACCCGAGCTTCAGGAACCAGAGAACAAGATAAATTAACTTGTATTGCATGAGATACATATTGCTTCCAAGACTTTACCTTGAAGTTGAGGCATATTTCCTGGCCAGAAGACTGAAAAACACCATGAGAAATGGGTCTGAAAATGTTGCATCTGAAATGTGATAATCCAGTTTCAAGGCGAAGAAAGCAGTAAACCTATTTTCAACTATACTAAAAGATTTTTTTTTTTCCCTTTTAGCCTCTTTCTCTCTATCCAAATCCTTCAGCCTGTTTATTGCTTTCTCTTTATGACTGAGGCTGTTTCTACTGGTCTCTGTGGCTAAGCACTTCAGTTTTAAAATGTGAACAAAGAGAATATGCCATAAGGGAAGGAGGTGCTGCTGGAAGGAAAGTCAAGGTTGAGGCTATCTTCTCTGAATACATGACAAGATGCTAAAGATGTATCTTTATTATCACATATAATAAAATGCTTTTAAACTTCTGCCTAACTGCAAAGCTGTTCTGATGCTCTGTGTTCAAAATATGTTGGAAAAATAAATGGCAATTCACAATTTCATGCTACCCCACATATTTCTGGACAGAGTTGTTAAGTATATCACCTTTCTGAAACAAAAACTGCCTCCCTAACTTCTTGCCCCCTCATAGGGAACTGCTGCTACTATACAATAAACAGAGTCATCCAGGGCTTTACATGCTCCAGAGGCCTGAAGTGTCCCGAGCTGATCCACTGCACTTTCAGTCTATCAGAGTAGACAAGATATTTCCTGCCAGCTGTGCCCTTAATGGGACCTAAGTGATGCTCCTTGTAGTCCTCTATTCCTGAGCAGCTGAGATAAGAAGGCTAGGAGCTGAATTTACTGGATGTTTGATTAGCAGGGTTTTGGAACCTTTGCCCCTATAGTGAGCTCTTGATGATTTACAGATCTCAGAGGTAGGAATGAGAACTCCTCCCCCAGTCCCAACAGGAAAGTCCAGTGCTGGTGACCATGGAGGCTGACTTGAGACTCCTCTGAGGGACGTCAGTGAGAGCCCAGAGGATTCTCTTCTGTGCTAAGCACCAGGAAATCCACAGTTTCTATTTCCCTGAAAAGTGCTGATGTTAAGAAGGAGCTGCTAAGCTGACACAGCTGAGTTTATGGACTAGATCTGCCTGTAATGATAAGAGGATAGAGACCTTAGACGAGAAGGGCTGAATTTCTCATCAGTCTGGTTTAGCAGTAACAGAGGCTATTCCTGGAGTGCATTCTGCTTCTGCTTAGGGCGGTGAGACTTTTAAAGTGCATAAACAGAGATGCTCCGGGTAGCAAGGGCCAGGGCAGAGACCAGAAGCAGCCCACTAGCAGGGAGCAGGATGATGGGATCTTTTTCCTTTTTGCTGTATAGGTGGGTTATTAGATCTCTTGTGAATGGAGAGAACTCCTCTATCTGCTTCTTCTCAACCACACAACTCTTCTGCTTTTTCCTTCTTGTCAGGTTAGATGTCAGGTTAAATTATAGGAGCAATGGTGGAAAGGAAAAAAATCAACATATACCTTCATTGTTTTGACTTGCTGCCCTTGCTCCACTCTTATATGACCTGCAGACCATGTTGTTCTTTTCTTTATTTCTTGTTGCACTAGAGGTGCAGTTGTATTTGAGATTCTTGGCAGCCATGGGATGGGAGAGGGAAGAGCTGACTGTACAAAGAGCAGCCACTCTTCCAGTTTGCATGCAACATTGTGAAAACACATTTCAGACATTTAAAAAAAAGCAATTGTTGCAGTTTGAGACCAGACAAGCATACAAAAATTGAAGCCTGGTGTTGTATCCTGCGGGGTAGCNACAGCAGCGGCATTAGCCTGGTGAATATTCACCTGAGCAAAGGTGAGATCTCGGCAAAGCCACCACAGGATGTATCTGTGAGGATGCCATTGAAAGATATATTAGTCATTCAGGGAGAAAAGTTCTGCTATGGAAATGCAGACTTCAGCCTGCTGATAAAGCTATGGCTGAGTGCTTGGGGCAGTCATATTTTTTCCCTTGCAATGTCAAAGATAGATTCAAAAATTCTTGAAAATTGTCTGACAGCAAATGGCCTCTGAGATTCAGTCAGGACTCTCTGCAGGCTGGGAAAATTACTTTGCTTTCAATTGTTCTTCAGTCTGTTGGGTACATCACCAGTAAATCTATTGTATTTAAAATTGGACCCCTTACTACAGAAACTGGAGTTTTCAATTATTTTATAATAGACCATGTTTCCAGAACACAAGTGCCACAAATATTTTTCTAGAAGCACAGGTTAAGTTCCCCAATTTTTTCTGCAGGTTTCTCTGCAATTTTTTTAAATTAATTGCTTTGAGAAAAATAACATCTGCTACCATTTCACACAATTCAATCTGTTATTCTCTCCCTCTTAAAGGCAGAGTTTATGCCCTTTGTATTTACAGGTAACAATTTTAATATGGAAATTAAATTAAGCTTGCATATAAAGTACACATAAATTTCAGAAAGGTAAACAGGCTAATAAATGTATTTTAAATGTTCATTGAGTTGGCAATCCCATTCAGCACATTTGCAATAAAGAGATCCAAGTTCTTTTATGCAACTTCCTGTTTTCTAATAGCACTTTAATATGGGATTGAAAGAGAAAGACATAAACAGAGCACTGAGAGCCATTGGCTTTTTTTAAATTTTTCATAAAGTGCAGTGAGCTTCATGCTGAATTATAGAAAATGTTAGCCTTAAACTAAAACAAACACCACAGCTTGTTAACATAACAAACATAAAAGCTTTCATATTTTGGTTTTGGATTGCCAAAGCAAGTTGGAGTCAAACCTCCAGGTATACCAGCTGCAAACCAAAAGAAAATATTCTTCCCACATATTAACTAGCTAGATCTGCAGAAAATGCAAATAAAAGCATGCATTGGAGGTAAATAATAACTGCCAGGGCAAAGTGCTTTGCAACAGGTTGGAAACAGTCAATGCCCATTTAGCCTTGCTCCTGGCAAGAGCAATGATGCTCCTCTCCCCCAGCCTGCCCCTTGAAAGTGGGGTAAGCCCCTAGTGCTGTACCTGTGTGGGACAGAAAGCATGACGTGGGGCCCCCATGCAGTCCCCAGGGTCTGGCCATTCCCCTCCATTAACGCTTACCCTATGCCCTCTCGCTGTCCTTGGCTGACCAGTCTTTTGATGCCGATATCATGGGCTACCATTCAGAGCATCTTCATCACCTTTTAATTCTCCATCCCATTCTTCTGGTAAGCCGTGGTTGGTCTCTCGCAACATACTGCCAGGGATGTCCTTCAGATCACATGATCTTCTCCTGAGAGCTGATGGATCCCTGACTGTTGCTAAAAAACCCTTGCATCAGCCTGTATATGTCTCATTCCTAACCTCTGCAGGCAAGCCTGTACTAGGTTGCTTTTTAAAGTATTTTCTACCTGGAGTCTCCTGAAGGATAAAAACAAAACAAAAAAATCATCATTTGCATTTGCAAGCTACCATTTTCCAGAAGTGAAAAGGCATCCTTGGGACACCTTCCTCCTTTCCTTCCTCCAGGCAGGAGGGCAAGGTGGTAACAAGTAATTGCCTATTCATGAGCCAGCATCAGTTTTCCAGGGAATGCAATGCTCTGAAGGAGAGTACATGGAGAACAGTGGTGATTAAGAAAATACTAGCTCCAATACTCAACTCCTGAAATGAGCACTTGCATAATAGTTAAATCTCCATTTTTACAATCTACAGGTGAATAACATCTCATTTTGTCTCACGAATTCTCTCTCATCATGCTTGTATCTGACTTACAGACAAGTCCAATCAGCTGAAATATGTCTTGAAAATAAGACCCTCCCAGCCTACATCTACTGGGAAGGCATGTTTTCCTCATGACACGCAGTAGAGACTCCTGGGACCCTACAACAGAGCAGGACTAAAAGTGTTCTCTGCAGTCTGGCTGTCAAAGAATCCCACAAATGAATCTAACTGTGATGTCTCATTAAAATAGAGACAGTTTTCCCTGAGTACTCCAGAGCTGCATTAGGCCCTCTGTTTGCAGGCCAGGCTCAGCTCTGTATTTTAAATGCTACGTCTGTGCTGCCAGCCCTCAGGGGACAGAGGGGACGGAAAATAATTACACTTTGCAGAAAATGCTGTTAAACATCAGGGCTATTTTGAGCTGCTATGAAGCAGCAGACCATGCTCAGCACCTGGGGATGCAGCATTGCCAGAAGGCTCTGGGAAAGGCAGAATTTTGGTTTCACTCGAGCTTCTGGGTTGCAGGTACAGAATCCTCCTGCTGCCATTGCATTGAATATCATGGCATGCTTTGGGCACACCTTGCATGTACTGCAATAGTACTGCTGTTGCTGCTGCTGCTGTGGGTGCCCAGAGGAAGATGGAGCTGATCCGACTCCCATCCCCACTCTCTGCCTCAGAGAATTCTCCCCATGAAGTCTGGAGCCACAAGCTTACACCTCTCTCAGAGTGCAAGTGTTCTAGCACTAACAGGGCTCATTGACGGAACTTTAAACTAGCTTGGAATGGGGAAAGGGACAAAACCAGGCTTGCCAGTGATGAGCAGTGGGATGGTGTACCACCCACAAAACTTAAAGAAAGGAGTGCTAATAGGATGCTTCAATCTGCTTCACCGGCTCTTGGCTACAGTGTACCACACCTGCAGTGTTTTTCTGCCTCTGCACCCAGCATGAGGAACAAACAAGAAGAGCTTGAGGCTTTGGCCCAGTCCCTGAGATCTGACATCACTGGTATAAGTGAAACCTGGTGGGAGGAGTCCTGTGTCTGGAATGCCCTGTTGGACAGTTACAGGTTCTTCAGGAGGGATGGGCGGGGTGGGAGAGGCAGAGGGGTGGCACTGTGTGTAACAGAAGGGTTAGAATGTATGGAGCTCACAGCTGACAATGGCACAATTGAGAAGCTCTGGGTAAGAATCAAGGGACAAAACAGTAATGTGGATGTCATCGTGGGAACTGACAATAGAGCTCCTAGACAGGAGGATGACACCAATGAATTATTCTTTGAGGAACTACGGGACACTTCCAAGTCAACTGCCCTTGTCCTTACAGAAGATTTCAACTTGCAGCTGGGAGCATCACACAGCTGCTACTACCCAAGCGAGAAGACTCCTAAAAAACCTGGATGACAACTTTATGGAACATTTCCTAAGGGAGCTGACTGGAAAAGATGCCCTTCTTGTTTTACTGCTTAGGAACAGAATGGATCTTGCAAGCAAAGTGGAGGCTGGTGGACATCTTGGCCACAATGACCACAAAGAGATCAAGTTTAGAATCTCTGTTGAGAAGAGGAAAAGTGTCAGCAAAACCTCAGCTCTGGACATGAGGACAGCAGATTTCAGGCTGCTTCGGGAACA
The DNA here is from genome assembly GCA_013397815.1 of Aleadryas rufinucha. NCBI lineage: Eukaryota > Metazoa > Chordata > Aves > Passeriformes > Aleadryas > Aleadryas rufinucha. The sequence continues at coordinate 114,130 of VZTH01009675.1, forward strand.
AGTGAGCAAAGACTCCTGGGAAAATTTTTGCTGGTGCTGGGGTCCATCAGTTCTGGTCACTTTTTAAACATCACCTCCTAAGGGCACAGGAGCAGCAAATCCTAAATGTCAGAAGTCAAACAGCAAAGGCAGAAGGCTGGCTTGGCTGAACAGGAATCTTCTTTAGAAAATAAGGCAAAAAAGACAGGTGTATGCCCAGTAGAAGCAAGGTCAGGTGACATGGGAAGAATGCAAAGATGCTGCTTGCCACTGCAGAGAGAAAAGCCGTGTGGCCAAAGCTCCGCTGGAGTTGAAGATGGCCAGAACTGTGGGGGACAATAAAAAGAGTTTTTTCAAATATTTTAATGGCAATAAGCAGTGTAAAAATAACATCAGCCCATTACAAGATGAGGATGGTCACCTCACAAACGGGGACAGGGACAAGGCAGAGGTGTTTAACGCATTCTTTGTCTCTGTCCTCAACACTGATGGCAGACCAAGGGGTCTCAGTGGCCTGAGCTGGAGGACCATGATTGCGAGAATGATCAACTCCCAGCTGACTCCGAAAATGTGAAGGA